>CM065895.1:20792500-21190000 GCA_033439115.1 Firmiana major
GCTTGTAATGTAAGGTTGGGGCTGAGGTATGATAAAGTCGATTTAGGTTTAATTACCCCTTAACATACATTACTTCTAGGATCTTAATATAAGAGCTCAAATCATTTCCCCCAAACTTATTTATTTTGCTAGACATTTTATTATATTTTATTATTTTTCATCTTTCTTCTTTTCTTTTTCTTTTTCTTTTTCTTTTTCTTTTTTTTTTCCGAATAAATACTCCTTCACTATCACTTAATACCCATATGTACAAAGCTCACAATATATCCCAATAAATTTTCATGCTTTCGGGGTAAGGGATAGGAAAAGAGTATTTAAGCTAAGGAAAATAACGCAGGTGTATTTACAAAGAAAAGCTTATTTGGCCCAGATGGGTGACTAGGGGTAAAATATGTACAAGGATGGCTAGAAAGGCTCAAACGATCCAAAGATGGCTTAAATCATCTCCCTAATTAAGTGTGATCTAATGTTTCGCCTCGAGATCAGATCAAGCAAATTCTAGAATATGATGCACAAAATCAACTGAACAAATGCAATCCTATGTACACATAAGCTTTCTCTAAATAAATATATCGATTCATGACATGATATGTGCATAAGATGAGGTAATCACAATCAGAATTAAGAAAAATTCAAGAATTCAACTTCATGCTTTTCCTATAATCATGCTTCTCATTCAATCAAAGTCAGACTAAATCATGGGGTCATACCATCGGATTATGAGAAAACTATATGCTAAGCACTAAATCATCCCAAAATTAAACCATTTCAGCTCATATTTTGGAAAAATTTTGAAAAATTTTCAATTTTGCTCAAATTTTCAAAAAATACTCAAGTGAAAAATTTTCAATTTTGCTCAAATTTTCAAAAAATACTCAAGTGATATCCCCTCCCCCAAACTTAAAGTGCACAGTGTCCTCAGTGTGCAGATAATATAAGAATTGAAGTTCAGGAACAAAGTACTCCCCTTTCTGATGATGATGAACAACTGAAGCTTTTATTGAAAGCGTAAAACTAGAAAATAAACCTGCAAAATAAACAATGAAAGAAACAACAGAAAAGAAAAAGAACTATATACAAGGTGAAAAGAAAAACACAACCACTTCCAATGCAGCTGAAGAAAACAACACTCAGCAGCAAGGCGAAGAGTAGGAGGATTAGCCAGAATGGTGATAGAATGTTAACAGTTAAATCCTCCTTAGCTCTATCTACTTCCCTCCTTCTTTCAGATTTCATGTGCTTAAGCCTTATATCCTCATTAATCTCTATCTTAAAACACTCTTGAGAGTCAGTAGGGGGCTTCAAAGGTTTGAAAACATTAAACTTCATTTTCTGATCTTGCACTCTCATAGTCAACTCCCCCTTTTGCACATCAATTATCGTCCTACCAATAGCTGGGAAAGGTTTGCCTAAAATAATGGGGACTTCCCTGTCTTCCTCCATATCTAGTACAATAAAATCTGCAGGGAAAATAAACTTGTCCACCTTTACTAAGACATCCTCAATGACCCCCTTTGGATATTTAATGGATTGATCTGCTAGCTGAAGGGTCACTATAGTAGGCTTGACATCCCCTATTCCTAATTTCTGATAGATAGACAAAGGCATTAGATTGATACTAGCTCCTAAATCACAGAGGGCTCTACCAAAGAATAGATTTCCAATAGTGCAGGGTATGGTAAAACTCCCGGATCCTTGAGCTTGGGGGTAATTTCCTCTGGATAATTGCATTACATTCCCCAGTTAAGGCCACCGTCTCATAATCTTCCAATCTTCTCTTCCTTGAGAGGATATCCTTTAAAAACTTCACATAACTTGGCATTTGCTCTAAGGCATCTGCAAAAGGAATGTTGATGTGAAGCTTCTTAAAATCCTCAAGAAATTTAGCAAATTCTTGTTCCAGTTTTTGATTTTGGAACTTCTGAGGAAAAGGTACTGGTGGTTTAACTAGAGGCAATGTAGTGGGAACCTGTGTAGAATCAGAGGACGAGAAAGGCAATGAAGAAGAAGAAGGTATAGATGAAGAAGTGCCTAGCTTTGTTTCCTTTGCAGCCCGATCCTAATGTTCTTGCTCCTTCTTAGTTGCTTCATTAGAACCTATGGGTTTATCAACTATGGGCTATTCAGGTCCAGACTTAACTTATGGCTCATCTAGCTCTCTGCCACTCCTAAGGGTGATGGATCTAACATGTTCCTTACCCTTCCTTTGCTTAACAGGATTAACTTCAGTGTTACTAGGAAGGGTCCCTTGAGGACGTTGGCTAAGAGCACTAGCTATTTGTCCAACCAGAACTTCTAAGATCTAAATTGAAGCAGCTTGATTTTGTAGGATAGTCGTGAACATTTCCTTAAGCGAAGGCTTCTTCTCAGCTGCTGGTGCGTGGTAATGTTAGGGCTGCACGGGTTGTGGTGGTGGTGGTAGTGGTGATGGATGATATTGAAATTAAGGTGGGGATGGATGATGAGGTGGATGGTTTGGAATTTACGGCTGTTGTGGTACCTGAACCGGTGGAGCTTGAAAACTATGGGGTCCTACAGATATGGAATTAGAAGTTTGCCCTTAGTTTTGGCTCCAGGAGAAGTTAGGATGGTTCCTCCACCCTGGATTATAGGTGTTTGAAAAAGGGTTGTTCTGTTGCTTAGGGGGAGCAACATACTGAATCGATTCTAAGTTGAGCGGACACCTATCTACAGAGTGGGTACCACTACACAGCTCGCAGGAAAGAAAAGGACTTTGGACAGAATAAATCGGATTAAGACTGGTGGGAGGTTTATGTTGGGTACTAAGCTACTCTACCTTCTTCGTAAGATTAACAATTTGAGAGGTCAAGGTAGTCAATGTGTTGAGCTCATAAATACCCGTCGGCTTCTTTGGCATTTGCCTCTCCGAGGACCATAGATTGTTGTTAGCCGCCATCTTTTCTAACAACTCGTAAGCTTCCTCCTCTATTTTACACATTAGCGCTCCACCCGCAGTAGCGTCAACAATGGTCCTATTTGGGCTTGTAAGTCCGTTGTAGAAGGTCTGAACTTGCAACCATAGAGGTAGGCCATGGTGAGGGCACTTCCTAAGAAGCTCCTTATATCGTTCCCATGCTTCATAAAGAGATTCAGAGTCGTACTGGCCAAAGGAAGATATATTACTACGGAGTTGGGCCATTTTAGAGGGAGGGAAAAACTTAGATAGAAATTGATGGGATAACTCATCCCATGTAGAAATGGATCTTGGAGGCAGGGAGGTCAACCAGTGTCTCTCCCTATCCCTAAGTGAGAAGGGAAATAATCTAAGCCTAAGCGGATCATCAGATAATCCATTATGTTTGAACGTGTTACATGTCACGACCCAAATTACCTAAAAATCAGAGTGAAATTTTTTGCTTTTACATTTCCTTACCCGTCGTGAACAGTTATACTACCAAACAGTTGGGCTATGATTCGGTGTTAGTCACCTCTCACCTATTTACCATTCCATTTTCATATTTCATTTACATATCAATTTATTGAACTAAATACATCCCCAATATTACATCCATATACAGTACTGTGCATCTATATGTTCAGATACAAAATTGTACAAATGTGTATACCTGATCTTGATAAGAAGCAGCGGATAACCGAATTGTGAAGCTATTGTCGCTCTCTTCTACTGAATATACCCTGTGGGGTGGAAAATGAAAGGGTGAGCGAAACGTGCTCAGTAAGGCAATAATGTAAGCAGGTAGATAACTATACTATCTACGTGCTGATAATGTCATGATATAAAATCGTTTACATTTGTAGCATGAGGTATGACTAAAACGATGCCACCTGTATGTATATATTATATAAGAGAAATCATGAAATCGACATATAAATCAAACATGAAAAATCATCATGTATGAAATCTCATGCTCGTCACATTAAAACTTATTTGTGTTCATCATAAACTCCTCACTTTAAAACTTATTTGTTTAATCATAAACTCATCACTTTAAAACTCATTTGTTTCATCATAAAACAACTTCATCAAGGTCAAACCCATCTATCGGGAATACCTTGATTCATTAATTCACATCTCTTTTAAAAACATAAATCGGGACTACCCCTCCATCGGGTTTGTCCTGGTCTATCTAGACCATATGATATCATGTGAGGCATGTAGGTTACTGTATGAAAATCGAGGACTATGGCCATACTATGTCCCTGTGATCCCAGGCTACACGGATCCTGGTGTGTGGGGTATCACAACTGCAACGGGAGGTGGGGTCAAGTCCTACCCGCCAGAATATCAAGTAACATCATAGAGTCATCATGACTGCACGGTACAGCGTACTCCGTGTGACATACACGGTACAGCGTACTCCGTGGACCCATATCATAGTCTGGGGGTGCCAGCCCTAGGTCTTATCCACCCCAATACTATGTCGATAACCAACCCATGTTCAAAGTATATGTGCGAGCATCTCAACTCTCTATGACACACAGTCTACAAGAGGCTTCCGCACGACTATATGCATGTCAACTCACGTCTAGTGCGAGCGAAGCTCCAGTACCACGCTATGCATATCATGATATCTAAAATCTCGTGCGAGCGAAGCTCCAGCACGGTTTTGTGCACACACAAATTTCTCGTATGAGCAATGCTCCAGTACGGCTTTTCATGAGAAATAAATCAGTAAACTTGAGTGCGAGAAAGACTGTAGCACTCTTTTTACTTGTATAAATATGATAGGTGGCTAAATCTTGACAAAACATCCTTTAAAATAGTAACCGGTACAAACCGGTACCCTTTCGTATATTTCATGAAATCAATAGCCAACCTATGTACATATTTGCTTAAATCAAAGCAATATAATCATATAAAACATTAAAACATGATAATCATGCAATTTATCTGCCTTACTACCCTTTTTGTAAATTTTACTCCTAGAGGAAAAATCATCTTTTTCTTTATTCACCTATGCCCCGATTTTTGTAAAATTATTATTTCATTTCTAGATAGTTTAAGAAATTCTAGACCCTGTAAATCCCCTCAAAATTACGTATAGGTATCTCTATGCACCTACAAAATTCCCTTACCTGGAATCGCGCGTAGACTTAACCTGCCTCGAAGATACCAAGTCTCTCAGCCCAAATGCGCGCCAACCAAAGGTACGTAACTGCATATAACCATATAGTTGAGGTCAATTCAAATATCTTGATCAGTATATCGCATTTTACTGACCAACTTTAAGGTATTGGGCCATATCTACCCCATTGGGTCTCGGCCCATTTCAGCCCTTTTCTATTTATTAATTCCCTTCTTCGGGTATACCAGGTTTATGCAGCTTACCAATAATTATCGGGCTTCGTTCCAAATTCATTGGATAGCCCGTATACCATTTACGACAATTATATTATAACTCCGAATAATATTCCTTTCTATGCGAAATTAATCCATAATTTCGTAAAATAATTAAAACTCTGTATTTAAAGGACTCTTATTGCCGAAATTAAACTGTACTTACCCGATACGGTGCGGGGTACAAAAATCAGAGCTCAATCGGCTCTCGTTCGGTCTCTGTCGTAAAGCTGCACAATTAGGTAAATCCGGATTATTTTCCATTAAAATAATATTAAATTAAATTTTCGAAATTTACCCGTAGGTCAATTTCGACCCTAGGTCAACTTACCCGAATCTCGAGTTGTCCCCAGTAAATTTCTTTCCTTTTCCCCTTTTTCCTTTCCTTTTCCTTTCTTTTCTTTTCCTCTTCCTTCCTTTTCTTTTCCTCTTTCCTTCCTTTTCCCTCCTTTTCCTTCCCTTTCCTTTCGGCCAAACGGTGCCGTTTCCTGCCACTTGCCGTCGCCGGCATTTCCGGCGATCTTGCCGGCCAAGATCGGTCTCAAAAGAACTGGCTTCTCCCCCTGAATCCGTCGGTGGCCTCCGTTCCAGCCCAGTCGCGGTGGTTCACCGGAAATCAGCCCATTTCTCCCTCGGTCTTCCTTCGCTCCGATTGGCTTCCTCCGATCACCTGACGGCATGATTCCGGTGCCCACGTGCTCGTCGGTCTCTCCTCTTCCTCCTCGTGGCCTCGTCGGAGCCTGTCGATCGTCGGTGTACTGGGATCGTCGGTGGGGGTTCACGGGTCGTCTTTCGGTTCTATTTTTCGGGTTCTCCCGAGCTTTTCTCTGTCCTCTTTTTTTTTGTTTTCAGATTCTTTTTTATTATTATTATTATTATTTATTTAATTATTACACTATTCATGAAAATACTCCATAAAAATCCAAAATATCTACAACTTATATTATTTTTATTCCAATTTAATTTATTTTATTTAATTTAATTTATTAAATACATTTTCCTCCAAATTTTCGATAT
Source organism: Firmiana major (assembly GCA_033439115.1). Lineage (NCBI taxonomy): Eukaryota > Viridiplantae > Streptophyta > Magnoliopsida > Malvales > Malvaceae > Firmiana > Firmiana major. The sequence continues at coordinate 20,798,838 of CM065895.1, forward strand.
TATTCCTTCGTACTTTTCGAGATATTGTTCCGGTAATTTTTTGGTATTTTTTAAATTTCTGAATCTTGATCAATTGACCCAAAATTGTATAATTTCCCTATTATCGATCAAGATATCTTACATCCTTATTTTTAATTAAAATTTTCTTATCGCCCTAATACCGAATTTCGGTATTTTTACCATTTTACCCCTGCTCTTATTTCAGAATCAATTTAACCTGACTTCCCTTCATGAATACTCATTCATTTCGCATTTTAAATCCTTATTTCCTATCCGAATCCCGTTTCATTTAATTTGGGACTATTTTAATCATTCCTTTCACGAACATACTCATTTCGTATTTTTAACTAAATTCGGGTCTTACATAATCTCCCCCACTTAAGGAAATTTGGTCCTCCAAATTAGAACCAAGTTAAATGGATTCATAAACAACTTCGGGTATGCCTATCGTATCATACTCTGTCATTCTCAAGTGACTTTTTGGAGTGTACTACTACCAAAGGACATTAATTAGGGAGATCGTCTTAAACCACAATACTTTCTCTTTCCTGTTTAATGCCCGAATCAACTTCTTCAATATACTTATATTTGTATTAAGCTGAACTGTTGGATCTCATATCCCATCACTTATGCTGGATCTGGATAGTATTTCCGAAGCATCAAAAGATGGGACACATTGTGGGTGTCTGCTTATTCAAGTGGAAATGCCACCTACAGATCTTATCTTCCACTTGTCCAATCTCTCAAAAGATTCAATCCAGCGAAACTCAATTTACCTTCTACCAAAAGTACGCTATGTCCTTATTCTCTTAGGACAAGAAACATTTCAACCATACTAATTCACCCTCGGTGAATTCCAATACTTTTCTATCTGCTCTGAGGTGTTCTTAATCTCTCATCCTTAACTAAACATCCTCAAAGACTTATTATCCAAAGTCGAAAATAATTCTATCTGTCACCCACTTTTTCTTATCCAATTTTGGGAACAACCCCTACAGCCATACACTGCCTCATATCTTGTTATCCCGATACTCAAGTGGCAACTGTCACTATTGGAGAATTTGATTTGTAATAACTGATCATCCTAGGAGCATAAAAAATCAAGGGCACACACCTTCATCGGATCCTCCAGAACCTGTACAGTCCTCTCTGACTGACCATCTGTCTGAGGATGGAAAGCTGTGCTAATACTCAGTCGGGTTCCCATAGCTTCCTGAAAAATATTCCCAGAAGTGAAAAGTGAAGCTGAAATCCCTATATGATATCATGCTCACTGGAATGCTACTTGATGTTCTGCAATCTTCCTTACACATAAATCCTCATATACGCTCTGAGTATTTGGGGATTTCATAACCAGAAAGTGGGTAGACTTAGCACTTTAGCGACTATCATCTAAATAGCCTCGCGATTCATCTGAGTCCTCTATAATCCATCACAAAATTCATGGAGACTTGCTCCCATTTTTCGTGCCGTGTCGATATAGGTAGAGGCTGCAATAACCCTGCAGACTTTCAATACTCTACCTTATTCTGCTGACATACTAGGCACCTTTCCACAATCTCTACCATGTCTCTTTTCATATCTGACCACCAATACCCTTTCCGAGATTTTGATACATTCTTTACTTTCCGTATGCACCGTATATCCCGAAGAGTGAGCTTCTGACAATATTACTATCCCATCAACTATGGTCTTGGGGAGCACTCATATTATCTCGAAACCTCTGTAAATCATCATCATACTCTGTGAACTCTATCACTGTACCCTTATGAATCTGACTCAAACTATCAACACCATGCCGATCATCATGCTAAGCCTGTCAAATCCGGGCACTCTCATCCGGTTCTAATCTCAGGCTAGCTGTCACACAATCACTGTTATCATCAGAAGGGATCACATCAATACTGAGGCTCACAACTGCTCTAGCAGCTCACGCTCCCTGACCATCATATGTAATACCATCCCGAGGCTCTTTCTACTCAAGATATCAGCCATCACATTAGCCTTTCCTGGGTGGTACAATTTTCAAAATCAAAATCTCTCAGAAGCTCTAACCCACTATGTATTCTCATATTCGCCTCTTTCTGTGAAAAACAGATACTCGGGGCTTTATGATCAATGCATATCCAAAATTTCTCACCCTGTACATAATAGTACCATATCCTCGGTACAAATACTACCACTGCTAACTTTAAATCATGGGTCAGATAGTTTATCTCATGATCCTTGAGTTGTCTGGATCCACAATCGACTATCTTTCCTTTTGCATTAATACACAGCTCATTCATGATTTTGAGGTATCCATACACACTGAGAAACCTCTTGAGTTGTTGGGTATGGTGAAAATAATCACGGTGGTCAGTTCATACTTCACTACACCAAAATTCATGTCACATCTATCATCTCACTTATCATCTCAATCAATTACCACGCTTTCATAGTTAAACGTGCCAACAAGGTATACCCTTTTTAGAACTCGCAGCAACAATCTGTAAAAGCAATTTTCAATTATTGCTTACAATTTGCCCTAGACTTTAACTACACCCAACATATCATCGATAATGATGATTACAAATTGGTCCAATCGTTGACTTATTTACGCATAAGCGTATTAGATCCTTCAAAATCGCTTATGTTTTTCAGGTACTAACCTGCGTCATTTCCTTTTCTTATCTTAATGGCTCTTATTAAATTTTACTATGTTAACCTTTATGATTTGTTGAATCTTTAATATTCTTATCGTCTTAGTAAAGGTATCCTAATGCTAAAGGTATTTATTACGACGATCGATTTCACGTTATAGGTTATATATATATATACTTTTAGACGCTGTCAAGTCTTCAGGCGGGGAGGTATTTTGAAATACCTTTATTAACCCTTAGACTTAACCACAATTATTTTACATATCGGTCCCTGTGGTTACAATTTATATTCACTACTAATTGCTTTAATCCTAATTACTTCATATCGTAAAGATGTTCTTACCTTGCATACGCCTCTTACTCCAATACATCTTGTATTCAGAATCAAGCATATCTCAAAGATTATCTCCTTAGTATATCAATCATGACAAAACTCTTTCATTATTCATTCCGTGAGTACAATCCTTTACTCCTTTAATTTCAACTATTGCACCCCTTTTTATCACTTGTCAACACTTAAAGTATACTTTTCAAGGGTAACCATATCACTATCTTAGAATAGAACTCTGAACATCATAATTTGCAGCCGACCAATTGAGATTTATTCTCAATATTACTTCAAATTATTCATAGTCTATTGAATAAAATTGGCTGACTTATACTTCTTCCCTCGTTTTCAACTTATAATCTCTTAATAATTATTTCATTAGTTAACCCTCCTCTATTGGGGTACTAACTATCAGCATTGTGCCCATGGGTGTAGGCATCCATGCCTTTTACTCACTTATATGCGAATGAAGGCGGTATAAATAAATGTGTGGCACCAGGATCAATAAACATATATACTTCATTATTCATAACAAGTGTGGTATCTTACACCACATCCATGAAACATCAATAGTGTCCTGGTCCAAGACATCCTCTCGCCTTCGTCCAACAACCTACTTTCCTTTTTTCTTTTCGGCTATGGCCTCCCTTTTCGTTGCAGCTATACCAACGAAGTTTTTCTCTGTCTCTTTACTTTTCTGTGGGGCGATCTCGCCCAACTCTGTGCAATAAAAATCAATGGTCCGTCTTACCACACTTAACGGTCATTTTCATCAATACAGTGTAGGTATAGACCCTCCTTGCGTGGTACCACACATCCCACACTGCTTACAGTGCTTACACTGCTACACTGCTTCGTAGCAGGTCGGGGTCCTCCAATCACAATGCCCCTTAAGAGTGCCAAAATTGGATGCACTGGGGCCTTACCAATTATCTTACTCCATGACTCATCAAATTAAATCTTTTACCAATTACCATTTTCCCATTTTAACATCTTTGTCATTTCTCGATTCTCTTTTCTGTCTCTATTTCAGCCCTCACTACCTTTCCCAATCTCAGAGACGTGCAATACATGATATTATTCACACAACTATATTCTGCGCACTGCCTCGACATAGGTAATGAGCCAATCGGACTCTAATCGACAATTTGAGTCATTTCATGAACTTTTGGGCTTCCCAACTCTCACTGCCCACAATATCGGGTTCATACTTGCCCAGGGGTATAATCTGAGATTCATACTCATCAATCAACCAATGACTATGGGCAGTGTAAGAAATTTTACCTGTAATTTCCCCTTAAGTAGTGTCCGAAATATTCCGTCACCAGAATACATCCAGAAACATTTCTCATGTCGGTTTTGGACGTCTAACTCTTCAGATGGGTCGAGCGGACTTCCACCAATGTTTCGCCTCGACTCTCTAACATAAATGTATTTTAAAAATCACATTCTCGATCGACATACATCGAAAGAATCCATAGTACTTCGCTATCTCATACACCCAGTCCTCAGCAACTATTGGTTTCTTTACTTCGCTATATACCGGAGGGGTGTGAAAATCTCTATAGTCTGAGGCATCTGTTTAGGCTTTACCCTGCCTATCCTCAACTACTTGCATAGACTGAGTAAACAACTCCAAAATTTTTTCTACACTTCACTCCATCCTCTCGGAGCGTATCTCAATACTATTTGGTCTCTTTATAGGACCCTGTAGAGTATGCTCATCATCAGCCTCCACCTCACTCTCATCTTGAGTCTCATGTGGCCGATCTCTATGGCCCCGAGCATGTGTACTCTCCCCTCTACTATAGCGGCTATCAATTATAAAACTAGATTCTTGCATTCAAAACTAAATTCTTAGCTGCTGTTCCATCTTGATATACACAATTGTATCTAAACAATGCACAGTACAGGGGGATGTAAATTTACTTAACCACTAACATCGACTCATATCAAGCCAACTCAGCTCTGATATCATTCTCTGTCACGACCCAAATTACCTAAAAATCAGAGTGAAATTTTTTACTTTTTCATTTCCTTACCCGTCGTGAACAGTTATACTACTAAACAGTTGGGCTATGATTCGGTGTTAGTCACCTCTCACCTATTTACCATTCCATTTTCATATTTCATTTACATATCAATTTATTGAACTAAATACATCCCCAATATTACATCCATATACAGTACTGTGCATCTATATGTTCAGATACAAAATTGTACAAATGTGTATACCTGATCTTGATAAGAAGCAGCGGATAACCGAATTGCGAAGCTATTGTCGCTCTCTTCTACTGAATATACCCTGTGGGGTAGAAAATGAAAGGGTGAGCGAAACGTGCTCAGTAAGGCAATAATGTAAGCAGGTAGATAACTATACTATCTACGTGCTGATAATCTCATGATATAAAATCGTTTACATTTGGAGCATGAGGTATGACTAAAACGATGCCACATGTATGTATATATTATATAAGAGAAATCATGAAATCGATATATAAATCAAACATGGAAAATCATCATGTATGACATCTCATGCTCGTCACATTAAAACTTATTTATGTTCATCATAAACTCCTCACTTTAAAACTTATTTGTTTAATCATAAACTCATCACTTTAAAACTCATTTGTTTCATCATAAAACAACTTCATCAAGGTCAAACCCATCTCTCGGGAATACCTTGATTCATTAATTCACATCTCTTTTAAAAACATAAATCGGGACTACCCCTCCATCGGGTTTGTCCTGGTCTATCCAGACCGTATGATATCATGTGAGGTATGTAGGTTACTGTATGAAAATCGAGGACTATGGCCATACTATGTCCCTGTGATCCCAGGCTACACGGATCCCGGTGTGCGGGGTATCACAACTGCAACGGGAGGTGGGGTCAAGTCCTACCCACCAGAATATCAAGTAACATGATAGAGTCATCATGACTGCACGATACAGTGTACTCCGTGTGACATACACGGTACAGCGTACTCCGTGGACCCATATCATAGTCTGGGGGTGCCTGCTGTAGGTCTTATCCACCCTAATACTATGTCGATAGCCAACCCATGTCTCAAAGAATATGTGCGAGCATCTCAACTCTCTGTGACACACAGTCTACAGGAGGCTTCCGCACGACTATATGTATGTCAACTCACGTCTAGTGCGAGCGAAGCTCCAGCACCACGCTCTGCATATCATGATATCTAAAATCTCGTGCGAGCGAAGCTCCAGCACGGTTTTGTGCCCACACAAATTTCTCGTACGAGCAATGCTCCAGTACGGCTTTTCATGATAAATAAATCAGTAAACTTGAGTGCGAGAAAGACTTTAGCACTCTTTTTACTTGCATAAATATGATAGGTGGCTAAATCTTGACAAAACATCCTTTAAAATAGTAACCGGTACAAACCGGTATCCTTTCGTATATTTCATGAAATCAATAGCCAACCTATGTACATATTTGCTTAAATCAAAGCAATATAATCATATAAAACATTAAAACATGATAATCATGCAATTTATCTGCCTTACTACCCTTTTTGTAAATTTTACTCCTAGGGGCAAAATCGTCTTTTTCTTTATTCACCTATGCCCCGATTTTCGTAAAATTATTATTTCATTTCTGATAGTTTAAGAAATTTTAGACCCTGTAAATCCCCTCAAAATTACGTATAGGTATCTCTATGCACCTACAAAATTTCCTTAACTGGAATCGCGCGCACACTTAACCTGCCTCGATGATACCGAATCTCTTAGCCCAAATGCGCGCCAACCAAAGGTACGTAACTGCATATAACCATACAGTTGAGGTCAATTCAATTATCTTGATCAGTATATCGCATTTTACTGACCAACTTTAAGGTATTGGGCCCTATCTACCCCATTGGGTCTCGGCCCATTTCAGCCCTTTTATATTTATTAATTCCCTTCTTCGGGTATACCGGGTTTGTGCAGCTTACCAATAATTATCGGGTTTCGTTCCAAATTCATTGGATAGCCCGTATACCATTTACGGCAATTATATTATAACTCCGAATAATATTCCTTTCTATGCGAAATTAATCCATAATTTCGTAAAATAATTAAAACTCTGTATTTAAAGGACTCTTATTACCGAAATTAAACTGTACTTACCCGATACGATGCGGGGTACAAAAATCAGAGCTCAATCGGCTCTCGTTCGGTCTCTATCGTAAAGTTGCACAATTAGGTAAATCCGGATTATTTTTCATTAAAATAATATTAAATTAAATTTCCGAAATTTACCCGTAGGTCAATTTCGACCCTCGGTCAACTTACCCGAATCTCGAGTCGTCCCCGGTAAATTTCTTTCCTTTTTCCCTTTTTCCTTTCCTTTTTCTTTCTTTTCTTTTCCTCTTTCCTTCCTTTTCCCTCCTTTTCCTTCCCTTTCCTTTCGGCCAAATGGTGCCGTTTCCTGCCACTTGCCGTCGCCGGCGTTTCCGGCGGTCTTGCCGGCCAAGACCGGTCTCAAAAGAACCGGCTTCTCCCCCTGAATGCGTCGGTGGCCTCCGTTCCAGCCCAATCGCGGTGGTTCGTCGGAAATCATCCTGTTTCTCCCTCGGTCTTCCTTCGCTCCGATCGGCTTCCTCTGGTCACCTGACGGCATGATTCCGGTGCCCACGTGCTCGCCGGTCTCTCATCTTCCTCCTCGTGGCCTCGTTGGAGCCTGTCGGTCGCCGGTGTGCTGGGATCGTCGGTGGGGGTTCGCGGGTCGTCTTTCAGTTCTATTTTTCGGGTTCTCCCGAGCTTTTCTCTCTCCCTTTTTTTTTGTTTTCAGATTCTTTTTATTATTATTATTATTATTATTATTTATTTAATTATTACACTATTCATGAAAATACTCCATAAAAATCCAAAATATCTACAACTTATATTATTTTTATTCCAATTTAATTTATTTAATTTAATTTAATTTATTAAATACATTTTCCTCCAAATTTTCGATATTATTCCTTCGTACTTTTCGAGATATTGTTCCGGTAATTTTTTGGTATTTTTAAATTTCTGAATCTTGATCAATTGACCCAAAATTGTATAATTTCCCCATTATCGATCAAGATATCTTACATCCTTATTTTTAATTAAAATTTTCTTATCGCCCTAATACCAAATTTTGGTATTTTTACCATTTTACCCCTGCTCTTGTTTCGGAATCAATTTAACCTGACTTCCCTTCATGAATACTCATTCATTTCGCATTTTAAATCCTTATTTCCTGTCCGAATCCCCATTTAATTTGGGACTATTTTAATCATTCCTTTCACGAACATACTCATTTCGTATTTTTAACTAAATTTGAGTCTTACATGACACAAGTCCAGGAATTGCCCAAGGTGAGCATGTGGGTCATCGTGTGGAAGCCCACTGAACTGTAAAGAAGTTTGAATCATCTGGAGGATTGCAGGCTTAATTTCAAAGTTATTTGTAGGGACAGCTAGTGGCCTAATGCAGGAATAATATCCTCCAATCGTCGGAATTGCATAATCTCCAACGGTTCTAATTTTCCTATTTTCTGTCATTGTGTTTTGCAGCGGAGCTATAAATTTCCTGGAGTCCTTTCGAATTTTTCTAAGAGTACGTTCAATTTCAAGATCTAGAAAGCAATCAAAACTCTTGGCTCTACGCATGCAAACATCAGAAAGTCCTTAAATTTTTTTTTTTTAATTTAAATTTTTTTAAATTCTTTTATTATTATTTTTTTAATTAACTAATCTAGATTAAACTTCCAAATATTAACAACCTAAATATTTACAAGCTAGAATTACACCTAAGCATAATTTCACCAATATTAATTAACGAAAAATTAAAACCTCTCCGGCAACGGCGCCAAAAACTTGACACGCCCAAAAGGTATATGTCCGCAAGTGCACGAGTCGTACAAGTAATAATGGGATTTGAGTCCCGAGTTATCGTCCCACAGAGAAGTTAACTAGCTTAATTAACTACCGGTTAATCTTACCCTAAGTATATCCTAGCGAATTATGAAATTAAAAGTGAGTGATCAATTAAGGCTAAAAATTAAAAGTACTGGAAATAATAACACTAAAAAATAAAGAAAATAAAACTGAATTAAATTTGCTTACTAAACTCCGAGCAATTAAAGAAAATACCTACAAAAGAAGATTAAAACAATTAATTAACGCAATTAAAATAAAATGTAAATATGAAAATAAAGAAATAAAATTAAACTAAACTAAAATTTAAACAAACTTAAAATAAAAATGCATGTAAGTAAACTAATTAAAATGCAGTTTAAAGTAAACTAAAATTTAATGAAAATGAATGCTAAATTAAAAATGCATGAATCAAATTCTAAATGCAACTCATAAAATCTATACTACATTAAATCCTAAATCCTATTACATAAAATCAACTATTAACATAATTAATACTAAGCTAACACTGACTAATAAAGATAATATAACTAACATGCAAATTTAATTTCAAAAATCTAACTACGCTAAGAACTAAAATTTAAAAGGAATAATAACAATAAAAATAAAATAAAAGACATGAATGAAAAATGAAATTGTGGAAGGATTTCAATGCCAAACATGGCCTAAAGCTTAAGTCCAGCTAGTTTGCAGTCCCGTGCATGTACTGTACACATTTCCAGGTGCTGTCCGCTGCTTCTGCATCAGGCGCTGTTCACTTCGCGTTTTTGGCCAGCACTGCCCAGCTGTTCATTCCCTTCATGCAGTGGTTATGTACTGGAAATCTGCAACAGATCCTGTAGGCAGCTGCGTTTATACAGTAGAATGAGGTGCACCTGGGTCTGCTTATCAGCTGGGCGTAACAATGAACCAGGTCCTAGCTTATGCCATGCGGCTATCATCAACACAAATGTAAATAAACCGTAAATGAAGAGACACCGAAAATGCAAAATGGCTAAAACTAAGAAGTAAAGACAGGAAGAAGATGAACAGTAGAAGAAGTGGTGGAACAGAGGAGAGCAGAGCATGGTGTTAGTATGCTAGTCTGCCATTGTCATGGCTACGCTCACACCACAGCCAGCTGCGTTCTTCTCTGATTCAGGTGGTCATGCCAACAGGTTCAATTCTACAGCTATGCATTTCTCCTTAATCTCAATCTTCCTGCAACTGTGCTAAACGAAACAAGTAACAGCAATAACAAGACGTGATAAACAGAAGAGTATGCAGAACCAAAAAAATACAAAACGCTGGTGAAATTTTAATTACCAAAATGATGAAATTCTAGTTACCAAAGGAAGAATTTATTTATACAGTGCATCATTTTAACTAGAGAGTGACAAGCAACAGAATGCAAGAAAACACAAAAGCTGAAAAAAATGCAGTAGCAGTGAGATGATGCCTCCTTTATCACATAGCTTCCTTGGTTCTGCCAATATGGCTTCACCAAACCCTTGACGCAGGAGCAATTTCTAGCTCTCCCCCATACTGTCGATTGGATTCTCAAAACAGAAAACTAATTCTCAAAGCAGTAAGGTTCGAAGAAAGCAGTAAAGCATGAATTCTTAATGAACTGTGGATGAAAAGATAAAGTGTAAAGGAAACCAAATAGTAACAATGAGCTAGTGAAAACTAAAATAAACTTTTCATAATATTAAGATTGCATGAACAGTAAATTGAAATGTTGGCTATCGAAAAAAGTAAAGAAAATTAAAAACAATAAATCCTAAAATAAACCCTAAAACTATTCTACCCTAATTTACCTCTATTCTAACCTAGGCTACCTTTTTCAATTGCCATCATATTCTATTTATACACACACTTAGGGGTATAATTGTAATAATTTTTTTTATCCTAGATGAGTTGGCATTGTTTGGCCACTTGTCTTCACACCATTGGCTCCTTGAAAAATAATATTTCCATGTCATCTGTCTTTTTGTCCAATTGGATGTGCTAAGCTCGTGTTGTCCGCGTGGTCCAATCTCGATTTTAGCTCAATTCCGATCCATTTTCTACCGAAATATTCAAAATTCATCCGGATTTAATTTATCTGCAAACATGAGAATTTTAATTAAATAAAGGGGATAATTAACAAAATAAATTGGGGATTTAAATAATTAATTAGGAAATTAAGCACAAATAATTCTAAAATATAGAATTATGAACTATCTACATGCTTATAATATCATGCATAAAGATCATTAATATCCGGAGCATGAAGGAATATTAAAGCTATGCCAAATGTATATACATATATCATGTACTGAAAAACATGAAAATAGGCATGTAAACATGAAAACCATCAAGTAAAACTTCTCATGCTCAGAGTAATAAAACTCATCACAAAACCATCCTTCAGGATTTAACACTTTCTCAAAACACAGCAAAACTCATCATATATAGCAACACCATCTCTTTAAAACTTCCCACAACGAGCCCTCCCTCGGGTCTACCCTGGACAAAACAATTCATGCTCAGTGTATAAAAGCATGTGATATCATGTGAGAGAGGTGGTCACTATATAATCGAGGACTATGTTAGTCAACTATGTCATTATCATCCCAGACCACACGTATCCCGGTATGCGGGGCATCATGCTGGACCAGAGGTGGGTTAGTCCTTTGCGGTATTTCAAATCAACATCATAACCTCATGGTACAGTGTACTCCATGTGATATACACGATACTAAGTACTCTGTGGACCCATACTATGGTTGGAGGTGCCTGCCATAGGTCTTATCTACCCCATGCCATGTATAACCTATTCAGTCTCAAGTGCATGTGCGAGCATCTCATCTGTGTGACTAATAGTCTACACGAGGCATCTAGCATGGCTCATGCGAGCATCTCATCTATCTGACACATAGTCTACACGAGGCATCCAGTACGACTCATTACATATCACAGTGTGAAAACCAGTGCGAGCTAAGCTCTAGCACGATTCATGCATCATCATTAAATTCCCTCGTACGAGCAATACTCTAGTACAGCTTAATGCATAAAATTAATGAGAAAATCACGTACGAGCATAGCTCCAGTACGGTTATATGCATAAGAAAATCAATGGAAATCCACGTACTAGCAGAAGCTCCAGTACGGCTTGTAAAACATCATCAACTCAAAACATGGTGCGAGCTAAGCTCCAGCACATTTCTGATATATTTAAAACATCAAAACCCAATGCGAGTGAAGCTCCAGCACGATTTAACTTATATAAATTCGATAGGGGGCTCTATTTCAACGCAATACATTAAAATCAACGTCAGGACCCGACTCGTGCTTTTTCATGAAATCATGGAAATCAAATAGCCAGCCTATCCATCAATTTGCTTAAACCAAAGTAATATGTTTCATAAAAAGGTCAAAACGTGATGTTTATGAAATTATTAGCCTTACTACCCCTTTTTGAAAGATTCCCTTCAAAAGCCAAATCATCTACATTGTTAGTCGTTCACACAAATCATTAATTCCTTTCCTGATTACCAACACAATTTTCAATACCCTATAATCACCCTTAAAATACGTGCAGCTATCTCTAGGCACTTACAAAATTCCCTTACCTAGAACTGCGTCGAGTGATTCCACTTCCTTAGAGCTGCTCGATCGTGCAGTTCGATTCGCTTCCGATGAAATATCCGGAGCTGCACAAATTACTTATCACATCAATTTAATCTGATACAACACAATTCTCGCGTTTATTATATTCAATTCGACTTATTGGGTCTATTAACACTTATAAGGCCTCATTTTCTCTTAAGTTCATTTCGATTGCTCTATTCATTTCTCGAGAATTTATTGAACTCTTCAGGCCTATTGATTCACACTAAACCGGTATTAGGCTCATAACACCTCTAGTTCATCATTTCCTTCACTATGGTAATTTATCAAACACCTCTTATGCCAATTATCAATTATCATCCATTCCAACATATATTATCATGCCCTTCTTTCACACGCGACCTACTAAAATCACCACAAATTTTTCACATTTTACTTACCTTTCCTTCTGTCATCACTCATAACAAACGTTGGGTTGTGATTCAATATTAGTCACCTGTGCATACTCATTCACAGTATACATAGAATTTAATATTCTTTGCTATAATATAACTCTTATACATTAATACAATTATTTGTACATATACATCCCGACCGTACATTAGTTTACATAACTGTGCTTATACAATGTTCAATACACAATGTTCGAATGTGTATAGCTCTCACAAGATGGATATGCAGCGGATCAGGGAATATCAGTCCTCAATCGTGTCCACCTACTGTGGATGCTTTGAAAAGAGTGAAATAATAAGGGGGTGAGCTCATAGCTTAGTAAGGAAATCAGGCAAGCAAGTAGATGACCACACTATCTACAAAATACTATGCTCATGCCTCGAAATCATTTCCTTACCCAATTGTATCTAAAGCATGAATCTCTCTCAAAGCTTTATGCAATATATATATTTCGATACAAAACATCAATTATAAAACTGGAAATATGCTGGTTTAACAACCTCAGCATTATATGCATAAATACTGTATTTCTCATGTCATTTCATAAATCTCATATTTATCATGCCATTTAGTTAAATCAAATAATATGGCATTCATCATGTTTAAAAACATGGAAATCTGGGCCTCACCCATTCCTCGGGTTACCCTTTTCACAACTCACAAATTCACATGTTCACCATATAAAAAAACCATGTGATAATTCAATCAAGAAATATTGATTCATATAGCATGAAAAGAAAACCAAGATAGGCGACTACATGTTTCGAGTTTATGATCATAACTCATTTTTCGTGATCCCAGGCTACACAATACTCAGTGTGCGGGGTCTCACAATTGCTGTAACAGGAGGTGGGTTAAATCTCTACTGTCAGCTCTCAATTTGAGGACCTAATCCCGGAGCACACCAGATCCCATTGGATCCCGCTCCCACTGCTAACCAGTCCTATCCAAGTACATCAAGTACTCACGATACTGCGTACTCCATGTGACATACACGGTACACAGTACTCCATGAACCCTATCTCAAGGTGGGATGCTCGCCATGAGTCTTAGTCCTCATACCTTAGATATACCTCATAGTCAAGATGCTCGCCATGAGTTTTAGTCCTTATACCATGGGTTATTTCGATAGCCCTCGACCTTATCTTAAAATAATGCACGTGTAAGCATATATATTGGTGCGACACATAGTCAGCAAAGGCTGTCAACACGGCTGTTTCATGCTCTTTTCAAATCTGGTACGTGTGAGTAAAACTCCCAACATGACCATATCATAATGATATAACTCTATTAAGAGCAATTCTCCCAGCACTATGTCATATAAAAATCTGTGTATGAGCAAAGCTCCCAATACTCTAGAATGCATAATATATGAAAACTGGGTATGAGCTAAGCTCCCAATACTCTATCATGTAAAACTGAGTATGAGCATAACTCCCAACACTCTATAATGCATCAATCAAAAAAACTGAGTATGAGCAATGCTCCCAATGCTCTAACATGCATATATTGCATTAAAATGTAGTACGAGTATATATTCCAGTACTATGTGATGCATATCTCAAAATATAGTGCGAGTATTCTCTAGCACTTATGGCTTTCACACAAAACCCGATAGATGGCTATTTAAATCACAATTCACCCAAGTAAATCAAATCTGCACTCAAGTGTGTTGTTTTCGCATATACATGAAAACATTGGCCATTCTATCATGAATTTCATGAATCTCAGTCACAACATGCTTCTAAGGTATTTTCACCCTATTTTTGAATAAAACACACTTATCCTCATTTGTCCCTATCACACAACATGACTATTCATGGGAATTCATATATCATATAATATTGAAATTCTTTTCGAAATATGTGTAGCTATCTCTAGCTACTCACGAAATTCCCTTACCTTAGATCACGTCAAGTGACCTCTCTTCCTCGATTCTACTCACTCCTACAGTCCGATCAGCTTCCACTGTGATTTTTGAAGCTATTATACGTATTTACGTTAGTATACTGTAATATAATTGTTTCATTTGCCAAATCCCAAACCAATACATCAACTCATTATTTTCTCCCATTATGGCATTATACCATATTTTCCACGTATCTATCTTCATTTCTCCCTATTTCATTTTTTTCATTTCATAAGACTACTTTAAAATCTTCCATACATGCATATTCCATCATTAAATTTATGCCAAGAACATTCCCTCATCATTTTCTCACTTTCATGCCAATAGCTAGGTCATGGTCATTTTTCATGATCCAATCATTTCCAACAATTCATACATATACCAATTTGCTCACTAGTACATCTAGTTTAACATTTATCAACTTGGTGCATTAAATCTTACCTAGCTGAGATTTCCTCCTTTTTCACCAAAATTGGTAAAAATCCTTCTTGCTCTTCAAATCTTTGATTCCAATCTCTCATTTCCAGTAAGAACAACTTTACTTATCTACATGTCACTCAAAACTGATTGCAAACTGAAGTTTTCTAATGTTGAAAGGTTAGGTTTAGCTTTGGTTCTTGAATGGCATAGTACCTCTTATGAAACAGAGGTTGCAGAGGTTTAATATTTATAGAATTGTCTCTATGAGATCGATCTGCTAACGACATGAGATCGATTTCTCCTGCTTTTTTCACCTCGAAACTGACCTTTCAGGCCTAATAAAATCGATTTGCCCCTAAGCATGAGATCGATCTGCACATCTCAAAACCTTAAGGAGATCGATCTGGCATTGCAGTGAGATCGAAATGTCGCAACTCGAGCCTTAAGGAAATCAATCTGTATTGCCAAGGCGATCGATCTACTCCCTTCCTGAAGCAGTTTTGCTACAACTTTCATCCAAAAATCATTGTTACATTGATATTTCATTTACTTAACCATTCATTTTTCATTTCATCCACATTTCAACTTCAAAACATCCAGTCCTCATAATTTACATCATTTGTGACTTGTATATACATCACAAAGTCATAAGGATTACATGTTAAATCATGGGTCTTACATAAATATTTCATAAAACTATCTTAGAATAATCTATACATGCGTAAATCATCATCAACTCCATGCCATTTCAATTTTCAGCTCATCAAAATGTCTACATTAACATACTAGAAGATGGTGTATAGAAATCTTACCTAGCTTGACCTTTTTCCTCTTTTTTCCAAAATGGAGAAAAACCTCTTTGCTCATTCAATCCAAAGTTTGAGCTTCCAATATTTGACTATGTTGTTCACTCCCTCGCTAGGAACAACTTTGCTCTAATAGCTTTTTCTCAAATCTTTATGGAAGGGGGTACATTCTAGAGTGAGAAAACTAGGTTGTTGTTGATTCGACTTATTGGGCTATTAACACTTATAAGGACTCACTTTCTCTTAAGTCCATTTCGATTGCTCTATTCAGTTCTCAAGAATTTATTGAACTCTTCAGGCCTATTGATTCACACTAAACCGGCATTAAGCTCATAACACCTCTAGTTCATCATTTCTTTTCCTATGGCAATTTATCAAACACCTCTTATGCCCATTATTAATCATCATCCATTCCAACATATATATTTCACAAAACTATCTTAGAATCATCTATACATGCTTAAATCATCATCAACTCCATGCCATTTCAATTTTCTCTCACTAAACCCATTCTAGGTCATAGTTGTTTAAGCATGTATATGAACATTTTAGATAACATTATATACAGCAATCAGCTCATCAAAATGTCTACATTAACATACTAGAAGATGGTATATAGAAATCTTACCTACCTTGACCTTTTTCCTGTTTTTGCTAAAATGGGGAAAACCTCTTTGTTCATTCAATCTAAAATTTGAGCTTCCAATCTTTGACTATGTTGTGCACTCCCTCACTAGGAACAACTTTTCTCTAATAGCTTTTTCTCAAATCTTTATGGAAGTGGGTGCATTCTAGAGTGAGAAAACAAGGTTGTTGTTGAAAATGGAGGAAATTTGGGTTGTCTCGTGGAAATGAAGATTCAACTGCCCATTTTTTTTTATAGAAAACGCATTATGAGATCGATTTCCAAGGGTAGGAGATTGATCTGCCCTTATTTTAATTCCTTCAAAAATTTGACTTGCAGGCCATGAGATCGATCTGCCCATTGCATGAGATCGATCTGCTCAAGGGAATAGGATCGATCTTTGTTCATGGAGAGGGATCGATCTGGTTTAGGCAGAGAGTTTCAGAGATCGATCTGGCCTTAAGAGGAGACCGATCTGGCCTATACAAAGGCTACTAGAGATCGATCTGCCTTATGGGAGGAGATCGATCTTGTCCAATTTGAGGCAACTTAAGATCGATCTACCATGTGTTTTGTAGCATTCCAACTGCAATTTTTCCAGATTTTCCAAAGTTAAACTCCTATTCAACCACTTCAATATCCCTTTTGCATTTCATTCACACTTAACACTCAAAAAACATCCCATTCTTATTATTCATATATTGTATAATTTTTCTGTACATCAAGGAGATCATAAGATTAGATAGAAATTTACGAGTCTTACAGGTCCTTAGTTGTTGAAAATTGTTATTGGGCCTTTGTTATCACGACCGACTTTTACCAAAAATCACTAAAAATTTTTCACTTTTTCTTACCTTTCTTTTTGTCATAATTTAACCACCAATAGTTGGGCTGTGATTCGATATTAGTATCATCACCTTTACTTACCATATCATCCATTTAATACGATGCATACATGTCAATATTAATTATTTATTGACTGTAATTACTTTTATACCATAAGTGAAATCACTATATTAATATACAAATATATCCCCAATATTACATACGTTTACATCACTGTGGTGTTTCTATGTTCAGATACAAAATCGTACGTGATGTGTATATCTTTCACTCGATGGGAATGTAGCAGACAAAAGGAATGCTAGCCCTCAGCCATACTCTATCTACTATGGAAGCTCTGTAGAGAGGGAAAAATATAAAGGGGTGAGCTCACTAGCTCAGTAAAGAAATCAGGCAAGCAAGTAGATAACCACACTATCTACAAAATATAACGTTGTGGCTTGAAAAAATTCCTTTTCATTTCACATCTAAAGCATTTATCCTTCCTTGAAACATTTATGCAAATATATATAGATACAAATCATATGTGTATACTGAAAACATGTTGGTTTAATAGCCTCAGTAAATCATGCAAAATATTTCTTTTCGTGTAAATAATATAAATCACATTTGTATAATTGATACTAGACCAGTGCCCACTCTATGTGACCTAGACGATCTATCCGCAAGTGCACGGGTCGTACAAGTAATAATGGGATTTGCGTCCCGGATTATCGTCCCACAGAGAAGTTGAATTACCTAATTAAGTACCGGTTAATCTTACCCTAAGTATATTCTAGCAAATTATGAATTTTAAGGGAGTGATCTACAAGGCTAAAATTAAAAAATACTGAAAATAAAAACTATAAACTAAAGAAAATCAAACCAAGCTAAAATTACTCACAGTGCTCCAAGTAATTAAAAGCAAATACCTACAAAAATAATTAAAATAGTTAAAATTAATTAACACAATTAAACTAAAATGCAAATATAAAAATAAAGAAACAAAATTAATTAAACTAAAATTAAACAAACCTAAAATGTGCATGTAATTAAACTACTTAAAAAAGGCAAACTAAGCTAACCTAAAGTCTAATAAAATAAAACTTCTATTAATCCTAAAGAAATTCCTAAATATAACTAAGAAACTAATTACCTATAAAAATGACCCTAAATCAATTGTAACTCTAACTAATTACTAACTTGTCTAAATAAGAAAATAATGCATGAAAAATAAATATTTTTGGATTTTTCAATTTAAAATGAAAACTTAAAAATGCATAAAATAATTTTAATCTAAGCGAATTCTAAATGCAACTCATAAAATTCTAAATTAAATCCTAAATCCTATTATATAAAATTAACCATTAACATAAATTAAAACTAAAAAATTAAATTAACAAGCAAAGATATTAAAACTAACCTACCATTTTAATTGATTAAATTACCTAACTAACAACAAACAAAGGATCAAACAATTAAACTCATTAATGTAAAAACATGAAATAACAAATATGCAGAATGCATAAGTGGCCAAACAAGGCCTTAACCAAATCTGGAAACCATGTTAGACCCGTACATGTACTGTATACTGTTTATGGTTCTTCTCCAGGTGCTGGTCTCGGTTCTGTCCAGCTGTTGTCCTACTTCTATTCTAGGTGATGTCCGCGACCTATGCGTCAGTTGTCTACTTCTGCCCCTTGGTACCATCAGTATCGTCCTCTCGTCCAGCAACTGATTAGCTCCTCTTGTTTCTCATCTGCAATATGTCCATTTTGCACTACATCCTTTGCAGTCAGCTATAAACTCTAGCAACACCATGCACTAATGCTGTCTCCTCTTTTATTCCAGCTATGCGATAAATGGCCCTGCTGAATCTAACAGAAGCAAAAGATTATGACAGGATTAAATGATCATAATCAACAAATGCATCATTCTGCATCATAGAGGAATCTAAACAACATACAACCAGTAATGAGAAATTGCAGTAACCAAATTGGCATGAGAAGAGTAGCTATTGAAACCGGTCCAAGTTGCATCAAGCAGTTATCTCTTGCTTAGTTCACCATCCAGCATTCATTCTTCCATAACTTGAGCATCACAAAATGTAACAATAAACAAACAAGCAACAGAATGAAAATAACCAAAGGTGAACAGTAAATAAATCATGAAAAAGAGATGAAATGTGATTCCTGTCCACTGCACCCGTGAGGCTCTACTGCACTGAATGTCATCAGGTTATCCACCCTTATCACCAGCCAGCAACAAGTAGCAACCAATACAAATTAAAATTGCCGAGAAAACAAATTCAAAGCAAGGGACAACACACTTTGAATACTAAAATAAAAGATGAAAACAGACACTCTAAATTCAGAAAATAGATGAATCCATGTAATGTAGACTAAAAAAAAATGAAATATAAAAAAAAAATAAAAAGCAACAAGATAATGCATGATATAAGAGTAAAACTGAAAAGAAATAAGTAGTCATCAACAACTGAAAATAAAAGCAAAACTATCAACACCCGAAAGCACAATAACAGGGACATTCATCATCCTCGGGTTGCTTCAATTGCAGCTCCTACTGCCATGGTTCCACATTGCCATTAATGTGGAACAATGCTCGACATCAACCCACATCAAAGCACCAGAACAGAAAGGCATAAATAAGGAAGAAACCTTGTCACCCGAATGAATAAAAAATGAAGAACAAAAACATGGAACCTTAATAATGAGCAAACCGAGAGCTATCAGCAATAGGAAAAGTGAAGGTTTTTCCTTAAAACAAAAACATTAAACAATATGCAAATGGAAACTTAGCAAACCTGAGAGTAACTAAGAAATCTAAACTTTTCATAAAAATGGAAATTAACTTAAATAGTAACTTAACAAAAATACAAATTGCTAACAGGAAGCTTTTAAAGAAACAAGAAAAAACTATTCTAAAACTATTCTAACACTACTCCTACTCCTAAATTACTCTACTCTAAAAACTACCCTAAAAACTGCATTAAAAACTACCTTAGGCTACTTAATTTTTCAATTGCTCATCATGTTCTATTTATACACAAACCTAGGGGTACAATGGTAATTTTTCAATCCTAGGTGAGTTGGCATTGTTTGGCCACTTGTCTTCATTTGATTTGCTGTAGAGTAGATATTTTCACGTCACTCGTCTTTTTTTTCCAATTGGCTGTGCGATGTGGCCCGACGTGTATCTTCCAGAAAGATAGGACGGTATCCGTCGATCTTATCATTTCGGTGTGAATAAAATACAGACATCTGGCATCACGCATGTCCAGACGACTGGTGACTCGGTCTGTAAATTGGAAGTGGTCCAGTCTGCTTTTGCCCATTTTGAGCCCAATTTCTACTGAAATGACTGAATTTCATTCGGATTTAATTTACCTGCACATTAAAGAATTTTAATTAAATATAGGGGATAATTAATAAAATAATAAGTGGATTTAAATAATTAATTAAGAAATTAAGCACAAATAATTCTATTAAAAATAGAATTATCCCACCCCCAAACTTGAACTTTTTCTTGTCCTCAAGCAAAACAAAATAGATGTAGAAATGACAAGTACCAACATAATAATTTCTCCAATATTATCCTCGAAGAAAAAGTACAAACTATGAAAACAAAGAATCACAATTACAAGTCTAACACTCAGAATCATTCAATCATAAGTCCTAACCCAAATTGGACTCCTCGTGTGTGTGTGAAAATGTCAAAGTCACTTCACAGTATATTACTCGGATCAGATTATGCAAACACAGTGAATGCAAAGTCAATGACAAGTGATCACTCCCATAAGTTTGCTTTTCACTTCTCTCTCCACTAATGTAGTCACATTTAACCAAAGATCAATAGGACTTCATTAGGCTTGTAATGTAAGGCTGGGGTTAAGGCATGATAAAGTCGATTTAGGTTTAATTACCCATTAACATGCATTACTTCTAGGATCTTTAATGTAAGAGCTCTTAATTATTTCCCCCAAACTTGTTTATTTCACTAAATATTTTATTCTATTTTTATATTTTTCTTCTTCTTTTTTCCTTTTTCACAATTTTTTTCATTCATTTTTTCATCACTTTTTTTTAATTTTTTTTTTCATTTTTTTGAACTTTCATTATCACCTAATCCACATATGTACATAGCTCACAATATATCCCAATGACTTTTCATGCTTTTGGGGTAAGGGATAGGAACAGGGTATTTAAGTTAAGGAAATTTATGTAGGTGTATTTACAGATAAAAGCTTATTTGGCCCAGATGGGTGACTAAGGGTGAAATTTATACAAGGATGGTTAGAAAGGCTCAAACTATCCAAAAATGGCCTAAATTATCTCCCTAATTAAGTGTGATCTAATATTTCGCCCTCAAGATTAGATCAAACAAATTCTAGAATATGATGCACAAAATCAATTGAGCAAATGCAATCATATGTCCACATAAGCTTTCTCTAAATAAATATCCAGATTCATGACATGACATGTGCATAAGATGAGGAAATCACAATCAGAATCAAGACAAATTCAAGAATTCAACTTCATGCCTTTCCTATAATCATACTTCTTAGTCAATCAAAGTCAGACTAAATCATGGGGTCATATCATCGAAATATGGGAAAACTACATGCTAAGCACTAAATCATCCTAAAATCAAACAGTGTAAGCTCAGATTTTTGAAAAAAATTCAATTTTACCCAAAATTGCTCATGTGATATCCCCTTCCCCAAACTTAAAGTGCATTGTCACGACCCAATTCCATTCTCTTTAACCGAAAATCACTAAAAAATTTTTCACGTTTTACTGTTACCTTACCCGGTCATGAACTAACTCACCACACACTGTTGGGCTGTGAGTCAATAATAAACTCCATATCTCATTCATTCTCAGTGAAATAAAACGATGTCATACATTTGCATTTAAATCTTGTACTTATACAAAAGCATGTTTTACTGACATCTACATCCCCCATAATTACAACTCAAAGAATACTGTGCTTTTACATTGTTAGATACAAAAAGAATCACTGTGTATATACCTCTAAGCGATGGAGATGCAGCGGAGTCAAAATACCATGCCTCAGTCCTCACTGGGCTACTATGCACGCTCTGTAGGGGGAAAATAGAGAGGGATGAGCAACCACACACTCAGTAAGGCAATAATGTAAGCATGGTAGATAACTACTCTATATACATGCTGATAGTGTTATGCATAAATCATTTATGGTAGGAGCATGAGGAATAAAACTATGCCATATGAGTATACATATATATCATGTGTCAAAATCATGTACATTGGCATATCAAACATGGTAAAAAGAACATCATGTATAAATCATCTCATGCTCTATCTCATTTAAATTCATAAAAAGGGCAATTCATTAAGAAACCTCCTTTTTAAACCAACATCATAAACCTCTTTCTCAACATATAAATACCACCAAATCAATTCACAATCACAACCACATTTTCATTTCACAATTCATGCTTGTGTATAAAAACTAGGTCACTATATCAAAAGTGCCTATTTGGACCACTACATCATAAATCATCCCAGACCACACGCATCCAGGTGTGCGGGGTATCATACTGGCACGAAGATGGATTATCCCTCGCCAGACTTTCTCATCACATAACCATCATGCGGTACATCGTACTCCATGTGATATACACGGTACAGCGTACTCCACAGACTCATATCGTGATTGGGGGTGCCATTCCTAGGTCTTACCTACCCCATACCAAGAGTTTTCCATATCCGTGAAGGAGAGCCTCCCTGCCGAACAGAGCCTCCCCGCCTAACAGAGCCTCCCTACCTCCTCGGGCTTAAGGATGTTAGCTTAAGGATGTAGGGCTTTAGGATCCTTCCGTAAGAGAGCCTCCCCACCGAACAGAGCCTCACCGCCTCTTTGGGCTTAAGGATGTTGGCTTAAGGATGTAGGGCTTAAGGATCTTACCGTACCCATGTAGGAGAGCCTCCCTGCCTAACAGAGCCTCCCCGCCCCTCCAGGGCTTAAGGATGTTGGCTTAAGGATCCCACCGTAAGAGAGCCCCCCCACCGAACAGAGCCTCCCCGCCTAACAGAGCCTCCCCGCCTCTTTGGGCTTAAGGATGTTAGCTTAAGGATGTAGGGCTTAAGGATCTTACCAACTTTCACAAGCTTATACATATCACAATGTGCGAACTTGTGCGAGCAAAGCTCTAACACGACTCATGCATCCTCTCATAAAAAGACGCATACGAGCATAGCTCTAGTACGGTTATACTCATAAGACAAACCACTCAAAAGCCAAGTACGAGCAGAAGCTCCAGTACGGTTTATAAACATCATCATAGTTTCCAAACCAAGGTACGAGCTAAGCTCCAGCACGTTTCATACAAATGAAAACATCAATACCCGGTGCGAGCTAGGCTCTAGCACGGTTTAATTCACATAAACATGATAGGCGACTCATAAGCTTTTAAAGCTATCTCAAAACATATTTGGCACATCACATGTGCTATCACAAACATCAAACCACAATAGCCATCCTATCTATCAATTCGTTTAAAACGAAACACATGTTTTGTGAAAGTATTCAAAACACTTGATTTATGCAATTATTAGCCTTACTATCCCTTTTTATACATCCATGTAAACCAAATCATCCAATATTCACAACCATTTTTGCATACCAAACAACCCATTTCTCAAACGTTCATGCATTTCATAAACACCCTATAATCCCACAAATTACGAGCAGCTACCTCTATATACTTACAGAATTCCCTTACCTGGAATCGCGATGCATGATTCCACTTCCTTAAGCTGCTTACTCGTACGGTTCGATTCGTCTTCAACGAACTCTTCGAGACTGCACAAAATCGTATCCCGCATTATATTCGATCCATATAATATGACATCGTGCGTTCACTATAGTCAATTCGACCTATAGTTCTCTATTAACGCTTATGAGGCCTCATTTCATTACTTTACCCATAACTCGAGTCTATGGATTCTTCTTAGGCCTATTAACTTATTTCGAATCGATATTAAATCGACATTAAGCTCATAGTGTTCATATTTCATGAATTTCCTCACTATGGCATTTTATCAAGCATATACATACTCATTTTCACAATTCCTCCAAACTCACAATGTAATTTCATTTAACCATCTAAAATCATAAACATTACCTCAATAACAACTTTAGCATGCCCATAAATCATAAACTCATTCAACCCATATATTCTCACATTATACCCATTCTAGGTTTTCTAGGTCACCCCAATTCCACCACATCCCTAGATAATTTATCCATCAATACTCATGCCAAACAACTCCAAAATCAATTAAATAGACAATGTATTTGGATTAGAGTGTTAGAATCTTACCAAACATGATTTTTCTTCTTGCTCCAATTGGCAATGCCCTTAACTCCTTCAATACCAATAATGGGAAAATGCCTACCCACTATGTTGTTCTTCTCTTTGATAGGAACAACTTTGCCTCTAATGGTCTCTCTTCAAATCTCACTGAAAATGGCTGATTTTAGAGAGGGAAAGTTAGGTTTTTGGGTTAGAAATGGAAGATTGGTGTTTTTCCCGAAATTTTCAGATTTCAGCCCTCCTTATATAGAAATAGCTTAAGGAGATCGATCTGGTCCAAGAGGAGATCGATCTGGTCCCCCTTAAATCCCTCTTTTTCACGACATTTTTAAGCGTGAGATCGATCTGTCGAAGCATGAGATCGATCTGTTGAAGCATGAGATCGATCTGTCGAAGCATGAGATCGATCTGGTCCCAAACAGAGAGCTAAGGAGATCGATCTGGGTGCTTGAGGATCGATCTTTTCATCACAGAATGCTTAGGAGATTGATCTGGCCCCATTGGAGATCGATCTGCTCTATTCCATTGCCCAGATAAGAGCATTCTGGCTCTTCCAGATCGATCTTTCATCCTATGAGATCGATCTGACCTTCATGTTTTCCAGATTTCTTACAGTTTCCTTGTTGCAACTCATACCAACACATCCTTAATCTATTGCCATGGCTATTTTCTCATCCATCCACCTTTATAACTTGAAAATGGCATCCATTCATACCTTAAGCACATTGAAACTTGTGTGCATTCATTGTATGTCCAAAGGTATGCTATATGAAACCAAATGGAAGCATAACTTCATTCCATTTTACCACACTACCCATTTTGAGCTTCAATCACATCCATCACTTATAAGAACTCGTTTTTTCATATTCATACTCAATGGAACTTGTATGTACGTTACAAATCATATTACACATACGTACATTGAATCCATGGACTTACATCAATCATACTTTACATTACAAGTCCATTCATATTTATTACACATTACAACTTTATACATATACGAGGTTTTACATTCTCCCCTCCTTCAAGGAATTTGGTCCTCCGAATTAGAACCAAGTCACTCTTCAAAAAGTTGGGGGTACTTCTCCCGTATCAAGTTCTCTAATTCCCATGTGGCCTCCTCCGCCGTGTGATGTTGCCAAAGAACTTTCACTAAGGGAATTGTCTTATTTCGCAACACTTTCTCTTTTCTGTCCAATATCCAAACCGGCTTCTCAACATACGTCATACTCTCATGGAGCTCCAACGGCTCATATCTTATCACGTGTGTCAGGTCCGGGTGATACTTCCGAAGCATCGAGAGGTGGAAGATGTTGTGGACATTTGCCAAGTCCGGTGGCAATGCCAACCTATACGCCTTATCTCCCACTCTCTCCAAAATCTCGAAGGGTCCGATATATCTAGGGCTCAGCTTGCCCTTTTTACC
Organism: Firmiana major; assembly: GCA_033439115.1. Taxonomy (NCBI): domain Eukaryota; kingdom Viridiplantae; phylum Streptophyta; class Magnoliopsida; order Malvales; family Malvaceae; genus Firmiana; species Firmiana major. The sequence continues at coordinate 20,825,162 of CM065895.1, forward strand.
AAATCTCATAATACCCTTCGATGGTGATACCCTCAGAAACACCGACTCACCCTCATCAAACTCCAGTGGTCTTCGTCTCTTGTCAGCATAACTCTTTTGTCAGCTCTGAGCTGTCCGTAATCTCTCACATATCAACTGGACGTCCTTAGATGCCTGCTGCACTAAGTTCGGAGCAAAAATCTGTCTGTCACCAACCTCTTCCCATCCAATAGGGGAACGGCATCTACGCCCGTATAATGCCTCATAGGGTGCCATCCCGATACTAGCATGATAGCTATTATTATAAGCGAACTCGACTAACTACAGGTGGTCATCCTAGGAGCCTCTAAAATCCAGCACACACGCTCTCAACATATCCTCGAGGGTCTGTATAGTCCTCTCTGACTGCCCATCTGTCTGAGGATGAAAAGCGGTGCTAAAACTCAGTCGGGTCCCCAGCGCTTCTTGAAAATGTTCCCAAAAATGGGAAGTGAAGCGGGCATCCCTATCAGAAACAACGCTCACTAGTACACCATGTAGCTATACTATCTCTCGAATATACAGGTTCGCCAACTGACTCAGTGTATCGGTAGCTCTCATAGCCAAGAAATGGGCGGACTTAGTCAACCGGTCCGTAATAACCCATATGGCATCATGACCTCTGTGGGTCCTCGGCAACCCCATCACAAAATCCATGGTGACATGCTCCCACTTCCAAGTCGGTATCGGTAGAGGCTGCAATAATCCTGCAGGCTTCTGATGCTCTACCTTCACTTGCTGACAAACGAGACACTTAGCGACGTATTCAGCAATGTCTCTCTTCATTCCAGACCACCAATAAACCTTTCGAAGGTTTTGATACGTCTTGGTACTTCCCGAATGTATCGTATACTTCGATGAGTGAGCCTCAATGCAAAATCGTTCTCCTGATCTCAGGATCCCTGGGAACGCATACTCTGCCTCTGAACCTCAATAACCCATCAGCACTCTGCTCAAAATCAATACCCATACCTGTCTGTATCTGCCTCAGCCAATCGATGCAACGTCGATCGCTCTGCTGGGCTCGTCGAATACGGCCAATCAACTCTGGCTCTAGTCTCAAACTAGCCATGATCTCAAGTCTCTCAGATCCAGGTGGGGTTACATCCAAACTGAGGTTCGCAAAGTGTTCTAACAATTCATGTTCCCGTACCATCATATAAGACACCAACCCAAGGTTCTTTCCACTCAAAGCATCGGCAACCACATTTGCCTTACCCGGGTGGTACATGATTTCACAATCATAGTCCTTCAGGAGTTCGAGCCATCTCCTCTGTCTCATATTCAGCTCTTTCTGTGAGAACAGGTACTTAAGGCTCTTATGATCTGTGAAAACCTAAAATTTCTCACCATAGAGATAGTGGCGCCATATTTTCAAAGCAAATACTACAGCAGCCAACTCCAAATCATGTGTCGGGTAGTTCCTCTCATGATCTTTCAACTGTCTAGATCCATAGGCAACTACCTTCCCATCCTGCATAAGCACACAGCCCAGTCCCTGGTGTGATGCATCGGTATACACCGAGAATCCTCCTGAGCTGGTAGGAATGGTGAGAACTGGAGCAGTCGTCAATCGACGCATAAGCTCCTCAAAACTCCTCTCACATGCCTCATCCCACACAAACTTAACATCTTTTCTCGTGAGCGTGTCAATGGAGCAGCTAGTCTGGAGAAACCCTATACAAATCTCCGATAATATCCTACCATTCCCAAAAAACTCCTGATCTCAGTTATTGTCTTGGGCTGTTCCCACTGTATAACTGCCTCTATCTTGGATGGATCCACCGATACCCCATCCCTTGACACAACGAGCCCCAGAAATGAGATCTGTTCCAACCAAAAGTTACACTTGCTGAGTTTGGCATACAATTCTCTCTCTTGGAGGGTCTGCAGGACTATCCTCAAGTGCTCCTCATGATCTTCGCTGGACTTGGAATACACCAAAATGTCATCAATGAACACTATTACAAACTTGTCCAGGTATGGCTTGAATATATCATTCATCAATGCCATAAATGCTGCGGGAGCATTCGTCAATCCGAATGGCATCACCAAAAACTCATAGTGGCCATAACGGGTACGAAATGCTGTCTTGGGTACATATCCACTCCTGATCCTCAACTGATGATACCCTGACCGCAGATCTATCTTAGAAAATACTTCGGCTCCTTGGAGCTGATCCAACAAATCATCAATTCTTAGAAGGGGGTACTTGTTCTTAATAGTGGCCTTATTCAACAACCGGTAATCTATACACAGTCGGAGGCTTCCATCCTTCTTTCTTACAAATAGAACCGGTGCTCCCCAAGGTGAGACACTCGGTCTAATAAACCCCTTCCCCAGCAACTCTTGGAGCTGTTTCATCAGCTCTTCTAATTCTATCGGAGCCATTCTATAGGGTGGTTTCGATATCGGCTCTATACCAGGCACTAGCTCAATGCAAAATTCCATTTCCCTTTCAGGTGGTAGTCCTGGTAATTCATCTGGAAAGACATCAGGGTAATCCGTAATTACGGCTATGTCCCTCAATTTCAGGTGTGCCTCATCTATATCGACCACGTATGCAATGAACCCTTCACATTATCCTCTCCATCGTTAGTAACATAAACCATCACTCCACATTCAACATTTATCAAAAACAATAATTTATCTCTCAAGCAATATGCATTTAAAATCATACTCCTTTATTTACAACAACCATGCTATTTTCATATCATTTCTTTTCATCAAAATTTACAATAAGATTGTCTAATCCTGAAAACATCAATGTTTTGGCATGACAATCCATCACAACACGATTGGTAGCCAACCAATCCATTCCCAAAATTACATCAAAATCATTCATATTCAATAAAATCAGATTGGCTATCATTTCCTTCCCCTCTATCTTTAACTTACAATCTCTACATACATGCTCAGTCAATTGACTATCATTCATGGGTGTGGAAATCATTAACATCTTATCCAACAATGTTGGTTTCACATGCTTCAATAATTTATGTGCGAAGGAAGGTGATATGAAAGAATGTGTGGCACCAAGATCAAATAATACCAATGCTTCTAAATCAAAGATTCGGATGGTACCTTTAATCACATCCGTCGATGCGTCTGCAGTGTCCTGGTCCAGCGCATGTACTCTTCCTCTGCTCACACCCGCAGCCTGTTTCCCTTTTTCCTCAGCTGTAGCCCTCCTCCTCGGGGCTGCTGTCTCAACTAGAGCTCCCTCAAGCTCCTTGCCCTTCTGTGGGGCAATCTCTATCTTCTCGGGATAATACTTAGCCATATGTCCTGGTCTCTCGCATCTAAAACACACCATAGGGGTCATCAGACAAGGCCTATTCCCATGAAATCTCCCACATCTCCTACACTGATTAGTAGTAGGGCGTGGTCCTCCAATAGTCATACCCCTCGGCGCAGTCAAGGCTGGGTATATGGGAGGTCTAGCAGCTCTCTCCTGCACCTCCTCAATCTTAGGCCTCTTCTCAAAAAATATTTGGCCACCTCTCTTGGCCACTCTTCCAAACCCGGATCTCTTTCGGTCTCTGTCCTTTCTAACACTGACTCTCCCAAGCTCGGAGGCATTTCGCTCAAAGTCTTGCTCACACAACTAAGCCTTATGTATAGCCTCCTTATAAGTCACAACGTCGAAGGGAGCTAGCTTAGTCCAGATGGCCAATCTCAATCCATCCATGAACTTTTGTATCTTTCGGGTCTCACTACCCATCGTGTCCGGGTCATATCTCCCCAAGGACATAAACTTGGACTCATACTCGTCCACAGTATGGTTCCCTTGAACCAAATTCATAAATTCCATCCGTAATTTCCTCTGTGCAGTGGCTGGGATATATTGTCTCCTGAAGGCCTCTAGAAATATCTCCCACGAGATCTCAGAGTGTCTGGCCCTCAAAATAACCTCGGTGGACCTCCACCAATGCTCGGCCTTGCCTTTCAACATAAACACGACAAAGGCTACCTTTTCAGCTGAAGTGCATCGGAAAAACCTATATAGTTTCTCCATTTCATACACCCAATCCTCCGTAACCACTGGGTCCTTCACCCCTCTAAACACTGGGGGTTTCAGCGCTCGAAACTCTCGTAACCTGCTCAAGTCGCAGTCATAACCCAAATCACTACCGCTCTGCTGTGGAGCGATAGGAGAATCTGTATCCTGGGCTGGAGGTGGTGTAACTGTAGCTGTCTCAGCAGTCTGATGTCTCTCTGCCTCTACAGCTGCCTGTTTAGTCGTAGGCTGTGCCGCGGGACCTCGTCTGTCACCGGCACCCAAGGCCTGTGTGACTATCTCCACCAAATTCTCAATACTCCGCTCTAACCTAGCGAAGCGAGCCTCAGTATCCTCTACTCTCCCAGCAGGGTTTTGTGGAGCCTGTTCAGTCTGTGGCTCCGCACGGCTCTCAGGCCTACCTCTACGGCCTCTAGCACGTGCTCTCGCCCCTCTACCTTTGCATGTAACTGGCATAGTACCTAACTTCCTGTATTATAATAGTTCATTAAGCTCAATCCATCACGGTATACACAGTTATATCTAAACAAAAGCACAGTACTATGGGGATGTACTTTCTTACGTTTTATTAATGACTCACAACAGGCCAACACAACTCTGATACCAATCTCTGTCACGACCCAATTCCATTCTCTTTAACCGAAAATCACTAAAAATATTTTCACGTTTTACTGTTACCTTACCCGGTCGTGAACTAACTCACCACACACTGTTGGGCTGTGAGTCAATAATAAACTCCACATCTCATTCATTCTCAGTGAAATAAAACGATGTCATACATTTGCATTTAAATCTTGTACTTATACAAAAGCATGTTTTACTGACATCTACATCCCTCATAATTACAACTCAAAGAATACTGTGCTTTTACATTGTTTAGATACAAAAAGAATCACTGTGTATATACCTCTAAGCGATGGAGAAGCAGCGGAGTCAAAATACCACGCCTCAGTCCTTACTGGGCTACTATGCACGCTCTGTAGGGGGAATTGTGAGAGGGATGAGCAACCACACGCTCAGTAAGGCAATAATGCAAGCATGGTAGATAACTACTCTATCTACATGCTGATAGTGTTATGCATAAATCATTTATGGTAGGAGCATGAGGAATAAAACTATGCCATATGAGTATACATATATATCATGTGTCAAAATCATGTACATTGGCATATCAAACATGGTAAAAAGAACATCATGTATAAATCATCTCATGCTCAATCTCATTTAAATTCATAAAAAGGGCAATTCATTAAGAAACCTCCTTTTTAAACCAACATCATAAACCTCTTTCTCAACACATAAATACCACCAAATCAACTCACAATCACAACCACATTTTCATTTCACAATTCACGCATATGTATAAAAACTAGGTCACTATATCAAAAGTGCCTATGTGGACCACTACATCATAAATCATCCCAGACCACACGCATCCAGGTGTGCGGGGTATCATGCTGGCACGAAGATGGATTATCCCTCACCAGACTTTCTCATCACATAACCATCATGCGGTACATCGTACTCCATGTGATATACACGGTACAGCGTACTCCACAGACTCATATCGTGATTGGGGGTGCCATTCCTAGGTCTTACCTACCCTATACCAAGAGTTTTCCATATCCGTGAAGGAGAGCCTCCCTGCCGAACAGAGCCTCCCCGCCTAACAGAGCCTCCCTACCTCCTTGGGCTTAAGGATGTTAGCTTAAGGATGTAGGGCTTAAGGATCCTTCCGTAAGAGAGCCTCCCCACCGAACAGAGCCTCCCCGCCTAACAGAGCCTCCCCGCCTCTTTGGGCTTAAGGATGTAGGGCTTAAGGATCTTACCGTACCCATGTAGGAGAGCCTCCCTGCCAAACAGAGCCTCCCCGCCCCTCCAGGGCTTAAGGATGTTGGCTTAAGGATCCCACCGTAAGAGAGCCTCCCCACCGAACAGAGCCTCCCCGCCTAACAGAGCCTCCCCGCCTCTTTGGGCTTAAGGATGTTAGCTTAAGGATGTAGGGCTTAAGGATCTTACCAACTTTCACAACCTTATACATATCACAATGTGCAAACTTGTGCGAGCAAAGCTCTAGCACGACTCATGCATCCTCTCATAAAGAGACGCGAACGAGCATAGCTCTAGTACGGTTATACTTATAAGACAAACCACTCAAAAGCCACGTACGAGCAGAAGCTCCAGTACGGTTTATAAACATCATCATAGTTTCCAAACCAAGGTGCGAGCTAAGCTCTAGAACGTTTCATACAAATGAAAACATCAATACCCGGTGTGAGCTAGTCTCTAGCACGGTTTAATTCACATAAACATGATAGGCGGCTCATAAGCTTTTAAAGCTATCTCAAAACATATTTGGCACTTCACATGTGCTATCACAAACATCAAACCACAATAGCCATCCTATCTATCAATTCGTTTAAAACGAAACACATGTTTTGTGAAAGTATTCAAAACACTTGATTTATGCAATTATTAGCCTTACTATCCCTTTTTATACATCCATGTAAACCAAATCATCCAATATTCACAACCATTTTCGCATACCAAACAACCCATTTCTCAAACGTTCATGCATTTCATAAACACCCTATAATCCCACAAATTACGAGCAGCTACCTCTATATACTTACAGAATTCCCTTACCTGGAATCGCGATGCGTGATTCCACTTCCTTAAGCTGCTTACTCGTACGGTTCGATTCGACTTCAACGAACTCTTCGGGACTGCACAAAATCGTATCCCACATTATATTCGATCCATATAATATGACATCGTGCGTTCACTATAGTCAATTCGACCTATAGTTTTCTATTAACGCTTATGAGGCCTCGTTTCATTACTTTACCCATAACTCGAGTCTATGGATTCTTCTTAGGCCTATTAACTTATTCCAAATCAATATTAAATCGACATTAAGCTCATAGTGTTCATATTTCATGAATTTCCTCACTATGGCATTTTATCAAGCATATACATACTCATTTTCACAATTCCTCCAAACTCACAATGTAATTTCATTTAACCATCTAAAATCATAAACATTACCTCAATAACAACTTTAGCATGCCCATAAATCATAAACTCATTCAACCCATATATTCTCACATTATACCCATTCTAGGTTTTCTAGTTCACCCCAATTCCACCACATCCCTAGATAATTTATCCATCAATACTCATGCCAAACAACGCCAAAATCAATTAAATAGACAATGTATTTGGATTGGAGTGTTAGAATCTTACCAAATATGATTTTTCTTCTTGCTCCAAATGGCAATGCCCTTAACTCCTTCAATACCAACAATGGGAAAATGCCTACTCACTATGTTGTTCTTCTCTTTGATAGGAACAACTTTGCCTCTAATGGTCTCTCTTCAAATCTCACTGAAAATGGCTGATTTTAGAGAGGGAAAGTTAGGTTTTTGGGTTAGAAATGGAAGATTAGTGTTTTTCCCGAAATTTTCAGATTTCAGCCCTCCTTATATAGAAATAGCTTAAGGAGATCGATCTGGTCCAAGAGGAGATCGATCTGGTCCCCCTTAAATCCCTCTTTTTCATGACATTTTTAAGCATGAGATCGATCTGTCGAAGCATGAGATCGATCTGTTGAAGCATGAGATCGATCTGTCGAAACATGAGATCGATCTGGTCCCAAACAGAGAGCTAAGGAGATCGATCTGGGTGCTTGAGGATCGATCTTTTCATCACAGAATGCTTAGGAGATCGATCTGGCCCCATTGGAGATCGATCTGCTCTATTCCATTGCCCAGATAAGAGCATTCTGGCTCTTCCAGATCGATCTCTCATCCTATGAGATCGATCTGGCCTTCATGTTTTCCAGATTTCTTGCAGTTTCCTTGTTGCAACTCATACCAACACATCCTTAATTTGTTGCCATGGCCATTTTCTCATCCATCCACCTTTATAACTTGAAAATGGCATCCATTCATACCTTAAGCACATTGAAACTTGTGTGCATTCATTGTATGTCCAAAGGTATGCTATATAAAACCAAATGGAAGCATAACTTCATTCCATTTTACCACACTATCCATTTTGAGTTTCAATCACATCCATCACTTATAAGAACTCGTTTCTTCATATTCATACTCAATGGAACTTGTATATACGTTACAAATCATATTACACATACGTACATTGAATCCATGGACTTACATCAATCATACTTTACATTACAAGTCCATTCATATTTATTACACATTATAACTTTATACATATACGGGGTCTTACATGCATAGTTTCTTCAGTGTGCAGATAATATAAGAATTTAAGCTTAAGAACAAAGTACACCCTTATTTGATGATGATGATGAACAACTGAAGCTTGATTGAAATGGTAATGCTGTAAAAGAAATCTGTAAGATAAACAATGAAAGAAACAACGAAAAAGAGAAAAGAACTGTACAAAAAGTGAAAAGAAAAACACATCCACTTCAAATGCAGCTAAAGAAAACGACGCTCAGCAGCAGGGCGAAGAGTAGGAGGGTCAGCCAAAGTGGTGACAGAATGTTGAAAGTTAACTCATCCTTAGCTCTATCTACTTCCTTCATTCTCTCAGATTTCTTGTGCTCAAGCCTTATATCCTCCTCAACATCTATCTTAAAACATTCTTGAGAGTCATCAGGGAGCTTCAAAGGGTTGAAAACATGAAATGTCACCTCCTAATTTAGGACTCTCATCGTCAATTCCCGTTTTTGTACATCAGTTAATGTTTTACCAGTCACTAGGAAAGGTCTGCCTAGTATAATGGGGACTTCCCTGTCTTCCTCCATGTCTAATACAATAAAATCCATAGGAAAAATAAATTTGTCCAGCCTTACTAACAGATCCTCAATGACCCCCTTCGAATATTTAATGGATTGATCAGCTAGCTGAAGGGTCACTGTGGTAAGCTTGACATCCCTTATTCCTAACTTTTGGTAGATAGATAAAGGCATCAGATTGATACTGGCTCCTAAATCAAACAGGGCTCTACCAAAGAATAGATTTCTAATTGTGCAGGGTATGGTAAAACTCCCAAGTTCTTTGAGCTTGGAGGGTAATTTCGTCTGGATAATTGCACTACATTCCTCATTTATGGCCACCGTCTCATAATCTTTCAATCTTCTTTTCCTAGAGAGGATATCCTCTAAAAACTTCATAAAACTTAGCATTTTCTCTAAAGCATCTACGAAAGGAATGTTGATGTGAAGTTTCTTAAAAACCTCAAGAAATTTGACAAATTGTTGATCTAGTTTTTGATTTTAGAACCTCTGAGGAAAAGGTACTGGTGGTCTAATTGGAGGGGATATAGTGGAAATATTTATAACATCATAGGACGAGGAAGGTTGTGTAGTAGAAGAAGGTATAGATGAAGAAGCACCTAACTTGGATTTCTTTGCAGCCTGATCCTGATTTTGTTCCTGCTCTTTCTGAGCTGTATCTTTAAAACCTAAAGATTCTTCAACTGTAGGTTGTTCAGGTCTGGACTTAACTTGTGGTTCATCTAGCTTTCTGCTGCTCCTAAGGGTGGTGGATTTCACATGTTCTTTACCCTCCCTTTGCCTAATAGGATTGGCTTCAGTGTTACTAGGAAGGGTCCCTTGAGGACGTTGGCTAAGAGAAGTCACTATTTGTCCCACCTGAACCTCTAAATTCTTAATTAAAGCAGCTTGATTTTGCAGGATCGTTGTGAACATTTCCTCTAGCGAGGGCTTCTTCTCAGCTGCTGGTGTATGGTAAAGTTGGGGTTACATAAGTAGTAGTGGTGGTGGTGGATGGTGAAATTGAGGTGGATGGGGATGATGAGGTGGATGGTATGGGAATTGATGATGTGGTGGTACATGAACCGGTGAAGCTTGAAAACCAAGGGGTTCTATAGGTCTAGAATTAGAAGGTTTCCCTTGGTTTTGGCTCTAGGAAAAGTTAAGATGGTTCTTCCACCCTGGATTGTAGGTGTTTGAAAAGGGGTTGTTGTGTTGCTTCTGAGATGGGGCAACATACTGAACCGATTCTAAATTAAGGGGACACCTATCTACAGAGTATGTACCACCATATAGATCACAGGACAGAAAAGGACTTTGGACAGAATAAACAGGGTTAAGATTGGTGGAAGGATTATACTGGGTACTGAGCGACTCTACCTTCTTTGTAAGGTTAGCTATCTGAGAGATTAAGGTAGACGCGTGTCGAGCTCATAGATACCCGCCGACTTCTTAGGCAGTTACCTCTCCGAGGACCATAGATAATTGTTAGCTGCAATCTTGTCTAACAATTCGTAAGCTTCCTCCTCTGTTTTGCATATTAGACCTCCACCCACAACAGCGTCAACGATGGTCCTATTTTGGCTTGTAAGTCCATTATAGAAAGTCTGGACTTGGAGCCATAAAGGTAGTCCACGATGAGGGCACTTCCTAAGAAGCTCCTTATATCGTTCCCATGCTTCGTAAAGAGATTCAGAATCGAATTGGGTAAAAGAAGATGTGTCACTACGGAATCTGACCATTTTAGAGGGAGGGAAAAACTTAGCTAAAAATTGATGGGCTAACTCGTCCCATGTTGTCAGGACCCGTTCTCAATCCGTGACTTTAACCAAAAACATACAAATTTTTCGCATTTTTAACTTACCTTTTCGCTCTTCAATGGTTGGGCTGTGATTCGATGTAAGAGTCCTCACTTACCACATCATCCATTTCATACGTACATGTCAATATATTATTACTGACTGTAATTGCTTTTATTATACATGTAAGATTATATAAAATCTAATACAAATACATTCCCCATAATATATGTCGTATACATCACTGTGCTGTTTCTATGTTTAGATACACAACTGTACATAATAGGTATACCTGGCGATCGATATGAACTAGCAGTGGACTCTGGGACACTATCCCTCGATAGCTCTCGCTCTACTGACGCTCTGTAGAGAGATGTAAAGAAAGGTGGGTGAGCATACAACGCGCTCAGTAAGGAAATCAGGCAAGCAAGTAGATATCTACACTATCTACTCAAAATAATGCTATGCCTTGAAAACATTATTTCCTTAACTCACTTTAAAAGCAATTCTTGAAATATAATATATATACTTGTACAGAATAAATCCCATGTACAGAAAATCATGCTTTCTTTCTCAAATGTAGGCATGTAGTGCAAAACAATACATCGTATATAAATCATGCTTTTATGTAAATCATGCCATGTATATTTAAATCACAATAAATATGGCATCAAATGATTCACAACACAAAATCGGAGTCCGACCCATCCCTCAGGTCTGTCCGTAGTTTAAATCAGTCAATCAATGTGATATATCATGTTAGACTCTGTGGTTAAATGCAAATAGTATCCTGGACTATGATCATATCCGAAATGTGATCCCAAGCAACACAGTACTCGGTGTGCGGGGCATCACTACTGCAACGGGAGGGGGGTCAGTCCATCACAACCGCCAGCTATATCCTCCTCAACTCCACAACAACACACGGTACAGCGTACACCTCGCACCACTCAGACACGGTACAAAGTACACCCGTGGACCCTTCCTCAAGGCAAGAGTGCCTACCAGTACCCGTGGAATATCAACATCACAGTCAGGGTGCCTACTATAGGTCTTAGCCCTCGTGCCTGTGGAAATATCATACCACATCTCTAATACCCTCATGCTGGCCATCCTCTCAAAATGTGACACTCAATCACACAAGAATGCGGCATGAATAGGTAACATGTAAATAATATCACATACAGTGTGCGCCCTCGAGTGCGACACACAGTCGACACTACGCTCAAACACTGTTTCACATCACAAACTCAACTATAGTGCGAGTAAACCTCCAGCAACTAGGTCAATGCATAGTTCATGTATTAAATCAAGTACGAGCAATAGCTCCAGTACTATGCTATGCACAATATCAAATCAAGTACGAGCAATAGCTCCAGTACTATGTCATGTATAAACCATGAAGAATCGAGTATGAGCAACGCTCCAGTACTCTGTCATGTATCTCATGTAAAACTCGAGTACGAGCTAATCGCTCCAGCACTCTGTCATGCATATATCATATAAAACTGAGTACGAGTAAAACTCCAGTACTCTATCATGCATGTCATGGAAATCTAGTGCGTATAAAAATCCAGCACTAATGTATGTGGAAAACATATGAAATCCAGTGCGAGCTATGCTCTAGCACGATTCATTCTCACATAATATGATAGATGGCTCTTTAAAAGGGATTGTTTACAAAACATTAAAATCAGCACTATAAAGTGTGCTTAAGTCACATCAACCTTAAAATCTTTAGCCCATCTATTTATTTTCATGCTAAACAGCAATTAAACACTCACAATAATAGTTTCCATGCTTTTTACAACTTTTCACAAAAGTTAACTTTTTGACTAACTAGGGGCAAAATCGTAATTTGCCACTATCGGGTCGCAATAATTATTATTCACTTTCTCTGACCCTCAGAGTTTTTAAGTGAATGTAAAAGCAGACGAAAATACGTGCAGGTATCTCTAACTACTCACAAAAGTCCCTTACCTCGGATCACCTCACGTGACCTCACTTCCTCGGTGCTGCTAAATCCCGCAGTCCGATCAGCTCTCAATGTAAACTCCGGAGCTGTAAATACAGTCTATTTTCCCTTAATGGGCCTTAATAATCCTTAATGGGCCTAACTAGGCCTTAAGTCCATTTTCATTTTACTATTCACTTTCGTTGGGCCTATTGGGCTTATGGGGTCCACCAACTCTTATTGGGCTTGTCTTAGGCCCATTACACCCTATTAAGCCTAAAATAATTGGGCTTGGCCCATTGGGCCTCTCGACCACATGCCATGGCCGAGAGCTACCCATGTCTCGGTTTTACCATGGCATGCCATCCATGCCTATTATTTAGCCATTTTCACTTAGGCATTTTCACAAACACTTGGTAGGCAACATTACCAATCATCACATAGTTCATTTAGGCATTTTATCAAACACCTTGATTGCCAACAAATTACATGTATTAATTAATCATATTGATTAATTCTAATTACACCATTAACATTAATACATGTACGCTAATCCATTTATGTCTTAAAATCATATTGACATAATTCAATATCCCATTAATCACTCTCGGCCTAACCCACTTCATGGTGATTTAATATGTTTCAATGCTTAAAACATATATCAACATACTTGAAATCATTCATACATTAGCATATATGAAATTGGAAAATTAGAAAATATACCAATTGTTGTGTTCACCCTTTGACCGAAACTTTGGAGTCTCTCAGTTTGCACTCTATGGCTCCTTGATAGCCAATTCCAACATATGTCAATCTCCTTTCAATTTGGAACAACTTCCATGAAGAATGCAAGTTCCAAATATGCCTAATTCCTAGTGATTTCTAGTGAGAGAAAGCTTGGAAAATATGTTTCAATGGTTTCTTCTTCTAGCCGGATTTGGTGTGATGAAGATGACAATGGTGTGGCTGAATTTATAAGCCATATACTTAGCCATTAAGCTTTACTTTCCAGCCATTATACTTGACTTTCCAAGCCTTAGCCATGAGTCACCTTATGAGTCACCTTATGAGTCATAGTTAACTTTAACTATGGTTAGATATTTATCTCATGGGCTTTTTCCAATTGGGTTTCTCGGTTTGGGCTTTCCTATTGGGCTTTCGGGCTGAAATTTTTACTATGTCTCGGGCCTTTAATTGTCTCAAAATTTGGCTGATCAATTGGTCCAACAATTCGGTCTAAAGGACCTAAGAATTTCGATATACGTTTAGTATACCTTAATGGGCTTTAAAATTTTCACCTTAGGCCCATTACGTTTTTAACCATTAAATTTATTCCGGAATCCTTCCGAATAAATTTTTCTTACTTCCGGGGATGATTATCTTGTATTCTGGCCAAGAATATTTTTCCCCAAATTTTCCTCCACACTTAGGTTAATTTTTAACCTTGATTTGTCAACTATGGGAAAAGTCCACTTTCTTAACTATAGTTGACTTTTTCCTTAACCATTGACTATGTTGACTTTTTCTTAAAATTTTGAGAGCGTCATATCTTATGTCTTACACTCTCGTCTTTATATTCCAATCGCTCCCGGTGGATAATTTCACCCGAAACTCATTTTCTCGCCAAAAAGGTCCATTTTACCCTTTTTTTTGCTTTTACTCTCGTTTTGTGTGTTCGGGTCTAAATCAAGCTGACTTCTCTTCATGAGCTCTCTACGCTCTCTTATTTTAAGTTCTTATTTTCAGTCAGAATGATTTAGAATAACTCGGTTTAGCCTGTGATACCCATTGCTCACATTAGGCATTTTATGTAGCTTTTGCGTGTTAAATCATTTCAATAACACTTTAAGTCTAGTAAATACTCTTCTTATGATTCAACTATAATTACATAGTGTTCATACACATAGGAATCATAAGGTACAAGCTACAAAAATCCGGGTTTGACAATCCTCCCCCACTCAGAAAATTTGGTCCTCCAAATTAGAACCAAGTTAGTCATCAAATAGGTGAGGGTACTTCTCTCGCATCAGACTCTCTAGCTCCCAAGTAGCTTCCTCTGAAGTATGATGCTGCCAGAGAATCTTCACTAATCTGATGGTCTTCGATCTCAATACCTTCTCCTTCCTATCCAATATCCAAATCAGTCTCTCAACATATGACATGTCCTCTCGGAGCTCCAAAGGCTCGTAACTAATCACATGTGCCGGATCCGGGTGATACTTCCGAAGCATCGTTATGTGGAAGACGTTATGGACACCTGATAAGTCCGGTGGCAATGCCAACCTATACGCCTTATCTCCCACTCGATCAAGTATCTCAAAGGGTCTAATATAGCGAGGATTTAGTTTCCCTCTCTTCCCAAATCTCGCTATGCCCTTGGAAGGAGAAACTCTCAAAAACACGGATTCACCAACTGCAAACTCTAGTGGCCTACGTCTCCTGTCAGCGTAACTCTTCTGTCTGCTCTGAGCTGTCCTCAGTCTCTCTACAATCAAGCGGACGTCCTCAGATGCTGGCGTAACCATGTCAGGAGCGAAAATCTTACGGTCACCCACTTCTTCCCATCCAATAGGGGAACGACATCTACGGCCATACAAAGCCTCATACGGTGCCATCCCGATACTCGAATGATAACTGTTGTTGTAGGCGAACTCGGCTAGTGGCAGGTGGTCATCCCAGGAGCCTCGATAATCTAGCACACATGCTCTCAACATGTCCTCCAGAGTCTGTATGGTCCTCTCTGACTGACCATCTGTCTGAGGATGGAAAGCGGTGCTCAAACTCAACTGGGTTCCTATGGCTTCCAGAAAATGTCCCCAAAAGTGGGATGTGAAGCGGGAATCCCTATTAGAGACTATGCTCACTAGTACACCGTGTAACCTCACTACCTCGCGTACGTACAGTTCTGCTAATGAACTCAGAGTATCGATAGCTCTCATAGCTAGGAAGTGGGCTGACTTCGTCAGTCTATCAACGATCATCCATATAGCATCGTGATTCCTGTGGGTCCTCGGTAAACCCATCACAAAATCCATGGTGATATGCTCCCATTTTCATGTCGGTATAGGTAGAGGCTGCAATAACCCTGTAGGTTTCTGATTCTCTACCTTCACCTGCTGACATATGAGACACTTTACCACGAAGTCTGCTACATCTCTCTTCATACCCGACCACCAGTATACCTTCCGGAGGTTCTGATACATCTTGTTACTTCCCGGATGTAACATATACCTCGACGAATGAGCTTCCGCCAATATCAATCTCCTGAGTCCTGGATCCTCGGGAACACACAATCTGCCTTTGAACCTCAGTAGTCCATCAGAACTCAACTCAAAATCAGTCACGATGCCCTTCTGCATCTGACTACTCACATCCATACAAAATGGATCAGTCTGCTGTGCCACTCTGATCCTGTCCAACAGGTCCAGCTCCAAGCGTAAACTAGCTATCACATAGCCTGTATCCATGTCAGAAGGCACGACTCCCAAACTGAGGCTAGCAAACTGCTCTAGCAAATCATGTTCCCTAACCATCATGTACGATACCATCCCCAGGCTCTTCCTGCTCAAGGCATCGGCTACAACATTAGCCTTACCCGGATGATAAAGTATCTCACAATCGTAGTCCTTCAGAAGCTCTAGCCATCTTCTCTGTCTCATGTTCAGCTCTTTCTGTGAGAACAGATACTTGAGGCTCTTGTGGTCGGTAAATATCTGGAACTTCTCACCATACAAGTAGTGGCACCATACCTTCAACGCAAACACTACCGCTGCTAGCTCCAAATCATGGGTCGGATAGTTCTTCTCAGGATCCTTCAGCTGTCTGGATCCATAAGCAACTACCTTCCCATCCTGCATCAATACGCAGTCCTGTCCTTGATGCAAGCATCGGTATACACGGCAAATCCTCCTAAGCTGGTAGGGATAGTGAGAATTGGAGCGGTGGTCAACCGACGCTTCAACTCCTCAAAACTCTTCTCACAATCCTCGTTCCATATGAACGGTGCACTCTTTCGAGTAAGACGTGTCAACGGAGCAGCCAACTACAAAAATCCCTCAACGAATCTCCTATAGTATCCAGCTAAACCCAGAAAACTTCGGATCTCGATGACTGTCCTTTGCTGTTCCCACTGAACCACAGCCTCTATCTTAGATGGATCAACTGATACACCATCTCTCGATACAACATGTCCCAAAAATGAGATCTGTGACAACCAAAAGTCACACTTACTGAGCTTAGCATATAACTCATGCTCCCGTAACGTCTGCAGCACGATCCTGAGGTGCTCCTCATGCTCCTCCTTGGATCTCGAATACACCAATATGTCATCGATGAAGACGATAACAAACTGGTCCAAATATGGCTTGAACACATCGTTCATCAAAGCCATGAAAGTAGCTGGAGCATTCGTCAATCCGAATGGCATGACCAAGAACTCATAATGGCCATATCGGGTACGAAATGCTGTCTTGGGTACATCTCCACCCCGAACCTTCAGCTGATGATACCCAGACCTCAGGTCAATCTTGGAAAAGACCTGTGCTCCCTGAAGCTGATCTAACAAGTCGTCAATGCGTGGAAGGGGGTATCTATTCATGATGGTGGCCTTATTCAACAATCGGTAGTCTATACACAATCGCAGGCTCCCATCCTTCTTCCTCACAAACAGAACCGGTGCTCCCCAAGGTGAAACACTTGGTCGAACAAAACCCCTATCCAACAGCTCCTGTAACTGTCTCTTGAGCTCTTCCAGCTCAACTAAGGCCATGCGATATGGTGGTCTCGAAATAGGCTCCGTACCAAGTACCAGATCTATACAGAACTCCATCTCTCTGTCTGGTGGTAACCCTGGCAATTCATCCGGGAACACATCTGGGTACTCACTCACCACAGTAATATCTGACAACTCCGGATGTGCCTTATCCATATCTACCACGTACATAATGAAACCTTGATATGTTGAAGGTTTTCTAAATCAGTAACCATGTAATAATCATAACTACTCCTTTCATTTATTCTTATTAAACTTTACAACATATCTAGTAGGGTGAGGAAACATAACTGTCTTAGCATAACAATCTAAAACAGCATGGTTTGCAGATAGCCAATCCATTCCTAATATTATATCAAAGTCACTCATACTTAGTAATATTAGATTGGCTGTCATCTCCTTATCCCCTACTCTCAACTTGCAGTCATCATATACATATTCTACAACTTGACTACTATTCATAGGCGTACTAATCAACATCATCATACATAATGGTGTACGCTCTACATGCTTTTCTAACTCACATGCAAATGATGGCGATACAAAAGAATGCGTGGCACCAGGATCAATTAAAACATATGCTTCAATATCATAAATCAGGATGTTACCTCGAATCACATCCGATGAAGCATCAGCTGTCCCCTGGTCCAAAGCATGTACTCGCCCTTGACCCATCACTTGTTTTCCCTTCTCCTCTGCCGTCGCTCTACCTCTCTGAGCAGACGTACCAGCTGGGGTTCTATCAAACTCCCTACCCCTCTGTGGTGCAGTCACAAATGGCGCTGGGCACTCTCTAGCCATGTGCCCCTATTTCCCATATCGGAAACATACCATAGCACCCTGTGAACACGGTCTATCTCCATGTGATCTACTGCATCTTCTGCACTGATCTGCAGCAGGTCTCTGTCCTCCTATGACAATGCCCTTTGCTGGGGCTACAGTCGGATAAGTATGAGGTCTAGCATATCTCTCTCGTGCCTCATCTACCCGTGATCTCTTACCGAAGAGTCTCTTCCCTCCTCGATAACTAAAATCTCTAGCCGGCCTCTTCTTCTGTATATCTCAGCTACGGCTAAACTTCCCAAACTCGGAAGCATTCCTCTCGTAATCCTGCTCACATAATTGCGTCCTACGCACTGCTTCCTCATAGGTCACTATGTCTAATAGGACCAACTTGGACCGTAGCATCGGTCTCGACCCGTCAATAAACCTGTGGACCTTCCTGGTCTCACTGTACCTGGTATCCTGGTCATATCTTCCTAGGGATAGGAATCGAGTCTCATACTCGTCCACAGATAAACTCCCCTGGTTTAGTCCCAAAAACTCTGCCTGTAGTTACCGCTGTGCGGTGTCGGGAACAAACTACCTCCTGAAGGCCTCCCGAAATATATCCCAACTGATATCTGTGTGTCGGGATCTCAATATAGGTCGGGTGGACTTCCACCAATGCTCTGCGGTTCCCTTCAGTAGGAACGCAGCAAATGCGACCATCTCCGAGGTCGTACACTCGAAGAATCCATAAAGCTTCTCCAACTCTGCTAACCACTCCTCAGCAGCCACTGGGTCCTTGACCCTGCTAAAGGATGGAGGTCTAAACTTCTGGAATTCTCTCAACCGATGCAGATCACATCCATATCCTAATCCACTACCACCCGAAACCGGTGGGGGTGTAGGAGTATCTACGATCCTCTGTGCATCAGCTGTCTGCGTAGGTGTATCAGGGGCAACTGCCTCTCTTGTAGCAACTCCTGCCTCCTGTCTCTGCCTACCTGGCATCGTCTGTGCCAGTATCTCGATAATAGTCTCGAGACCACGCTCTAATCTCGTGAAGCGCATCTCTACACACTCGGGTGCCTCAGTAGCACCTGAAGTCTCATGCGTAGGTAATGGTCCGGAAGCAGCTCGTCCCTCGAGTCTATCTCCCCGGCCTCGAGCCCTACCTCTCATACCTCTACCACTACGCCTATTTGCCATATAGGCAAAGTTCCTGCATTCATAATAATGAATTAGTCCATTTCCTATCTGGTATACACAGTTATATCTAAACACAGCACAGTACTATGGGGATGTACACTTTCCTATTTTTCTAACACCGACTCACATCAGACCAACCTCTGCTCTGATACCATTCTGTCAGGACCCGTTCTCAATCCGTGACTTTAACAAAAAACACTACAAATTTTTCGCATTTTTAACTTACCTTTCCGCTCTTCAATGGTTGGGCTGTGATTCGATGTCAGAGTCCTCACTTACCACATCATCCATTTCATACGTACATGTCAATATATTATTACTGACTGTAATTGCTTTTATTATACATGTAAGATTATATAAAATCTAATACAAATACATTCCCCATAATATATATCGTATACATCACTGTGCTGTTTCTATGTTTAGATACACAACTGTACATAATAGGTATACCTGGCGATCGATAGGAACTAGCAGTGGACTCTGGGACACTATCCCTCGATAGCTCTCGCTCTACTGACGCTCTGTAGAGAGATGTAAAGAAAGGGGGGTGAGCATACAACGAGCTCAGTAAGGAAATCAGGCAAGCAAGTAGATATCTACACTATCTACTCAAAATAATACTATGCCTTGAAAACATTATTTCCTTAACTCACTTTAAAAGCATGTCTTGAAATATAATATATATACTTGTACAGAATAAATCCCATGTACAGAAAAACATGCTTTCTTTCTCAAATGTAGGCATGTAGTGCAAAACAATGCATCGTATATAAATCATGCCTTTATGTAAATCATGCCATGTATATTTAAATCACAATAAATATGGCATCAAATGATTCACAACACAAAATCGGAGTCCGACCCATCCCTCAGGTCTGTCCATAGTTTAAATTAGTCAATCAATGTGATATATCATGTTAGACTCTGTGGTTAAATGCAAATAGTATCCTGGACTATGATCATATCCGAAATGTGATCCCAAGCAACACAGTACTCGGTGTGCGGGGCATCACTACTGCAATGGGAGGGGGGTCAGTCCATCACAACCGCCAGCTATATCCTCCTCAACTCCACAACAACACACGGTACAATGTACACCTCGCGCCACTCATACACGGTACAAAGTACACCCGTGGACCCTTCCTCACGGCCAGAGTGCCTACCATAGGTCTTAGCTCTCGCACCCGTGGAATATTAACATCACAGTCAGGGTGCCTACTATAGGTCTTAGCCCTCGCGCCTATGGAAATATCATACCACATCTCTAATACCCTCATGCTGGCCATCCTTTCAAAATGTGACACTCAGTCACACAAGAATGCGGCATGAATAGGTAACATGTAAATAATATCACATACAGTGTGCGCCCTCGAGTGCGACACACAGTCGACACTACGCTCAAACACTGTTTCACATCACAAACTCAACTCTAGTGCGAGTAAACCTCCAGCAACTAGGTCAATGCATAGTTCATGTATTAAATCAAGTACGAGCAATAGCTCCAGTACTATGCTATGCACAATATCAAATCAAGTACGAGCAATAGCTCCAGTACTATGTCATGTATAAACCATGAAGAATCGAGTACGAGCAACGCTCCAGTACTCTGTCATGTATCTCATGTAAAACTCGAGTACGAGCTAATCGCTCCAGCACTCTGTCATGCATATATCATATAAAACTGAGTACGAGTAAAACTCCAATACTCTATCATGCATGTCATGGAAATCTAGTGCGTATAAAATCCAGCACTAATGTATGTGAAAAACATATGAAATCCAGTGCGAGCTATGCTCTAGCACGATTCATTCTCACATAATATGATAGATGGCTCTTTAAAAGGGATTGTTTACAAAACATTAAAATCAGCACTATAAAGTGTGCTTAAGTCACATCAACCTTAAAATCTTTAGCCCATCTATTTATTTTCATGCTAAACAGCAATTAAACACTCACAATAATAGTTTCCATGCTTTTTACAACTTTTCACAAAAGTTGACTTTTTGACTAACTAGGGGCAAAATCGTAATTTGCCACTATCGGGTCGCAATAATTATTATTCACTTTCTCTGACCCTCAGAGTTTTTAAGTGAATGTAAAAGCAGACGAAAATACGTGTAGGTATCTCTAACTACTCACAAAAGTCCCTTACCTCGGATCACGTCACGTGACCTCACTTCCTCGGTGCTGCTAAATCCCGCAGTCCGATCAGCTCTCAATGTAAACTCTGGAGCTGTAAATAACCATTCTTCAGGTTAATTATAATTTTCCTACTGTATTACACATTAATACAGTGTATTTTCCCTTAATGGGCCTTAATAATCCTTAATGGGCCTAACTAGGCCTTAAGTCTATTTTCATTTTACTATTCACTTTCGTTGGGCCTATTGGGATTGTGGGGCCCACAAACTCTTATTGGGCTTGTCCTAGGCCCATTAAACCCTATTGGGCCTAAAATAATTGGGCTTGGCCCATTGGGCCTCTCAGCCACATGCCATGGCCGAGAGCTACCCATGTCTCGGTTTTACCATGGCATGCCATCCATGCCTATTATTTAGCTATTTTCACTTAGGTATTTTCATAAACACTTGGTAGGCAACATTACCAATCATCACATAGTTCATTTAGGCATTTTATCAAACACCTTGATTGCCAACAAATTACATGTATTAATTAATCAAATTGATTAATTCTAATTACACCATTAACATTAATACATGTACGCTAATCCCTTTATGTCTTAAAATCATATTGACATAATTCAATATCCCATTAATCACTCTCGACCTAACCCACTTCATGGTGATTTAATATGTTTCAATGCTTAAAACATATATCAACATACTTGAAATCATTCATACATTAACATATATGAAATTGGAAATTAGAAAATATACCAATTGTTGTGTTC
This sequence comes from Firmiana major, assembly GCA_033439115.1. NCBI lineage: Eukaryota > Viridiplantae > Streptophyta > Magnoliopsida > Malvales > Malvaceae > Firmiana > Firmiana major. Next base: position 20,847,378 of record CM065895.1, read on the forward strand.
ACCCTTTGGCCGAAACTTTGGAGGCTCTCGGTTTGCACTCTATGGCTCCTTGATAGCCAATTCCAACATATGTCAATCTCCTTTCAATTTGGAACAACTTCCATGAAGAATCAAGTTCCAAATATGCCTAATTCCTAGTGATTTCTAGTGAGAGAAAGCTTGGAAAATATGTTTCAATGGTTTCTTCTTCTAGCCGGATTTGGTGTGATGAAGATGATAATGGTGTGGTTGAATTTATAAGCCATATACTTAGCCATTAAGCTTTACTTTCCAGCCATTAGACTCGACTTTCCAAGCCTTAGCCATGAGTCACCTTATGAGTCACCTTATGAGTCACCTTATGAGTCATAGTTAACTTTAACTATGGTTAGATATTTATCTCATGGGCTTTTTCCAATTGGGCTTCTCGGTTTGGGCTTTCCTAATGGGCTTTCGGGCTGAAATTTTTACTATGTTTCGGGCCTTTAATTGTCTCAAAATTTGGCCGATCAATTGGTCCAACAATTCGGTCTAAAGGACCTAAGAATTTCGATATACGTTTAGTATACCTTAAAGGGCTTTAAAATTTTCACCTTAGGCCCATTATGTTTTTAACCATTAAATTTATTCTGGAATCCTTCCGAATAAATTTTCCTTACTTCCGGGGATGATTATCTTGTATTCTGGCCAAGAATATTTTTCCTCAAATTTTCCTCCACACTTAGGTTAATTTTTAACCATGATTTGTCAACTATGGTAAAAGTCCACTTTCTTAACTATAGTTGACTTTTTCCTCAACCATTGACTATGTTGACTTTTTCTTAAAATTTCGAGAGCATCATATCTTATGTCTTACACTCTCGTCTTTATATTCCAATCGCTCCCGGTGGATAATTTCACCCGAAACTCTTTTTCTCGCCAAAAAGGTCCATTTTACCCTTTTTTTGCTTTTACTCTCATTTTGTGTGTTCGGGTCTAAATCAAGCTGACTTCTCTTCATGAGCTCTCTACGATCTCTAATTTTAAGTTTTTATTTTCAGTCAGAATGATTTAGAATAACTCGGTTTAGCCTGTGATACCCATCGCTCACATTAGGCATTTTATGTAGCTTTTGCGTGTTAAATCATTTCAATAACTCTTTAAGTCTAGTAAATACTCTTCTTATGATTCAACTATTATTACATAGTGTTCAAACACATAGGAATCATAAGGTACAAGCTACAAAAATCCGGGTCTGACACATGTAGAGATGGATCCTGGAGGTAAGGAGGTTAACTAGTGTCGCGCCTTATCCCTAATCGAGACGGGAATTAATCTAAGCCTAAGCGCATCATCAAATAATCCATTGTGCTTGAAGGTGTTGTGCAGGTCCAGAAATCGCCCGAGGTGAGCATGTAGGTCGTGATGAGGGAGCCCACTGAACTGTAAAGAGGTCTGGATCATCTGGAGGATGGAAGTCTTAATTTTGAAATTGTTTGCAGGGACAACTGGTGGCCTAATGCCGGTATAATATCCTCCAATAGTCAGCATTACATAATCTCCAACGTCCCTAATTTCTCTATTTTTTGCCATAATGTTTTGCAGCGGAGCTATTAATTTCCTAGAATCCTTTCTAATTTTCCTAAGAGTTCTTTCAATTTTAGGATCTAAAGGAAAGCAATCAAAGCTTTGGCTCTACGCATGCAAACATCAAAATGTCCTCAGAATTTTTTTTTATTTTAAATTTTTCAATTTTTTCATTTTTTCTTTGTATAAGAGAAAATTAACTAATTTAGATTAAAGCTCTAAATATTTACAACCTAAGTATTTACAGGCTAGAATTACACATAAGCATAATTTCACTGATATTAATTACTGGCTAATTGACTTCCCCGGCAATTGCGCCAAAAACTTGATACGAGACTAGTGCCCACTCTAAGTGACCTAGACATTTTATCCGCAAGTGCACGGGTCGTACAGGTAATAATGGGATTTGTGTCCCAGATTATCGTCCCACAGAGAATTTGAATTGCCTAATTAAGTACCGGTTAATCTTACCCTATGTATATTCTAGCAAATTATGAATTTTAAGGGAGTGATCTACAAAGCTAAAATTAAAAAAATATTGAGAATAAAAATTATAAACTAAAGAAAATCAAACCAAGCTAAAATTACTTACGGTGCTCTAAGCAATTAAAAGCAAATACCTACAAAAATAATTAAAACAGTTAAAATTAATTAACGCAATTAAACTAAAATGAAAATATAAAAACACATAAACAAAATTAATTAAACTAAAATTAAACAAACCTAAAATATGCATGTAATTAAACTACTTAATAAAAAGACAAATTAAGCTAACCTAAAGTCTAAGAAAATAAAACTTCTATTAATCCTAAAGAAATTCCTAAATATAACTAAGAAACTAATTACCTATAAAAATGACCTTAAATTAATTATAACTCTAACTAATTACTAACTTGTCTAAATAAGTAAATAATGCATGAAAAATAAATATTTTTGGATTTTTCAATTTAAAATGAAAACTTAAAAATGCATAAAATAATTTAAATCTAAGCGAATTCTAAATGCAACTCATAAAATTCTAAATTAAATCCTAAATCCTATTATATAAAATTAACCATTAACATAAATTAAAACTAAAAAATTAAATTAACATGCAAAGATATTAAAACTAACCTACCATTTTAATTGATTAAATTACCTGACTAACAACTAACAAATGATCAAACAATTAAACTCATTAATGTAAAAACATGAAATAACAAATCTGTAGAATGCATAAGTGGCCAAACAAGGCCTTAACCAAATTTGGAAACCATGCTGGTCTCGTGCATGTACTGTGCACTGTTTATGGTTCTTCTCCAGGTGCTGGTCTCGGTTCTGTCCAGCTGCTGTCCTGTTTCTATTCCAGGTGATGTCTGAGACCTCTGCGTCAGTTGCTATCCGCTTCTGCCCCCTGGTACCGTCGTGTAAGACCCGATTTTTATTTTTTTCCTTATGATTCACACATTGTATGGATATTGTTATATGTTAATGGAATCATAAGACGGATGATTTTGATCATATAAATATGAATGAAGTAGTCGAATGTACGTAAAATCTGAAAACAGACAGTTAAGGAATTTCAGATTAAATTTATGAGATTTGAATTGTCCGGACAGAGATACGAATTTTAAATGCAAAATTATAGTGGGTCCAAGAAGGAAAGTCGGCCTAAATTGGTCCCGAACGTGTAGAAGGGTAAAACGGTCAAAAGATCAAAATTCGGTAGAAATTCGATAAGAAAAATTTCATTAAAAATATGGAATTGAGAAATCTTGATCAATAACGAGAAAAATATTGAATATCGAGTCCAATTGATCAAGATATGAATTTATTGGAATTAATCGGAATTTTTACTTCGAAAAATTATCCTGAAAATAATGCAAAAATATACCGGAAAGATGAAATAAGATAGATAAATTCATTTATTGAATAAATGAATAAACTAAGAATTTTTTTGGGATATTTTGATTTTTTAATGGATTTTAATGATTAAACTAATAATAAAATAAATTAATAAAAAAAGGAAAACCTGAGAAATCGCGAGGAGAGAGAAACAAAAAATCGAAGCTGAAACTCGAGAGGAAACTTGAGCACCCCGACGAGCCACCGACGAGGGTCGGAGAAGATAGAGGACAGCCCGGCGAACCCATCGGTTTCGGTAACGCGCGCCGACAACTCAGGATTTCGACGAATCGACGAACGGAAATCCGAGGAAGAAATCGAGTCGGTTCCGATGATCCACGGCAGCTGGGCGTGATCGGTAACCACCGACGTGATCGGGAGGACGAGCTGGTCCTTTTGGTACCGGTTGCGGCCGACGAAACGGCCCGGAATGTCGGTGACGGTGAGGAACCAAAAACGGCACCGTTTGGCTGAGAGGAAAGGGGAAGGAAAAGGAAGGAAAAGGGAAGGAAAAATGGAGGAAAGGAAAAGAAAAGAAAAAGAAAAAGAAAGAAAAGGGAAAAAAGGAAAGAAAATTTATCGGGGACAACTCGAGATTAGGGTAAGTTGACCGAGGGTCAAGATTGACATGCGGATAAATTCTGAGAATTAAGTTAATATTATATTAATGGAAAATAACTCGGATTTATCAAATTGTGCAATTTACAACAGAGCCCGAATGAGAGTTGATTGAGCTCCAATTTTCATACCCCACATAGTATTGGGTAAGTACATTTAATTACGAAAATTTGAGTCCTTAATGCAGAGTTAAGATTATTTTACGAATTAATTCTGCATAAAAGGCATTTTATTCGAAATTTTAACGTAATTATCGTAAATGATATACGGGCTATCCAATGAGTTTGGAACGAAGCCCGATGAGTATTGGTAAGTCAAATGAGCCCAGTAGACCCGAAGAAGGGATTTAATAAGTGGAAACGGGCTGAAAAAGGGTTGAGGCCCATTAAGGTGCAATCAGACCTATAAAGTAAAACGGGCCCAGTACTTTAGATTCGATCAGTAAAAGTGAAATACTGATAAGTATATTAGAATTAACCCAAATACATGGTTATATACAGCTCCGTAGACTTGGTTAGATCGAATTTGGATTGAGAGACCTGGTATTGGCGAGACAGGATAAGCTTGCGCGTGATTCCAGGTAAGGGAATTTTACGGACTGCTAGAGGTAGCTTTACGCAATTTCGACTTCATTTATAGTCTCTTAAATTGTATGAAGGGCTTATATTTTAGATAAAAATGTTTAATGCCTGGATGAAAAAATGACCAAAATACCCTTGTGAAGGGTAAAATTTCCAAATTTAGGAAACGTTGGGAGGAGCAAGAACAAGAGGTTCCTGTTTGTTCTTGAGGTGTTTTGACATGTGCATGAGTAGGCTGACTACCTTATAAATAAAAATGCACAACATTGCATATTTTCAACAATGTGATTTCCTTGGAAATTGTTTTGAGATAACAGAGCCGCCTACGTGATTTTATGAATGTGTGACGTGCTAGAGCTCAGCTCGCATGAGTTTTGATTTGTGTGATGCATGCATTAGTGCTGGAGCAAGAGCTCGTACTAGAGTTTTACATGCATTGGTGCTGGAGTCTAACTCGCACTAGATTTTCATATGATTTTCGTGACAGGGTGCTAGAGTTTAACTCGCACTAGATTTTTATATGATTTTCGTATGATTTTGACAGAGTACTGGAGCTTAGCTCGCACTAGATCTTATGAGATTTTATGAAACGTGTGCTGGAGCTTGGCTCACTCGAGATTTTCCTTGATTTTATGAGAGTGCTGGAGCATCGCTCACACTGATTTTATAAGACATGCGATGAGCCATGCTTGGAGCGTCGGGTAGACTGTATGTCACACCAATTAAATATGCTCGCACGTGCGTTTTGAGACAGGCATGATTGTGGATATGAGATATGGGTCCACTGAGTACGTTGTACCGTGCAAGTAGGATGGAGTACGTTGTACCATACTGGGATTTATTATGTGGCATCTTCGGATGCGAGTGGCATCTTCGGATGTGAGATATCGGATAGGATCGATGGGATGGATTGACCCACCTCCCGGGGTGGTTCCCGATAGTGGTGAGACCCTGCTCATAGGATCCGTGTAGCAGTGGGATCACGAGTATATGGCCATACTCTAGGTTATTTGCCTGAGACATATATATTGCCTAGTCTCGCATGTTATAAATTGATGTTTTGAGAAACATGTTTTGTGTACTTTTTTGTGAGTTTGGATCACCCGAGGGAGGGGTTGGATCCTGACTGAGATGTGATTTTGATGAGAATGAAACTGGGTTTTAAATTAAACTTGCATAAAGTTATTTTCATTCTATTTAAACCCATGCGTGATGTAAATTGGTTTTACATGACATTCATTGTGTCGCATGTTACTATTGATTTGAAAAGCATTTGAGTTCATGATTTTGTGTGTGTCAGGAACACCCGAGGGAGGGGTTAAGTCCTAGTTGTGTTGTGAAATTTTAACGAGAATGAAATGATTTAAATGGATTTGCATGTTGAGTTTTCCATGCTATTTGAAATCCATATGTGAACTTGTTTTACATGACATCATGAATTGTAGCATCTGTTTTGAAATTATGTGGAGAAATGGTGATTTATCAATGGCACCACGTTCATGTAGGTAGTATGGTTATCTACTTGTTCGTAGGATTGCTTTACTGAGCTTGATGTGCTCACCCCTTTCATTTTCTCAGACAGATTTCTTCTAGTAGACTTTAAAGTGACTGAGTACTGCATTCCTGATATCCGCTGCTGCCCATCACTTGAGGTATATACACTTATACATATTGTATCTAAATAAGAATAGCACAATAACATGTTTGTAAGTAACTTTCGGGGATGTATAGACACTGTAAACACTTGTAAATGAATGGGAAAGAATTAGTGAAAAACTCATGTGCTTACTTTTCCTTTAATAAGGAATTAAGTTATATGGTGAATGAATGGTGGGACTGGCATTGACGCACAGCCCAATTGTTAGTGGAGTGTGGTCACGATCAGAGGACAGGTAAGTATGAAAGAAAAATGAAACATTTACTCTACTTTTTGGGTCGTGATACATCGATATCGTCTTCTCATCCAGCAACTGATCATCTCCTCTTGTTCCTCATCTGCAGTATCTCCATTTTGCAGTACATCCTTTGCAGTCACTTGCAAACCCTAGCAACACCATGCACTAATGTTGTCTCCTCTTTTGTTCCAGCTGTGCGAGAAATGGCCCTGCTGAATCTAACCGAAACAAAGATTATGACAGGATTAAATGATCATAATCAACAAATGCATCATTCTGCATCATAGAGGAATCTAAACAATATACAACCAGTAATGTGAAATTGTAGTAAACAAAATTGGCATGAGCAGAGTAGCTATTGAAACCGGTCCTTGTTGCTTTAAGCAGTTAGCACCTGCTTATTTCACCATCCAGCATTCATTCTTCCTCAACTCGAGCATCACAAAATGTAACAATAAACAAACAAGCAATAGAATGAAAACAACCAAAGGTGAACAGTAAATAAATCATGAAATAGAGGAGAACAGAGATGAAATGTGATTCCTGTCCACTGCACCCGTGAGGCTCTACTGCACCGAATGTCATCAGCTCATCAACCCTTATCACCGACCAGCAACAAGTAGCAACCAATACAAATTAAAATTGTTGAGAAAACAAATGCAAAGCAAAGGACAACACACTTTGAATACTGAAATAAAAGATGAAAACAGACACTCTAAATGTAGAAAATAGATGAATCCATATAATGCAGACTAAAAAAAATGAAATAGAAAGAAAAAAAAGTAACAAGATAATGTAGGATATAAAAGTAAAATCGAAAAGAAATAAGTAGTCATCAACAACTGAAAATAAAAGCAAAACTATCAACACCCGAAAGCATAATAACGTGGACATTCATCATCCTCGGGTTGCTTCAATTCCAGCTCCCACTGCCATGGTTCCACATTACCATTGATGTGGAACAATGCTTGGCATCAACCAACATCAAAGCACCAGAACCGAAAGGCATAAATGAAGGAAGAAACCTTATCACCCGAATGAACAAAAAATGAAGAACAAAAACATGGAACCTTAATAATGAGCAAACCAAGAGCTATCAACAATAGGAAAAATGAAGGTTTTTCATTAAAACAAAAACATTAAACAATAAGCAAATGGAAACTTAGCAAAACCGAGAGTAACTAAGAAATCTAAACTTTACATAAAAATGGAAATTAACTTGAATAGTAACTTAACAAAAATAAAAATTGCTAACGGGAAGCTTTTAAAGAAACAAGAAAAAAACTATTCTAAAACTATTCTAACACTACTCTTACTCCTAAATTACTCTACCCTAAAAACTACCCTAAAAACTACACAAAAAACTACCCTATGCTACTTAATATTTCAATTGCTCATTATGTTCTATTTATACACAAACCTAGGGGTACAATGCTAATTTTTCAATCCTAGATGAGTTGGCATTATTTGGCCACTTGTCTTCATTTGATTTGCTGCAGAGTAGATATTTCCACGTCACTCATCTTTTTGTCCAATTGGCTGTGCGATGTGGCCCGACGTGTATCTTCCACAAGGTTAGCACAGTGTCCGTCGATCTTATCGTTTCAGAGCGAATATAATACGGACACCTGGTATCACGCGTGTCCAGACGATTGGTGACTCGGTCTACAAATTGGGAGTGGTCCAATCTCCTTTAGGTCGATTTCAGTCCAATTTCGACTGAAATGACTGAGTTTCATCCGGATTTAATTTACCAGCACATTAAAGAATTTTAATTAAATACAGGGGATAATTAATAAAATAATAAGGGGATTTAAATAATTAATTAAGAAATTAAGCACAAATAATTCTATTAAAAATAGAATTATCACACCCCCAAACTTGAGCTTTTGCTTGTACTCAAGCAAAACAAAACAGATGTAGAAATGAAAAGTACCAACATAATAATTTCCCCAATATTATCCTTAAAGAAAAAGTATAAACTATGAAATCAAAGAATCACAATTACAAGTCCAACACTCAGAATCATTCAATCATAAGTCCTAACCCAAATTGGACTCCTCGTGTGTGTGTGAAAATGTCAAAGTCACTTCACAGTACATGACCCAGATCAGATTATGCAAACACAATGAATGCAAAGTCAATGACAAGTGATCATTCACATAAGTTTGCTTTTCACTTCTCTCTCCACTAATGTAGTCACACTTAACCAAAGATCAATAGGACTTCATTAGGCTTGTAATGTAAGGCTGGGGTTAAGGCATGATAAAGTTGATTTAGGTTTAATTACCCCTTAACATGCATTACTTCTAGGATCTTTAATGTAAGAGCTCTTAATTATTTCCCCCAAACTTATTTATTGCACTAAATATTTTATTCTATTTTTGTATTTTTCTTCTTCATTTTTCCTTTTTAACAATCTTTTTTTCATTCATTTTTTTTCATCACTTTTTTCAATTTTTCTTATTCATTTTTTTTTGAACTTTCACAATCACCTAATCCCCATGTGTACATAGCTCACAATATATCCACTAACTTTTCATGCTTCCGAAGTAAGGGATAGGTACAAAGTATTTAAGCTAAGGAAATTTATGTAGGTGTATTTACAGAGAAAAGCTTATTTGGCCCAGATGGGTGACTAGGGGTGAAACATATACAAGGATGGTTAGAAAGGCTTAAACAATCCAAAAATAGCCTAAATCATCTCCCTAATTAAGTGTGATCTAATATTTCATCTCGAGATTAGATCAAACAAATTCTAGAATATGATGCACAAAATCAACTGAACAAATGCAATCCTATGTCCACATAAGCTTTCTCTAAATAAATATACAGATTCATGACATGACATGTGCATAAGATGAGGAAATCACAATCAGAATCAAGATAAATTCAAGAATTCAACTTCATGCCTTTCCTATAATCATGCTTATCAGTCAATCAAAGTCAGATTAAATCATGGGGTCATATCATCAGAATATGGGAAAACTACATGCTAAGCACTAAATCATCCTAAAATCAAACAATGTAAGCTCAGATTTTTGAAAAAAAATTTCAATTTTGCCCAAAATTGCTCAAGTGAATCCCCTCCCCCAAACTTAAAGTACACAGTGTCCTTAGTGTGCAGATAATATAAGAATTTAAGCTCAAGAACAGATTACTCCCCTATCTGATGATGATAAACAATTGAAGCTTGATTGAAAAGGTAATGCTGTAAAAGGAATCTGCAAAATAAACAAAGAATGAAACAACGAAAAAGAGAAAAGAACTGTACAAAAAGTGAAAAGAAAAACACAGCCACTTCAAATGCAGCTAAAGAAAATGACACTCAGCAGTAGGGCGAAAAGTAGGAGCGTCAGCCAAAGTGGTGACAGAATGTTGACAGTTAACTCCTACTTAGCTCTATCTGCTTCCCTCATTCTCTCAGATTTCTTGTGCTCAAGCCTTATATCCTCCTCAACATCCATCTTAAAACATTCTTGAGAGTCATCAGGGAGCTTCAAATGGTTGAAAACATGAAATGTCACCTCCTGATTTAGGACTCTCATCGTCAATTCCCCCTTTTGTCCATCAATTAATATTCTACCAGTCGCTAGAAAAGGTCTGCCTAGTATAATGGGGACTTCCCTGTCGTCCCCCATGTTTAATACAATAAAATCCGCCGAAAAAATAAATTTTTCAACCTTTACTAACAGATCCTCAATGACCCCTTCGGATATTTAATGGATCGATCAACTAGCTGAAGGGTCACTGTGGTAGGCTTGACATCCCTTTTTCCTAACTTTTGGTAGATAGAGAAAGGAATCAGATTGATACTGGCTTCTAATCACACAGGGCTCTACCAAAAAATAGAGTTCCAATTGTGCAGGGTATGGTAAAACTCTCGGGATCTTTGAGCTTTGGGGTAATTTCGTCTAGATAATTGCACTACATTCCTCAGTTAAGGCCACCGTCTCATAATCTTCCAATCTTCTTTTCCTCAAGAGGATATCCTTCAAAAACTTCATATAACTTGGCATTTGCTCTAAAGCATTTGCGAAAGGAATGTTGATGTGAAGTTTCTTAAAAACCTTAAGAAATTTGGCAAATTGTTGATCTAGTTTTTTATTTTGGAACCTTTGAGGAAAAGGTACTGGTGATCTAACTGGAGGCGATGTAGTGGAAACATTTGTAGCATCAGAGGACGAGAAAGGTTGTGTAATAGAAGAAGGTATAGATGAAGAAGCACCTAACTTGGATTTCTTTGTAGCCTGATCCTGATTTTGTTCCTGCTCTTTCTGAGCTACCTCTTTAGAACCTAAAGATTCTTTAACTATGGGCTGTTCAGGTCTGGACTTAACTTGTGGTTCATCTAGCTCTCTGCCGCTCCTAAGGGTGATGGATTTCACATGTTCTTTACCCTCCTTTTGCCTAATAGGATTGACTTCAGTGTTACTAGGAAGGGTCCCTTGAGGACGTTGGCTAAGTGTATTTGCTATTTATCCCACTTGAACCTCTAAATTCTTAATTGAAGCAGCTTGATTTTTCAGGATCGTTGTGAACATTTCCTCTAGCGAGGGCTTCTTCTCAGCTGGTGTATGGTAAAGTTAAGGCTGCATAAGTGGTGGTGGTGGATGGTGAAATTGAGGTGGATGGGGATGATGAGGTGGATGGTGTGGGAATTGATGATGTGGTGGTATGTGAACCAGTGAAGCTTGAAAACTAAGGGGTTTTATAGGTCTAGAATTAGAAGGTTACCCTTGGATTTTGCTCTAGGAAAAGTTAGGATGGTTCCTCCACCCTGGATTATAGGTGTTTGAAAAGGGGTTGTTCTGTTTCTTCTGAGATGGGGCAATGTACTGAATCGATTCTAAATTAAGCGGACACCTATCTACAGAGTGTGTACCACCACACAGATCACAAGACAGAAAAGGACTTTAGACAGAATAAACACGATTAGGACTGGTGGAAGGATTATGCTGGGTAATGAGCGACTCTACCTTCTTCATAAGGTTAGCTATTTGAGAGGTTAAGGTAGACAATGTGTCGAGCTCATGATACTCGTCGACTTCTTAGGCAATTGGCTCTTCGAGGACCATAGATAATTGTTAGGTACCATCTTGTTTAACAATTCGTAAGCTTCCTCCTCTATTTTGCACATTAGACTTCCACTCGCAGCAGCCTCAACGATGGTCTTATTTCTGCTTGTAAGTCCGTTATAGAAAGTTTGGACTTGCAGCCATAAAGGTAGGCCACGATGAGGGCACTTCCTAAAAAGCTCCTTATATCGTCCCCATGCTTCGTAAAAAGATTCAGAATCGAATTGGGCAAAAGAAGATATGTCACTACGGAGTCTGGCCATTTTAGAGGGAGGGAAAAACTTAGCTCAAAATTGATGGGCTAACTCGTCCTAAGTAGAGATAGATCCTGGAGGCAAGGAGGTTAACCAGTGTCGTGCCCTATCCCTAAGCCAGAAGGGAAATAATCTAAGCCTAAGCACATCATCAGATAATCCATTGTGCTTGAAGGTGTTGCACAGGTCCAAAAATTGCCCGAGGTGAGCATGTGGGTCATCGTGAGGGAGCCCACTGAACTGTAAAGAGGTCTGGATCATCTGGAGGATGGAAGGCTTAATTTCGAAATTGTTTGCAGGGACAACTGGTGGCCTAATGCCGGTATAATATCCTCCAATAGTCGGCATTACATAATCTCCAACGGCCTTAATTTCTCTATTTTCTGCCATAATGTTTTGCAGCGAAGCTATTAATTTCCTAGAATCCTTTTTAATTTTCCTATTAGTTCTTTCAATTTCAGGATCTAAAGGAAAGCAATCAAAGCTTTGGCTCTACGCATGCAAACATCAAAATGTCAAATTTTTTTTTAAAATTTTTAATTTTTCAATTTTTTCAATTTTTTTTGTATAAGAGAAAATTAACTAATCTAGATTAAAGCTCTAAATATTTACAACCTAAGTATTTATAGGCTAGAATTACACCTAAGAATAATTTCACCGATATTAATTACTAGCTAATTGTCTTCCCCGGCAATGGCGCAAAAAACTTGATACGAGACTAGTGTCCACTCTAAGTGACCTAGACGTTCTATCCGTAGGTGCACGGGTCATACAAGTGATAATGGGATTTGAGTCCCAGATTATCGTCCCATAGAGAAGTTGAATTGCCTAATTAAGTACCGGTTAATCTTATCCTAAGTATATTCTAGCAAATTATGAATTTTAAGGGAGTGATCTACAAGGCTAAAATGAAAAAATACTGAAAATTAAAATTATAAACTAAAGAAAATCAAACCAAGCTAAAATTACTTACAGTACTCCAAGCAATTAAAAGCAAATACCTACTGTTGTGCATGCTATTAAGAATAAAAAAAGTGCGCAGCGTGGTGCACGAAGAATGCGCCAAATGGCGCACGAAGAAAACGGGTATAGGCTTGAAAAAATCCGACAATTAACGAAAAAGGCATATGCAGAATTAGTAACAGAGAGAAACCCCTATAAATAGGGGCCAGGTATGATTCATAAACCAGATCTGAAAACTCCCTACCAAAACTCTATCAAATTCCTTTTCTGACTTAAGCATCGGAGTGCAAACGCAGGGAATAACCCCTGCATTCCTCTGATCTTCTTCTTTTTTGTAGAAGCTCTCGGTAACACGTGGCAGGGAACGCGAAGAGAATACGTCAGCGAGTCATCACCATTGTTTCAGGTAACAAAAATTTGGCGCCATCTGTGTGAAACGAAAGAAAAGCTATGGTAGAGACACGTTTAGGAGGGACGAGAACCGATGGATAATAAAAAAAATCAAAATTTGAGGCTAAAATGACATTTTTTTTATGAAATCCCAAAAAAATCACCTTCTGTTATTTTCCATCGCGTAGATCTCGAAAAGTTATGTGAATAAAAAAAAATCACCTCAATTGGTCCACCGAGCACAAAGTTATAGTCCTCTGAAGTTTCGAGCACAAGGAGAGACTCTGCCGCACACCCTGCCGCACACTCTGCGACGCGAGACTCTGCCGCAAACAAGCCTCACACTCTACCGTACACTTTGTCGCTAGAGACTCTGTCGTGCACCTGTACACACTCTACTGCGAGAGACTCTGTCGCACACTCTGTCGCGTGGAGACTCTATCGCGTGAGACCCTACCGCGCAAGAGCGAGACTCTACCGCGTACTCTACCGTGCGATACCCTACGCGCACTCTGTCGCACGAGAGACTCTAACGAGAAATTTACCGCGTGAGAGACTATCGCGAGAGACCCTACCACGCAAGGCGTGAGACTCTGACGCGCACTCTACCGCACGAGAGACCCTACCGCGTGAGACCCTGTCGCGTACTCTGTCGCTCGAGAGACTCTGTCACATGAGACCCTGCGACAAAAGTCGTGAGACTCTGTCGCATGAGAGACCCTGTCGTACACTCTACTGCTCGAGACCCTGTCTCGTACCCTGCAGCGTGAGAGACCTTGTCGCGCACCCCTGTCACGAGAGAGACCCTGACGCGCGAGACCCTACCGTGCACTCTGCCACGCGCCCTGTCTCGCGAAACCCTACCGTATAATTTTAGATTCCTGACGCAGGGTTGAGGGAGCACAACCCTACGACATATTTTCAGAACCCTGTCACGGGGACCAGTACTCAGGACCTTGTCGCCAGGGTGAGGGAGATAAACCCTGCCGCAGAGTTCGAGAGGCAAACCTCTATAGCAGGGTTTGGTCGGAATGAATTCGAAGTTCGTCAATCTGGGGAGCAGGGGAGATAGAGCCCTCCCTTAGTAAATAGAAGGCAGCTGGCTAGTGGTCAGAACAGTCTGAACTCCTTTATCTATTTCAAAGATTCAAGGTAAAATCTTGGAATGGGAGGTGTTAGAAGAAAGCATCTAGTGCAAAGACTCGGGAGAAGGAGCTTTCATTCAAATGACTCGGACTCTTCTAGTACTGAGGAAAGGAGAGCACATTCGACCCAAGAATTAGAGAAGAACATGGAAAAAGTCATAGAAAGGAGTCTTTGAAAAGTTATGTGGATCACTTCCGAGATACTACTTTAGAACTGAAAGATTTACAAGTAGGAGTAGCTATGGCAGCAATCCTGCAGAGAATGAAATCTTAGAAGTAACAAGAGTCTTAGTCCCTTGACTAGCCTACAACTATCTCAGATTTATTTGCTCGAGCAAATAAGTAGGTTACCCAAAAGGAAGTAATGAAAATGGTACAATCTTAAGATGCGAAAGAAGAAAGAAAAAGAGAAAGAGACGTGACCGGGAAGAATTTGTCCAGACCCGACAGATCAGACAAGACTCCTAGGCTTAGGTATGAAAACTATACCAAGCTAAATGAGCCTCATGCTACTGAAGGGACTGGACTGTTAGAATTCTCGAAAGAGAAAGTAGGAAACTTAGGGCGGAATGCAGATGCCTACTGCAGCTTTTATTATGCTTATGGTCATCCTACAAAAATGTGTAGAGAACTGATGGATCAGTTTGAGAAGTTGGCCCGGGAGGGGAAGATTCATCTCTTCCTCTGGAGAAGTTAAAGGACTCGTTACCCCCCACGAGATCGAAGGGACGATCCTCCATAAAATAGACAAAATAATGATAGAGGGATATTTGGTGCTTAGGAAGTCGCACATCACCAATGTCTTGAGGGAGGATAAAAAGTTCAGAGCCAACTGGGAAGGCCCATATCGAATCAGAAAGTGTATTGGGCCCAACACCTGCACCTTGGAAACTCTGTATGAAAATAAAATAGGGAAGACATGGAACTTAAATCACTTGAAATTGTATTGGAGTTAACTATTATGTCCTTTTTTCGAATTTTTATATTCTCACAAGATTATTATGCAAGTTACTTCTCTTATTTCCTATTACATCTTCAACGTTTATTAATATGAATCTTGTGATAGAAAACAGATAAGCCGTAAGAGCTTGAGCCGCAATATCGTCACTGTGGCTAGGTGCTGAAGATAGAAACCGTAAGAGCCTAAGGCACAATAGCGTCACTGTGGCCAGGCGTTGAAGATAGACGAGCCATAAGAGCCTGAGGCGCAATAGCGTCACTGTGGCCAGGCATGGAAAAAAAATGAGCCATGAGCCTGAGGCATAATAGCGTCACTATGGCCAGGCGTGAAAAAAGGACGAGCCGTAAGAGATTAAGGCACAATAGTGTCATTGTGGCTAGGTGTTGAAAGTAGACGAGCCATAAGAGCCTGAGGCGTAATAGCGTCACTGTGGCCAAGCGTTAAAGATAGACGAGCCGTAAGAGCCTGAGGCGCAATAGCGTCACTGTGGCCAGGCGTTGAAGACAGACAAGCCGTAAGAGCCTAAGGCTCAATAACGTCACTATGGCCAGGCATTGCAAATGGATAAGCCATAAGAGCCTAAGGCGCAATAGCGTCATTGTGGCCAGGCGCTGAAAATGTATAAGCCGTAAGAGCCTGAGGGGCAATAGCGTCACTGTGGCCAGGCGCTGAAAACGTACAAGCCGTAAGAGCCTCAGGCGAATTGCTTCAATATGGCCAGGCGTTGAAGACAGATAAGCCGTAGGAGCTAGAGGAGCAATAGCGTCACGACGGCCAAGCATCTGAAAAGACTTACCGTAAGAGCCAGGGGCACAAAGGCGTCACAGCAGCCAGACATTTGAAAACAAACATGCCATAGTGCCAGAGGCACGAATGCATCATGGTGGCCGGGCACGAGGAGAAGATTTATATAAAATAGCTTGAAGAGAAAAATGCACGAGCTAAGCCATGAATAAAAAGTGCAAAAGGTTAAAACGAAAAATATGCGAGGTAAGCTAAGCACTCAAATAAGGGCTTGAAGCAAAAAATGTACGAGGTAAGCTAAACACTCCGGTGAAAATTCAACTTCAGAATCTAACATAAGGACTTGACGTGAGGTTACGATGAGAACATATGTACTCTTCTGCAAGGTTATACCTAGCGAAAGAGTGGGGACTAATTGTTGTGCATGCTATTAAGAATAAAAAAAGTGCGCCACGTGGCGCACGAAGAATGCGCCAAGTGGTGCACAAAGAAAACGGGTATAAGCATGAGAAAATCAGGCATTTAACGAAAAAAGCATATGCGTAATTAGTAACAGAGAGAAACCCCTATAAATAGGGGCCAGGTATGATTCATAAACCATATCTGAAAACTCACTACCAAAACTCTGCCAAATTTCTTTTCTGACTTAAGCATCGGAGTACAAACGCAGGGAACAACCCCTGCGTTCCTCTGATCCTCTTCTTTTTTGCAGAAGCTCTCGGCAACACGTGGTAGGAAACGCGAAGAGAAGACGTCAGCGATTCGTCACCATTGTTTCAGGTAACAACCCTACAAAAATAATTAAAACAGTTAAAATTAATTAACGCAATTAAACTAAAATGCAAATATAAAAATAAAGAAACAAAATTGATTAAACTAAAATTAAACAAACCTAAAATATGCATGTAATTAAACTACTTAATAAAAAGGCAAATTAAGCTAACCTAAAGTCTAATAAAATAAAACTTCTATTAATCCTAAAGAAATTCCTAAATATAACTAAGAAACTAATTACCTATAAAAATGACCCTAAATTAATTATAACTCTAACTAATTACTAACATGTCTAAATAAGTAAATAATGCATGAAAAATAAATATTTTTGGATTTTTCAATTTAAAATGAAAACCTAAAAATGCATAAAATAATTTTAATCTATTCTAAATGCAACTCATAAAATTCTAAATTAAATCCTAAATCCTATTATATAAAATTAACCATTAACATAAATTAAGACTAAAAAATTAAATTAACATGCAAAGATATTAAAACTAACTTACCATTTTAATTGATTAAATTACCTAACTAACAACTAACAAAGGATCAAACAATTAAAATCATTATTGTAAAAACATGAAATAACAAATCTGCAGAATGCATAAGTGGCCAAACAAGGCCTTAACCAAATTTGGAAACCATGTTGGTCCCGTGCATACACTTTTTATGGTTCTTCTCTAGGTGCTGGTCTCGGTTCTGTCCAGCTGCTGTCCTGCTTCTATTTCAGGTGATGTCCGCGACCTCTGTGTCAGCTGCTGTCTGCTTCTGCCCCTTGGTACCATCCTAAAAATGAGATCTGCTCCAACTAAAAGTTACACTTGTTGAGTTTGTTGTATAATTCCATCTCTCGGAGGGTCAGCAGAATTATCCTCAAGTGTTGCTCATGATCTTCCCTGGACTTGGAATAAACCAATATATCATCAATAAACACAATCACGAATTGGTCTAGGTATGACTTAAATACATCATTCATCAATGCCATAAATGTTAAGGGAGCATTCGTCAATCTGAATGGCATAACCAAAAACTCGTAATGGCCATAACGGGTACGAAATGCTGTCTTGGGTACATCTCCACTCCGTATCCTTAACTGATGGTACCCAGATCGCAGATCTATCTTAGAAAAGACATGTGCTCCCTAGAGCTGATCCAACAAATCATCAATGCGTGGAAAGGGATGCTTGTTCTTAATGGTGGTTTTATTCAACAACCGGTAATCTATACACAGTCAGAGGCTCCCATCCTTCTTCCTCACAAATAGCACCGGAGCTCTCCAAGGTAAGACGCTCGATCTAATTAACCCCTTCTCTAGCAACTCTTGCAACTACTTCTTTAGCTCTTCCAACTCAATCGGAGCCATTTAATACGATGACTTAGATATCAGCTCTGTACCAGGTACCAACTCTATGCAAAACTCTATTTCCCTATCAAGCGATAGCCTTGGTAAATTATCCGAAAAGACATCAGGAAATTCTACAACTACCAGAATTTCTCTTAATTTTGGATGTGCCTTATCTATATCAACCACGTATGCAATGAACCGTTCGCATTATCCTTTCCTATGTTAGTAACATAAGTCAATTGACTATCATTCATAGGTGTAGAAATCATCAACATTATATCTAACAATGTGGGCTCTACATGCTTCAACAACTTATGTGTAAAGGAAGGCGATATAAAGGAATGCGTGGCACCAAGATCAAATAACACAAATACTTCTAAATAAAAATTAGGATGACACCTTTAATCACATCCGTTGAAGTGTCAGCGGTGTCCTAGTCCAATGCATGTACTCATCCTCTGCTAACCGTTTATTTCCCTTTTTCCTTAGTTATAGCTCTCCTCCTCTGAGCAATTGTCTCAATCAGAGCTCTCTATGTCTCTTTGCCCTTCTGTAGGCAGTCTTCATCATCTCTGGATAATACCTTGAAATATGCCCAGGCTGCCCACATCTATAACACACAACAAGGGTTGTCGGACAAGGCCTGGTACCATGGAATCTACCACATCTCCTACACTAATCAGTAGTAGGTCGTGGTCCTCCAATGACTACACCCCTCGATGGAGCTAAAGTTGGGTATACAGGAGGTCTAGCAGCTCTCTCTTTGACCTCCTCAATCTTTGGCCTCTTCTCAAACAATCTCTGACCTCCTTTCCTGGCCACTCTATCAATCTCGGATCTCTTCTGGTCTTTATCTTTCCTACCACTAGCCTTCCCAAATTCAGAGGTATTCTCCTCAAAGTCTTGTTAACATAGCTATGCCCTACGCATTGCCTCTTCATAAGTGAGGATATCGAATGGAGCCAATTTGGATATGATAGCTGGGCTTAGTCCATCCATGAATTTTTTTAACCTTCATAGCCTCACTGCTCAATGTATCAGGTCATATCTCCCCAACAATATGAACCTGGACTCATACTCGTCCATAGAGAGGTTCCCCTAAACCAAATTCATAAACTTCATTCTCAACTTCCTCCGTGTAGTGACGGGAATGTACTACCTTCTAAAGGCCTCTAAGAATACCTCTCAAGTAATCTCGGAGTGTTGGGCTCTATAATAGATATGGTGGATCTCCACAAATGCTCTGCCTCGCCTTTCAGCATAAATATGATAAAAGCAACTTTCTCAATCGATGTGCATCTGAAGAACCCATACAATTTCTCCACCTCATAAACCTAATCCTCAGTAACAATCGGGTCTTTCACTCCTCTAAATATTGGAGGTTTCAACTCTTGATATTGTCATAGCCTACTCAATTCGCAATCATATCCCAGGTCACTTTTACTCGGCTATGGAGCAATGGGAGAAGCTGTATCCTGTACTGGAGGCGGGGTAATAGTTCCTGTAGTCTGAGGCCTCTTTGCCTCTGCAACTGCCTGTCCAGTAGTAGTAGTAGGCTGCACAGCTGGATCTCGACTATCGCCAGCACCCAACACCTGTGCGACTATCTCCACAAGGCTCTCAATACTCCGCTATGTCCTAGCGAAGCGTGCCTCGGTATCTGCTGGTCTCTCAACAAGGTCTTGTGGAGCCTGATCAGTCTGTGGCTCTGCACGGCTCTCAAACCTGCCCTTACGGCCTCTAGCACATGCACCCGCCCCTCTACCTCGACGTGTGACAAGCATAATGCCTAATTTCATGTTTCAATACCTAAGATTAGTCTTATTCTATCTTGGTATAAAAAGTTATATCTAAACAAAAGCACAGTAGTATAGGGATGTAACTTTCCTAATTATTAGTACCGACTCATATCAAGTCAACTCAGCTCTGATACCAATCTCCATCATAACCCTTTTTCATCCATTTCATATAAAATTCACCAAATTTTTTTGCTTTATTCATTAACTTACCCGACCGTGAACAACTCTCACCAATAACAGTTAGGCTATGAGCTAGTACTACTCATCATTTACCAATTATCTTTCAATCAATTAAAAGCAAACACATATATTTGAAAATTTACGTTCTATACTTATACATGTTTGCTAACACTTACATTCCCCATATTACAATTCAAAATGAATACTGTGCCATTACATGTTTAGATACAAAAAGAATTCATGTGTGTATACCTCTTGGCGATGGAGAGCAGCGGATATCCGACTATAACACCTCAATCCTTCACTAGGCTATATGTGCTCTCTATAGAGGGGGAAAGTGAATGGGATGAGCAACCACACACTCAGTAAGGCAATAAGGAAAGCATGGTAGATAACTACACTATCTACATGCCTATAATGTCATGCATAAAGATCTTTAATGTCTAGAGCATGAGAAAGTAGTAAAACTATGCCACTTGTATAAACATATATCACGTACATAAAAAACATGAAATTATGCATGTAAACATGGGAAAGATCGTCATGTAAAATGTCTCATGCTCATCATAATAAAAATATCATAAAAAGGAGAATTCATCTCAAAACCATCCCTTACGATTTAGCACTTTCTCAAAACGTACTGAAACTCATCACAAACAGTAAGTACCATCTTTTTAAAAACATCTCACAAGGTCTGACCCTTCCCTCGAATCTACCTTGGACAACACAATTCATGTTTAATGTATAAAACCATGTGATATCATGTGAGATAGGTGGTCACTATATATATCGAGGACTATGTTGGCCAACTATGTCATTATCATCCTAGACCACACGTATCCCAATGTGCGGGGCATCATGCTGGAATAGAAGTGGGTTAGTCTTACGCCAGACTTTCAAATCAACATCATAACCTCACTGTACAGCATACTCCATGTGATATACACGGTACAAAGTACTCTGTGGACCCATATCATGATTAGGGGTGCCTGCTATAGGTCTTATCTACCACTTGCCATGTATAACGTACACAATCTCAAGTGCACGTGCAAGCATCTCATTGTGTGACTAGCAGTCTACACGAGGCATTTAGCACAACTCATGTGAGCATCCCATCCGTGTGACACACAGTCTACACGAGGCATCCAGCATGACTCATTTCATATCACAGTGTGAAAACCAGTGCGAGCTAAGCTCTAGCACGATTCATGCATCATCAATAAATTCCCTCGTACAAGCAATGCTCTAGTACGACTTTATGCATAAAACTTTATGAGGAAATAACGTACGAGCATAGCTCCAGTACGGTTATATGCATAAGAAACTTAATGAAAATTCACGTACGAGCACAAGCTCCAGTACGGCTTCTAAAACATTATCAACTCAAACTATAGTGCGAGCTGGGCTCCAGCACATTTCATTCATATGGAAAACATCACAATCCAGTGCGAACCAAGCTCCAGCACGATTAGCTCATACAAACCTGATAGGCAGCTTTATTTTAACACAACATGTTCAAAATCAAAGTCAGTACCTAACTCGTGCTATTTCATGAAATTATGGAAATCAAATAGCCAGCCTATCTGTCAATTTGCTTAAACCAAAGCAATTTGTTTCATAAAATATTAAAACATGAGGTTTATGCAATTATTAGCCTTACTACCACTTTTTCCAAGATTAATTTCCAAAACTGAAATCATCCATATTACAAATCGTTCGCGCAAACCATTATTTTCTTTTTTAGGCAACGAACACAATTTTAGTACCTTATAATTAACCGCAAAATACATGTAGCTATCTCTAGGTACTTACAAAATTCCCTTACCTAGAATCGTGTTTAGTGATTCCACTTCCTTAGAGCTGCTTGACCATCCAGTTCGATTCGCTTCCAATGAAATCTCCGAAGCTACACAAATTACTTATCTCATCAATTTAATTCAATACAACACAATCCTCGTATTTATTATAGTCGATTCGACTTATTGTTTTCATTAACACTCATAAGGCCTCCCTTCATCTTAAGTCCATTTTGATTGCTCTTCATTTCTCATGAATTTATTGAACTCTTCAGGCCTATTGATTTACACTAAATCGGTATTAAGCTCATAACACCTCTAGTTCATCATTTCCTTCACAATGGCAATTTATCAAACACCTCATATGCCCATTATCAATCATCATCCATTCCTATATACATTTTTCACAAAACTATCTTAGAATCATCTATACATGCTTAAATCATCATCAACTCCATGCCATTTCATTTTTCTCTCACTAAACCCATTTTAGGTCATGATTATTTAAGCATGTAAATGAATATTTCATCCAACATTATTGTAAGACTCGTATTTTCATATGTAATCTTTATGAATTCCTTAGTCTGTATTTGTTTATGTAATATGAATCACAAGTGATGAAAAGTCCATAATTCTGATGTACACATGTGTTATGTGAGTCTGTGATGTACACACAAGTTTCATTAAGTATGAATAATAAGAAATGTACCTTTTGAAGTGATGAATATGTATTGATTGCAAAATGAGTAGTGTGGTAAATGGGAATGAAGTTAGCTTTGAGAATTGGAGTGAAAAGTGGCTAAGTATGGCTGCAGGACAAGGGGAGATCGATCTTAGAGGCATTTTGAAGAAAGAAATCAATTCTCAGTCCAAGCATATTGATCCCCTTAAGCCTCAGCCTGAAGCAGATCGATCTCATTACCCTGCCAGATCGATCTGTGAAGCTCTCGACCTGGGAGAGATCGATCTCATGTTCTTCGACAGATCGATCTCCTAAGCTTAAAAATAAAATTTTGAAAGGCTAAATGCAGCAGCAGATCGATCACTCACTTACGGAGATCGATCTCATCTAGGCAAATTTTATAAAACAGGACCTCCTGAACTGCAATTCATGGGAAAACATCAAACCTTTCCATATTTTGCATCCAAGTGACCTAACTTCCTCTCTAAACCATCAATACTTTCCTTAGAGATTTGAAAGAAGTTTATTTCATCAAAGTTGTTCATAGAGTGGAGAAGAATAACATAGCTGGAAACGAGAGGTTGAATCACTAAATCAAATGAGAAAAGGAGTTTTTCCTCCAAGTTGTGAAAAAAGAGAAAAACTAAGATTGGTAAGATTCCAGTGCATTAATCTCAAATATGTTGATCTATATACTTGTATGAGTTTATTGGTATATAGATTAATGGTTGAAATGTGATAAACATGCTTGAACAAAAATATAACCAAGGAATCGATTTAATGATACAAAATTGAGTAGGCATGGTTTAATGGAGATTTGAGCATGTATATATGCTGGTGTAACAGTTTGGTGAAGTCCATGTGTTAGAAATTAAAATGGCTAAAATTGAGTATATGAGGTGTTCGATGAAATGCCTCAACAAAATGAAAATGATGAATTTGAGGTATTATAAGTGTAATACCAATTTAATACGGATCGATAGACTCAAAGAGTGAGAGATTCTCAAAATTGAGTTATATACTCGAAATGGACTTATAAAAGGATAAAGTCTGATAATGGTATAATGAGGCCAAATGAGATATAAATGGCCAAATGCATTGATTTGAATATCATGCAAGTGAAATGAAGTATATGACAATATACTGATGTGTGTAATACACTATTTCAGCTCCAGAAGATATCGTTGGAATCAATAAGATGGATCACTAGAAGTGACAATTGAAGGAAAGCGATTCAAGCGTGATTCAAGGTAAGGGACTTATGCGAGCTACAGAGATAGCTATACGTATGTTTTCCTACCTACTGTGTGTGAATGTATGCGATAAGTATATAGATATTTGTATATCTAGGTGGAAACTACATATGAGAATAAGTCCATAGTATGAGTTGCATGACTTCTATAATTGTTGTGAAAAGAGTTTTTGTAAATGTTTAGAGAAAGACTAACAATAGACGAGCTCTTGGTTTGATAATTTACATGAAATGCCTTTACGGGTGATTGAAGGGAGATTTGCCTCTCACTCATGACTGTAAATGGAACCCCTTCTATCTCTCTTCTGTGTCAAATTGTGCTAAAGCATGAGAGGCAACGGTAGATTAACCAGCCCTGCTCGCACGTTATTTTTAAAGGGATTTTTTAGAAAGACAAAAGAGTGCTCGATGCCTTGGGTGATACTGTGCGTTCCACTCGAGCTGCTTGCACTAGATTTTTAGAAAACATGCTAGAGCCTTCGAGTATTGCTGTGTGTCTTACTCTGACTATGCTCGTATGTAAATCCTTATTATATCGTGCTTGATGCCTCATGTATGCTATGTGTCTTACACTGAGTTGCTAGCACGAGATTTTCATGATTGTGTTGTGTGTTGAGTAAAACCGTGTTAAAGTCGTCATGTATTGTTGTGTGTCTTGCATGGACATGCTCACACGTGGCTTGTGAATGTGATGTAATGAGTATAAATCGTGCTAGAGCCGTCGTGTACTACTGTGTGTTTGACACTTACCTGCTCATACGAGATTTTGAGACAATGGAAATGGTTGATAAGGATCCACCGGAGCACGATGTACTGTGAGCGTTAGCCATGGGGTATGATGTGCCGTGATTTGAGTATAAGCTGAAGGGATGGTTGATCTGCCTCCCCAAGCGTAGGGTTCTCGTACACCTGATCAGTGTAGCCTGGAATCTGACTATGGCCATAAGTCTTTATGTATATGAGTGATATGACATTGTCACTACTGTGTGAGGTGGCAGATCTTCCCTTGTTGTGTGTCTGGAGATATGATAACCCATGATTTATGTCTCAACCTATATTGATTTATAAAGTATAAAGCATTTTCTATATATGAACTGTGTGAATAGATTATGCTATGTGAAGCTGTGTGCTACTGTGTGAATTGCATATACCCATCTAGTGAATTAAGGGTTTCGCATTGATAAAAGTCGTTTTAAAGAACATGCATATTGTTTTATAAGGAAAATGAACATATATGTATTTTTAGCATGTAGATAGTGTAGTTATCTACCTGCTTTCATATTTTCCTTACTGAGCGTGTTATGCTCACCCCCTTATTTCCTCCTCCACAGATACTACACAGTAGTGAGTATACTGCAGTCATCCTTGCTATCGTGTTTCCTCGGTCATCCAGCAGTATAGAGAGGTATACACTTAAGATGAAAGAAATTTTTTATCCTGTAAATTTATACACAGTACAGTCTATATTTTGTATTTTGGGGGTTGTATATAATAGAAACTGATGTAAACGCTTCCGTACTTGTATATAAAAGTCCAGTTTCAATTTTTCTTCATTTGAATAAATTTTTTACTATAAATGTATAAGAAATGGATCGAATGTTGACTCACAGCCCAACTATAAGTGGTAAGGTAAAGGTCACGGACTGGTATAGAGGGTCGTGACAATTATATACACCAATCTATTCATCAAAATGTCTACATTAACATACTAGAAGTTGTGTATAGAAATCTTACCTAGCTTGACCTTTTTCTTCTTTTTTTTGCCAAAATAGGGAAAAACCTCTTTGCTCCTTCAATCCAAGGTTTGAGCTTCCAATCTTTGACTATGTTGTTTACTCCCTCACTAGGAACAACTTTACTTTAATAGCTTTTTCTCAAATCTTTATGGAAAGGGGTGCGTTTTAGATAACTACACTAGGTTGTTGTTGGAAATGGAGGAAATTTGGGTTGTCTCGTGGAAATGAAGATTCAGCCGCCCAGTTTTTATAGAAAACGGATTATGAGATCGATCTCCAAGGGTAGGAGATCGATCTGTGATAATTATATTTTTAATGAAATTATTTGTGCTTAATTCCTAATTAATTATTTAAATCCTCAATTTCTTTTATTAATTATCCTCTCTATTTAATTAAAATTCTTTAATGTGCAGGTAAATTAAATCCAGATGAAACTCAATCGTTTCAGTAAAAAATGGGCTAAAAACGGGCTAAAGGAAACTGGACCACTTCCAATTTGCAGACCGAGTCACCAGTTGTCTGGACACGTGGGATGTCGGGTGTTAGTATTTTATTTGATCCGAAACGATAAGATCGACGGACACTGTGCCAACCTTCTGGGAGACACACGCCAGACCATATCGCACAACTAAGTGTACTAGAAGACGAATGACGTGGAAATATCTACTCCGCAGCAAATAAAATGAAGACAAGTGGGCAAACAATGCCAACTCATCTAGGATGGAAAATTACCATTGTACCCCTAAGTGTGTGTATAAATAGAACATGATAGCAATTGAAAAGAAAAAGTAGTTAGAGTAGAATAGTTTTAGGGTAACTTTAAGATTTATTTTTCTTGTTTTTAAGCTTTCCCAGAATAGTTTTCTTTTCCGTTAGCTACCATTTTTAAGTTACTATTCATAGCACTTTCCATGTTTTTATGAAAAGCTTTCTTCATTTGTAGTTCTTGGATATTTTCTCATTAATGCAGAGTAACCATTTCCATTTTTCTTCTTCTTCTCGGTTTTGTTAAAGTCATTTCCTTTATTTTTGAGTTTTAATGAAAAGCTTATACTTTTCGATTGTTACTCTTAGTTTGTTTCCCATGTTGGTTTTAATTTTTTTTGTTACACTACTGTGTTGCGGGTTTGATGAGGCAATCTTTGCTAAGCCGAGGAGGTCACCCGACATAGTGGATTATTAGAGAATATCTACTGCCTTTTCTAGTCTTTCCGTGTGCTATGTTTTTTTTCGTTAGCTTACATTATTACTCACAGTTGTGGTTAGCTTATTTGATTTCATGAGCCAAGTGAGAAAGTCGAGCATTAGCTAGAGTAGAGTGATTGTGTAGGAAGCTAACCGACGATGTGACAAAACCCAATGTTGTCCTACTCCATTACTGCCCAGCTCTTCTCCTTTACTTTCAAGTTTCGATGCTAGTTGCTGAACTCGGTGTAAATGGTGGCTATAGTAGCAACCCTAGAGCAAAGCAGCAGCAGTAGCAGGAGCTTTCCTCTGTTCTCTCCTATTTTTCGAACCATTTACTGTTCGTTTTCTGCATTTTCTTTTAACTCTGGCTTTCATTGCAGTTTACAATTTCTGTTTTTAGTTTCTACTTTAAGTTTACAAATTTACAAGTTCTGCTTGTGTTACATTGTTCATCCTGTAAAATCCAACTTTATTATTTTGCTCAGCCTTTACTGTTGTGTGTAGGAAAGATGGCTTGGAGAGATGGTTTTAGTGCAAAAAGCTGAATGCTTCAGCACCAAGCTGCTAAACATTCTCTGTTGTATTTGGTTACTGAGTAATAGTGCCCCTTTGATGTTCTGCTGCTATTACAAGAAAGTGTACAGTAAAGAAGTGCAAAATCGGACAAGGAATTAAGCTGGTGCATGCCGCGGATACAAATGCTGTGCAGTAAGGTGGTGAGGCAGATGATTGTAGGAAGACAAGCTGAAGGTTGGGAGTTCGTGGGAACTGCTGCTACTGAAGAGCTGTTGGTATTGAAGCCACAGCTAGTGCTGCTAGCAGCATGTTGCGAACAATACCAGGATGCAGAGCAGGATGATGGCAGCAGTAGCAGCATGTTGCGAACAATACCAGGATGCAGAGCAGGATGATGGCAGCAGTAGTATACAGAGTGAAGGACAACGCCTGGAGCAGCCAAAGAGAAACGTGCTCAGGACCACAAGCCAGCTGGGAATTCTGATTATGGCCATGTTTGTCATTCCCAATGTCTCAAATCAATTTAATGCATATTTTTTATCTTGTTTTATTATTATTATTCCCTTTAACTTTAATTTCTTTTAGCTTAGGTAAGGCGTTAAATTAAATTGTAGGGTAGTTATAGTATCTTTGTTGGTTAATTTGATTTTTAGTTTAATTATGTTAATAGTTGATTTTAGGACTAAATTTTAGTATTAAATTTTATGAGTTGCATTTCGAATTAATTTAGGTTAAATTTGTTTCATGCAATTTTAATTTAGTTTTCCTTTTAAATTTAATCCAAAAATATTTTGATATGTTATTTAGATTTTGTTTTATTGTTAGTAATTAGTTAGAGTTAGATTTAATTTAGGATCATTTGATTGGTAATTAATTTCTTAGTTTGGTTTAAGAATTTTTTTAGGTTAATAGAAGTTTTATTTTATTAGACTTTAGGTTAGCTTAATTTGCTTTTTTATTAAGTAGTTTAATTACATGCATATTTTATTTTTATTTTAAGCTTGTTTAATTTTAATCTACTTAATTTTGTTTCTTATTTTCATATTTTCTTTTTTAAGTGCGCTGTTTAAATTTAACTGTTTTAATTATCTTTTGTAGGTATTTGTTTTTAATTTCTTGGAGCTCTGTAAGCAATTTTAGCTCTGTTTAATTTTTTTATTTTATAGTTTTTATTATTTTCAGTACTTTTTAATTATAGCCTTGTAGATCATCAATTAAAAATTCATAATTTGCTAAGACATATTTAGGGTAAGATTATGTAAGGCCCGATTTTATCGTATTTCTTTATGATTCACACATTTTATGGAGATAGTTATATGTTAATGGAATCATAAGACGGATGATTTTGATCATATAAATATGAATGAAGTAGTCGAACATACGTTAAATCCGAAAATGGACAATTAAGAAATTTCAAATTAAATTTATGAGATTTAAATTATCCGGACAGAGATACGAATTGTAAATGACACTTGTAGATCATCAATTAAAAATTCATAATTTGCTAAGACATATTTAGGGTAAGATTATGTAAGGCCCGATTTTATCGTATTTCTTTATGATTCACACATTTTATGGAGATAGTTATATGTTAATGGAATCATAAGACGGATGATTTTGATCATATAAATATGAATGAAGTAGTCGAACATACGTTAAATCCGAAAACGGACAATTAAGAAATTTCAAATTAAATTTATGAGATTTAAATTATCCGGACAGAGATACGAATTGTAAATGACAAAAGATAGTGGGTGTAAGAAGGAAAGTTAGCCTAAATTGGTCCCGAATGTGTAGAAGGGTAAAACAGTCAAAAGACTGAAATCCGGTATAAATTCTATAAGAAAATTTCATTAAAAATATGGATTTGATAAATCTTGATCAATAACGAAAAAATAATTAAATTTCGAATCCAACTGGTCAATATATGAATTTATTGGAATTAATCAGAATTTTTACCTAAAAAAATATCCCGAAAATACGAAAAAAATATACCGAAAAAGGGGTTAAAATACAATAAATTAATTAGATAAATTAATTTAAATAAAATATAATTTTTTTGTGATATTTTGTAATTTTATATTATTTTAATGAATAAAATAATAATAAAATAAATTATAAATAAAATAAATAAATAAATAAAAATAAAAAAAAGAATCGCAAAATTCGCGATTCAGGGACATGAAAACAAAAGCGAAAACGAAGAAGACCGAGGCTGCCTCACCGACGGAGCCACCGGCGACAGACCCAGGCGAGGTGGCCGAAGCCATCGGATAGTCGGCAATCACCGACGTTGGTGGAGGCCAAAGGAGGCGGCGATCGACGGCTGGGAAAGAGGAAGAGAGAGAGAGAAAGCCGAGAGAGGAAAAGAAAATTCATCGCCGCCGGTGCCGATTCGACCCAGACCACCGCCAACCGAGGGACCCCCACGTGATGCTAAGCCGATTGGTGGCAAAAACGACGGCCAGTGCCGGCAACGGCGAGAAAGGAAAAAGGGTACCGAGACCAAAAGGGAGAGGAGCCGGATCGGCCACTTTTCGACCAGGAATGGCGAAATCGAGGTCAGATCCGAGCTTCGCGAGATCCCGCAGAGCTTCTGGCGATGGAACCGGTGAAGAACCGACTGGTGAAGCCTCAAACCGGTCGAACCGGACTGAACCGGACCAAACCGATTCAGCCAAGAAATAAAGGAAAATGGGAGAAAAAAGAAGAAAAAGAGAAAAAAAAAAGAAAAAGGGGAAGAATTTTTGGGGATACACAGGACTTTGGGTAAGTCGGTAAGAGGTCAAAAGTTACCGATTTGATTTCTGAGAAATTTATTTAAATTATATTTAATCGAAAATTAACCCAGAATTAAATAAAAAATTGTGCAGTTTGACGATAAATCATGTACATGAGCCCGATTGAACTTCGATTTGCGTACCATCTCATAATCTCGTGTAAGTAAAGCTCATTTACGACAATTTATGTAATTTTTCGCATATTAAAGATTTATTTTACGAATTACAGATTAAATTTCGTATTTAGGGAATTATATTGGGATTTTTTAATTAATTGCCGTAAATGATATACGGGCTATCCAAAGAGTTTGGAATGAAGCCCAATAGGTATTGAGAGCCCAATACACCCGAAGAAGGGATTTAATAAGTGGAAACGGGATGGAAATGGGTCTAAGCCCATTAAGATGCAATTTGGCCCAATAAAGTAAAACGGGCCCAATGTTTTAGATTTGATTAATATAAGTGGAATACTGATAACTATATTAGAACTGACCCAAATACGTAGTTATATGTAGCTCGGTAGACTTGGTTTCGAGCAAATTTGACTGAGAGACCTGGTACAGTTGAGACAGGATAAGTTTGCACGTGATTCCAGGTAAGGGGATTTTACGGACTGCTAGAGGTAGCTTTACGCAATTTCAACTTCATTTACAGTCTCTTAAAGTGTCTAAAGGGTCTAGATTTAAGATAAAAATTTTAGTGCCCTGGATGGACAAATTACCAAAATTTTAGTCTCTTAAAGTGTCTAAAGGGTAAAATTTCCAAATTTAGGAAAAGTTGAGAGGAGCAAGAACAAGAGGTCCTTACTTGTTCTTGAGGTGTTTTGACACATGCATGGGTAGGCTGGCTAACCTTTAAATAAAATGCACAGCATTTCATAACTTTAATCAATGTTGATTTTCACTAAAATTGATTTGAGAATGTAGCCTCCTACGTGATTTTATAGAAATATGACGTGCTAGAGCTCAGCTCGCACGAGTTTTTGATTTGTGTGATGCATGCATTAGTGCTAGAGCAAGAGCTCGCACTAGAGTTTTACATGCATTGTTGCTGGAGTCTAACTCGCACCAGATTTTCACTTGAATTGTTATGACAGACTGCTGAGCCTAGCTCGCACTAGTTTTACATGATTTTGACAGAGTGCTGGAGCTTAGCTCGCACTAATCTTATGAGATTTTATGAAATGTGTGCTGGAGCTTGGCTCGCACCAGATTTTCTTTGATTTTATGAGAGTGCTGGAGCATCGGTCGCACTGGTTTTATGAGAACATACGATGAGCCATGCTTAGAGCGTCAGGTAGACTGTGTGTCACGTCGATTAAATAGGCTCGCATATGCGTTTTGAGACAGGGCATGACTCTGGATATGAGATATAGGTCCACGGAGTACGTTGTACCGTGCAAGTAGCACGGAGTACATTGTACCGTGCTGAGATTGATTATGTGGCATCTTCAAATGCGAGTAGCATCTTCAGATGCGACTAATCGAGCAGGACCGATGGGATGGACTGACCCACCTCCCAGGGCAGTTCCCGATAGTGGTGAGACCTTGCACACTAGGATCCGTGTAGCAGTGGGATCACGAGGACATATGGTCGTCGTCCTAGTTATTTGCCCGAGATATATATCTATTACCTAGTCTCGTATGTTGATATTTTTGAGAAACACGTTTTGTGAACTTCTGTGTGAGTCTGGATCACCCAAGGGAGGGGTTGGAGCTTGACTGAGATATGATTTTGATGAGAATGAAACTGGGTTTTAAACTGAATTTGCATGATGTTATTTCCATGCTATTTAAACCCATGAATGATGTAAACTGGCTTTACATGACATTCATTGTATCGTATATTTCTATTGCTATGAAACACATTTGATTTCATGATGTTGTGTGAGTCAAGAACACCCGAGGGATGGATTGAGTCCTGACTTTGTTGTGAAATTTTAATGAGAATGAAATGATTTAAAAGAGTTGCATGTTGAATTTTCCATGCTTTTTAAAATCCACATGCTAACTTGTTTTACATGACATCATGAATTATAGCATCTGTTTTGAAATGTGTGGAGAAAGGGTGATTTATGCATGGCACCACGTTCATGTAGGTAGTATGGTTACCTACTTGTTCGTAGGATTACCTTACTGAGCTTGATGTGCTCACCCCTTTCATTTTCCTATACAAATTTCCTTCAGTAGACTTTGCGACGACTAAGTACTGCATTCCTGATATCCGATGCTGCCCATCATTTTGAGGTATATACACTTGTATATATTATATCAAAGTAAGAATAGCACAGTAACATGTTTATAAGTAACTTTCGGGGATGTATAGACACTGTAAACACTTGTAAATGAATGAGAAATAATTAGTGAAAAACACATGTGTTTACCTTTCATTTAATAAGGAAATAAGTTATATGATGATTGAATGGTGGGACTGGCATTGACGCACAACCCAATTGCGTGTGGACTGTGGTCACGATCAGAGGACAGGTAAGAATGAAAGAAAAATGAAAATATTTACTCTGATTTTTAGGTCATGACAAATGGTAGTATCAGAGCGAAATTGGTCTAATGTGTGTCAGTGTCAGTAATTAGGAAATGACATCCCCGTGTTACTGTACTTGGTTAGATACAATAGTGTATATTGAGATGGGTTTTAATTAAGAAATGGTTGATAATGCAGGAATATAAGCATTATGCCTAATATTAGTGGTCGTAGAGGTAGATCACGAGGCAGAGGTCGTAGAGGTAGGCCTGAGCCTGCTAATCGTGCTGAGTCGACCTATGAGAACTAGGATGAGATTGAAATGGAGGCTGATGTTGAGACTGCCCCACAGAATTCGACAGAGAGATCGGATAGTATTGAGACACGCTTTTCGAGGTTGGAGTGGAGTGTGGAGAATATTATGGGAGCTAATTGTTCAGAGTATGCATGGGCTTTAAGGGCGACTCGGAGCATTAGTGGAAGTCCGCTCGACCCATCTTAAGAGTTAGATATCCAGAGCTGACATGAGAAATATTTTTGGATGTATTCCGGTGACAGAATATCCTGGACACTGTTTAATGGAAATTACAAATAAAATTTTTTACTCTGACCCAGAGGAACTGATTGATTGACGAGTATGAAACTCAGTTTATATCCCTGGGCAGGTATTACCCCGACACTATGGGCAGTGAGAGTCGGAAAGCCCAAAAGTTCATGGAAGGGCTCAGATTGTCAATTAGAGTCCGATTGGCCCCGTTAGTTATCACTACCTATGCCGAGGCAGTGTGCACACTACAGTGTGTGAATAACATCATGTGTTGCACGCCTCTGAGATTGGGACAGGTAGTAAGGGCTGAAATAAAGACAAAAGAAAATATAAAATGATAGAGATGTCAGAGCGAGAAAGAGACCAGTTGGTAAGAGATTAGAGTTGTTGAGTCACGGGGTAAATGATTGGTAAGGCCTCAATGTATCCAATTTCAGTACTTTTGAGGGGTATTGTAATTTGGAGGACCCCGACCTACTCCGTAACAGTGTAAGCAGTGTAGGATATGTGGTAGACAGCACGAAAATAGGCCCTACACCTTATTGATGAAAATAGGCGTTAAGTGTGGTAAGACAGGCCATTTATTTAATGATTTCTCAGAGTTGGGTGAGATTTCCCCACAGAAGGGCAAAGAGACAGAGAAAACCCTATTGATATCTCTGCACCAAAAAATGGAGGCCACAACCGAAGAGAAAGGGGAAAGTAGGCTGTTGGATGAGGGCGAGTATATGCCTTGGACCAAGACACTACTGATGTTTTATAAGATGTGGTGAAAGATACCACACTGGTTATGAATAATGAAGTAATTATTTTAATTGATCCTGGTGCCACGCATTTATTCATACCGCCTTCATTTGTATATAAGTTAGTAAAAGACATGAATGTCTACACCCTTGGGCACAATGCTGATAGTTAGTACTCCAAATGGAAGAGGGTTAACTAACGGAATAATTATGAAGAGATTATAAGTCGAAAACGGGAGAAGAAGTATAAGTCAGCCGATTTTATTCTATGGAATACAAATAATTTGAAGTAATATTTGAGAATAAATTGGTCAGTTGCAAACTATGCTATTCAGATTTCTATCCTAAGATAGTGATGTTTTACCCCTGAAAAGTATACTGTAAGTTTTGACAAGTAATAAAAGGGGTGTAGCGATTGAAATTAAAGGAGATAAGCTTTGAGATGTGATAGATCCTGAATACAAGATATATTGGAAGAGGCATATGCAAGGTAAGAATATCTTTGATATGTGAAGTAATTTGGATTAAGCGATAAGTAGTGAATATGAATTGCGACCAAGGATAAGGGGTAGATATATCCATAACCAGTCCATGTGGTCAAATCTGAGGGTTAATAAAGGTATTTCAAAATACCTCCCCGCCTGAAGACTTGACAGCGTCTAGAAGTACACATCACCTATAAATTGAAATCGACAGTCGTAATATATACATTTAAAATTAGGGTACCTTTACTAGTACGATAAAGAAATATAGAATTCGATCAATCATGAAGGTTTAAAAATTAAAATTTCATAAAAGCCATTAATATAAGAAAAAGAAAATGGCGAAGGTTAGTATCTTGAATGGAAGCAATTTTGAAATGACATTATACGTTTATCTGTACATAGGTCAAGGATATGGGCGATTGAAATATTTAGTGGAACTCAACTACGATGAGGTATTTAAACTTTACCTGGACCGATTTGTTATCATCCTTATTGATGATATTTTGGGTGTATTTAAAGTCCAGGAAAAATTATAAAAAACAATTGGAAATTGTTTTTACATATGGTTTGTTGAGAGTTCTCGAAATGGACTACTTTGTTGACACGTGTAACTAAGAAAAGTGGTATTTGAATGGGATGTAAACGTGATAGGAGTTTTGGTGCATTGAAGTACGAACTGACCACCGCATTTATTTTCACCATACCCAACAGATCAAGAGGTTTCTCAATGTATATGGATACCTTAAAATAATGAATGGGTTATGTATTGATGCAAAATGGGAAGATAGTCGATTATGGATCCAGACAACTTAAGAATCATGATAGAAACTATCTGACCCATGATTTAATGTTGGCAGCGATAGTGATTGTACTGAGTATGTGGCACTACTATGTACACGATCAGAAATGTTTGGTATGCACTGATCATAAAAAGCCCCGAGTATCTGTTTTCATAGAAAGAGTAGAATATGAGATAACAAAGAAGGTTAGAGCTTCTGAGGGATTATGATTGTGGAAATTGTACCACCCAGGAAAGGCTAATGTAATGGCTGATACCTTGAGCAGAAAGAGCCTCGGGATGGTATCACATATGATGGTCAGGGAGCGTGAGCTGCTAGAGCAGTTGTGTGCCTCAGTAGTGATGTGATCCCTTTTGATGATGACAGTAATTATGTGACAGCTAGCCTGAGATTAGAACCGGATTTAAGTGATCGAATTTGACAAGCTTAGCGTGATAATTGGCATGGTGTCAATAAAGTGGGTTAGATTCAGATGGGTACAGTGACAGAGTTCACAGTGAATGATGATGGCTTACTGAGGTTCAAAGACAGTATAAGTGCTCCTTAGGACCACAGTGATGAGATAGTGTTATTGTCAGATGTTCACTCTTCGGGATATACAGTGCATTCGAGAAGTAATAAATATATCGAAATCTTAAAAAAGGGTATTGGTGGTCAGATATGAAAAGAGACATTGGAGAGATTGTGGAAAAGTGTCTTGTATGTCAGCAGATTAAGGTAGAGTACTAGAAGTCTGCAGGGTTATTGCAGCCTCTACCTATATGTCAACACGAAAATAGGAGCACGTTACCATAGATATTATGATGGGTTACAGAGGACCCAGATGAATCACGAGGCTATCTGGGTGATAGTCGATAGATTGATTAAGTCTACCCACCTTCTGGTTATGAAATCCCCAGATACTCTGAGTGCATAGGCGAAGTTATATGTAAGTAAGATTGTGGAACATTATGTAGCGTTCCAGTGAGCATGGTATCATATAGGCATTCCCGCTTCATTCCCACTTTTGGGAATATTTTTCAGGAAGCTATGGGAACTCGATTGAGTGTTGGTACAGCTTTTCGTCCTTAGACAGATGGTTAGTCAAAGGAGACTGTACAAGTTCTTGAGGATATGATGAGAGCATGTGCCATTGATTTTGTAAGCTCCTGGAATGATCAGTCGTTATTAATCGAATTCGCCAATAATGACTGTTGTCACTTGAGTATCAAGATGACTTTGTATGAGGCTTTGTATGGCCATAGGGGTTATTCCCCGACTTGGATAAGAAGAAGTGGGTGACAGATAGAGAATTGCTTCCAAATTGGTAAGACAAACCTCTGAGGATGTTCAGTGGATTTGTGGGAGATTAAGAACACCTCAGAGCAGATAGAAAAACTATGCTGACAAGAGACAGAAAACCATTGGAATTCACCGAGGGTGAATTAGTATTGTTAGAAGTTACATGCCCTTAGGACATAACGAGATTCAGAAAGAAAGCAAATTGAGCTTCGTTAGATTGAATCCTTTGAGAGATTGAACAAAGTGGGAGATAAGGCCTGTAGGTTGGCGTTACCACCTGAATTAACAGGCACCCACAATGTGTCCCATCTTTTGATGCTTTGGAAATACTATCCGGACCTAGCCTATGTGATTGGATATAAGCTGTTGGAGCTCAATGAAAGTATAACATATGTTGAAAACCTGATATAGGTGTTAGACGGAAGGAGAAAGTATTGAGGTTTAAAATGATCTCCCTAGTCAAGTCCTTTGGTAGTAGTACACTCTGGAAAAGTCACATGATAATTAAAGAGTATGATGAGATAGACGTACTCGAAGTTGTTTATGGACCCATTTGACATGGTTCTAATTTGGAGGACCAAATTTCTTAAGTGGGGGAGATTATGTAAGACCCGATTTTATCGTATTTCTTTATGATTCACACATTTTATGGAGATTGTGATATGTTAATGGCATCATAAGACGGATGATTTTGATCATATAAATATGAATGAAGTAGCCGAACATACGTTAAATTCGAAAATAGACAATTAAGAAATTTCAAATTAAATTTATGAGATTTAAATTGTCCGGACAGAGATACGAATTGTAAATGAGAAAAGATAGTGGGTGTAAGAAGAAAAGTCGGCCTAAATTTGTCCCGAACGTGTAGAAGGGTAAAACGGTCAAAAGATCAAAATTCGGTATAGATTCCACAAGAAAATTTCATTAAAAATATGGATTTGAGAAATCTTGATCAATAACGAAGCAATAATTAAATTTCAAGTCCAACTGATCAATATATGAATTTATTGGAATTAATCGAAATTTTCACCTCGAAAAATATCCCGAAAATACGAAAAACATATACCGAAAAAAGGGTTAAAATACAATAAATTAATTAAATTAATTAATTTAAATAAAATATAATTTTTGGTGGATATTTTGTAATTTCAGATTATTTTAATGAATAAAATAATAATAAAATAAATTATAAATAAATAGATAAATAAAAATAAAAAATAAAAAAAAATCGCAAAATTCGTGATTCTGGCAAATGAAAACAGAAGCGAAAACGAAGAAGACCGAGGCTGCCTCACCGACGAAGCCACCGGCGACAGACCCAGGCGAGGTGGCCGAAGCCATCGGACAGCTGAGCCATCGCCGACGTTGGTGGAGGCCGAAGGACGCGGCGATCGGCGGCTGAGAGTAAGAGAGAGAGAGAAAGCCGAGAGAGGAAAAGAAAATTCATCGCCGCCGACGCTGATTCGACCTCGACCACGACCACCTCCAGCAGAGGGACCCCCACGTGATGTCGAGCCAATTGGTGGCGAAAATGGCCCCGGAAACGGCGGCCAGCACCGGCAACGGCGAGAAAGGAAAATGGGTACTGACGCCGGAAGGGAGAAGAGCCGGACTGGCCACTTTTCGGCCAGCCATGGCGAAACCGAGGGCAGATCCGAGCTCCGCGAGGTCTTGCGGAGCTGCTAGCGATGGAAGCCGATGAAGAACATGCCGGCGAATCCCCAAACCGGTCGAACCGGAGTGAACTAGACCGAACCGGTTCAGCCAAGAAAGAGAGGAAAAAAGGAGAAAAAGGAAGAAAAAGAGAAAAAAGAAAAAGGAAAGAATTTTTTGGGATACATTGGACTTCGGGTAAGTCGGTAAGAGGTTAAAAGTGACCGATTTGATTTCCGAGAAATTTATTTAAATTATATTTAATCAGAAATTAACCCGAAATTAAATATAAAATTGTGCAGTTCGACGATAAATCGTGTACGTGAGCCCGATCAAACTTTGATTTGTGCACAATTGCATAATCTCAGGTAAGCAAAGCTCATTTACGACAATTTATGTAATTTTTTGCGTATTAAAGATTTATTTTTCGAATTACGGATTAAATTCCCCATTTAGGGAATTATATTGGGATTTTTGAATTAATTGTCATAAATGATATACGGGCTATCCAAAGAGTTTGGAACAAATCCCAATAGGTATTGAGAGCCCAATACACCCGAAGAAAGGATTTAATAAGTGGAAACGGGCTGGAAATGGGTCTAGGCCCACTAAGATGCAATCGGGCCCAATAAAGTAAAATGGGCCCAGTGTTTTAGATTCGATCAGTAAGAGTGAAATACTGATAAGTATATTAGAACTGACCCAAATACGTGGTTATATGCAGCTCCGTAGACTTGGTTTAGAGCGAATTGGACTGAGAGACCTGGTACGGTCGAGACAAGATAAGTTTGCTCGTGAGTCTAGGTAAGGGAATTTTACGGACTGCTAGAGGTAGCTTTACGCAATTTCAACTTCATTTGCAGTCTCTTAAAGTCTCTGAAGGGTCTAGATTTAAGATAAAAATTTTAGTACCCCGGATGGGTAAATTACCAAAATACCCTTATGAAGGGTAAAATTTCCAAATTTACGAAAAGTTGGGAGGAGCAAGAACAAGAGGTCCTTACTTATTCTTGAGGTGTTTTGACACATGCATGGGTAGGCTGGCTAACTTTTAAATAAAATGCACAGCATTGCATAACTTTAATCAATGTTGATTTTCTCTAAAATTGATTTGAGAAATGTAGCCGCCTACGTGATTTTATAGAAATGTGACGTGCTAAAGCTCAGCTCGCACGAGTTTTTGATTTGTGTGATGCACGCATTAGTGCTGGAGGAAGAGCAAGCATTAGAGTTTTACATGCATTGGTGCTAGAGTCTAACACGCACCAGATTTTCGTATGATTTTCATGACAGGGTGCTAGAGTTTAACTCGCACCAGATTTTCACTTGAATTGTTATGACAGAGTGCTGGAGCCTTGCTCGCACTAGTTTTACATGATTTTGACAGAGTACTGGAGCTTAGCTAGCACAAATCTTATGAGATTTTATGAAACGCGTGCTAGAGCTTGGCTCGCACGAGATTTTCCTTGATTTTATGAAAGTGCTGGAGCATCGCTCGCACTGGTTTTATGAGAACATACGATGAGCTGTACTTGGACCGTAGGGTAGATTGTGTGTCGCGCCGATTAAATAGGCTCGTACGTGCATTTTGGGACAGGGCAAGAGTATGGATATGAGATATGGGTTCACGGAGTACATTGTACTGTGCAAGTAACATGGAGTACGTTGTACCATGCTGGATTGATTATGTGGCATCTTCGGATGTGTGGCATCTTCGGATGCGTGGCATCTTCGGATGTGTGGCATCTTCGGATGTGAGTGGTATCTTCGGATGCGTGGCATCTTCGGATGCGAGT
This sequence comes from Firmiana major, assembly GCA_033439115.1. Lineage (NCBI taxonomy): Eukaryota > Viridiplantae > Streptophyta > Magnoliopsida > Malvales > Malvaceae > Firmiana > Firmiana major. The sequence goes on from CM065895.1 coordinate 20,887,273, forward strand.
GGTATCTTCGGATGCAAGTGATTAGGCAAGACCGACGGGATGGACTGGCCCACCTCCCAGGGCGGTTCCCGATAGTGGTGAGACCTCGTGCACTAGGATCCGTGTAGCAGTGGGATCACGAGGACATATGGCCATCGTCCTAGTTATTTGGACGAGATATATATATCTATTGCCTAGTCTCACATGTTGATGTTTTTGAAAAACACATTTTGTGGATTTCTGTGTGAGTCTAGATCACTCGAAGGAGGGGTTGGATCTTGACTGAGATATGATTTTGATGAGAATGAAACTGGGTTTTAAACTGAATTTGCATGATGTTATTTCCACGCTATTTAATCCCATGAATGATGTAAACTGGTTTTACATGACATTCATTGTATCGCATATTTCTATTGCTGTGAAAAGCATTTGATTTCATGGTGTTGTGTGGGTCAGGAACACCCGAGGGATGGGCTGAGTCCTGACTTTATTATGAAATTTTAATGAGAATGAAATGATTTAAAAGAGTTGGATGTTGAATTTTCCATGCTCGTTGAAATCCACATGCGAACTTGTTTTACATGACATCATGAATTATAGCATCTGTTTTGAAATGTGTGGATAAAGGGTGGTTTATGCATGGCACCACGTTCATGTAGATAGTATGGTTACCTACTTGTTCATAGGATTGCCTTTCTGAGCTTGATGTGCTCACCCTTTTCATTTTCCTACACAGATTTCCTCCAGTATACTTTGCGACGACTGAGTACTGCATTCCTGATATCCGCTGCTGCCTATCATTTTGAGGTATATACAGTTGTACATATTGTATCTAAGTAAGAATAGCACAGTAACATGTTTGTAAGTAACTTTCGGGGATGTATAGACACTGTAAACACTTGTAAATGAATGAGAGAGAATTAGTGAAAAATACATGTGTTTACCTTTCATTTAATAAGAAATTAAGTTATATGATGATTGAATGGTAGGACTGGCATTAACGCACAGCCCAATTGTTAGTGGAGTGTGGTTACGATCAGAGGACAGATAAGTATGAAAGAAAAATGAAAAAATTTACTCTTATTTTTGGGTTGTGACAAATTAATCGGTACTTAATTAGGCAATTCAACTTTTCTGTGGGACGATAATCCAGGACTCAAATCCCATTATTACTTGTACGACCCGTGCACTTGCAGATAGAACGTCTAGGTCACTTAGAGTGGGCGTAGTTTGTTCGCATCAAGTTTTTGGCGTCGTTGCGGGGGAAGTCAATTAGCCAGTAATTAATATCGATGAAATTATGCTTAAGTGTAATTCTAGCTTGTAAATACTTAGGTTGTAAATATTTAGAGCTTTAATCTAGATTCGTTAATTTTCTCTTTCATAAAAAAATTTTAAAAAAAATGAAAATTTTAAAATTTAAAAAAAAAAATTATGAGGACTTTGTGATGTTTGCATGCGTAGAGGCAGGAGTTATGATTGCTTTCCTTTAAATCCTAAAATTGAAAGAGCCCTTAGGAAAATTCAAAAGGATTCTAGGAAATTAATAGCTCCGCTGCAAAACACCATGGCAGATAATAGAGAAATTAGGACCGTTGGAGATTATGCAGTGCCGACGATTGGAGGATATTATTCTGACTTTAAGCCACTAGCTGTCCCTGTAAACAATTTTGAAATTAAGCTTGCAATCCTTCAGATGATCCAGACTTCTTTACAGTTCAGTGGGCTTCCGCATGACGACCCACATGCTCACCTCGGGCAATTCCTGGACCTGTGCAACACATTCAAACACAATAGATTATCTGATGATGCACTTAGGCTTAGATTATTCCCCTTATCACTTAGGGATAAGGCGCGACACTGGTTAACCTCCTTGCCTCTGGGATCCATTTCTACTTGGGACGAGTTAGCCCATCAATTTTTAGCTAAGTTTTTCCCTCCCTCTAAAATGGCCAGACTCCATAGTGACATATCTTCCTTTGCCCAGTTCGATTCTGAATCTCTTTACGAAGCTTGGGAAAGATATAAGGAGCTTCTTAGGAAGTGCCCTCATCATGGCCTACATTTATGGTAGCAAGTCCAGACCTTCTACAATGGACTTACAATCCAAAATAGGACCATCGTTGACACTGCTGCTGGTGGAGATTTAATGTGTAAAACAGAGGAGGAAGCTTAGAGTTGTTAGACAAGATAGCTGCTAACAACTACCAATGGTCTTCAGAGAGGTAACTGCCTAAGAAGTCGGCGGGTATCTATGAGCTCGACATGCTGTCTACCTTGACCTCTCAAATAGCTAACCTTACGAAGAAGGTAGAGTCACCCAGTACCCAGCATAATCCTTCCACCAGTCCTAATCCTATTTATTCTGTCCAAAGTCCTTTTCTTTTTTTGTGATCAGTGTGTTGGTACACACTCTGTAGATAGGTGTCCGCTTAACCTAGAATCGGTTCTATACGTTGCCTATCTCAGAAGCAACAGAACAACCCCTTTTTAAATACCTACAACCCAGGGTGGAGGAACCATCCTAATTTTTCCTAGAGCCAAAATCAAGGACAACCTCCTAATTCCAGACTTGTAGGACCCCCTGGCTTTCAAGCTCCACCGGTTCATGTACCACCACAGCAATAATTTCTAGATCATCCATTTAATCATCCCCATCCACCTCAAATTCACCATCCACCACCACCACCACCACTTATGCAGCCCCAACATTACCTTGCATCAGCACCAGCAGTTGAGAAGAAGCCTACACTAGAGGAAATGTTCACGACTATCCTACAAAACCAAGCTGCCTCAATTAAGAACTTAGAAGTTCAGGTTGGACAAATAGGAAATGCTCTTAGCTAGCATCCTCAAGGGACCCTTCCTAGTAACACCAAAGCCAATCATGTTAGGCAAAGGGAGGGTAAGGAACATGTGAAAGCCATCACCCTTAGGAGCGATCGAGAGCTAGATGATCCACAAGTTAAGTCTAGCCTTGAACAACACATAGTTGAAGAATCCTTAAGTTCTAACGAAGCAGCTCAGAAACAGTAGGAACATCAAGATCAAGCTGCAAAGGAATCCAAGTTAGGCGCTTCTTCATCTATACCTTCTTCTTCTTCACAGCCTTCCTCGTCCCTTGATGCTACACATGTTACCACTACATCCCATCCAGTTAGACTACCAATACCTTTTCCTCAGAGGTTTCAAAACCAAAAGCTTGACCAATAATTCATCAAATTTCTTGAGGTTTTTAAGAAACTTCACATTAACATGCCTTTCGCAGATGCTTTAAAGCAAATACCAAGTTATGTGAAGTTTTTGAAGGATATCCTTTCTAGGAAAAGAAGACTGGAAGATTATGAGACGGTGGCCTTAACTGAGGAATGCAGTGTAATTATCCAAAAGAAATTACCCCCAAGCTCAAAGATCTCGGGAGTTTTACCATACCCTGCACTATTGGAAATTTGTTCTTTGGTAGATCCCTGTGTGATTTAGGAGCCAGTATAAATCTGATGCCTTTGTCTATTTATTAAAAGTTAGGAATAGGGGATGCTAAGCCCACTACACTGACCATTCAGCTCGCTGATTGATCCATTAAATTTTCGAAGGGGTCATTGAGGACATGCTGGTAAAGGTGGACAAATTTATTTTCCCTGCAGATTTTATCATGTTGGACATGGAAGAAAACAGGGAAGTCCCCATTATACTAGGCAGACCTTTCCTAGCAACTGGTAGAACTTTAATTGATGTATAAAAGGGGGAGTTAACAATGAGAGTTCAGGATCAGGAAGTGAAGTTTAATGTTTTCAAACCTTTGAAGCTCCCTGATGACTCTCAAGAGTGTTTTAAGATAGAGGTTAAGGAAGATATAAGGCTTGAGATTAAGTTATCTCATAGAAAGAGGGAAGTAGATAGAACTAAGGAGGATTTAACTGTCAACACTCTGTCACCACTTTGGCTGACCCTCATACTCATTGCCCTGCTGCTGAGTGTTGTTTTCTTCAGCTGCATTTGAAGTGGCTTAATTTTTCTTTTCACTTTGTATATAGTTCTTTTTTCTTTTCTTTTCCGGTGTTTCTTTGTTTGTTTATTTGCAGATTTCTTTTCTAGTATTACGCTTTCAATCAAGCTTCAATTGTTCATCTTCATCAGATAAGGGAGTACTCTGTTCTTGAGCTTAAATTTTTATATTACCTACACAATGAGGACACTGTGCACTTTAAGTTTGGGGGAGGGGATATCACTTGAGCATTTTTGAAAATTTTGGGCAAAATTGAAAAACTTTTCAAAATTTTTTCGAAAATATGAGATTACATTGTTGGATTTTGGGATGATTTAGTGCTTAACATGTAGTTTTCCCATATTCCGATGATATAACTCCTTGATTTAGTTTGACTTTAATTGAATGAGAAGCATGATTATAGGAAAAGCATGAAGTTGAATTCTTGAATTTGTCTTGATTCTGATTGTGATTTCCTCATCTTATGCACATGTCATGTCATGAATCTGTATATTTATTTAGAGAAAGCTTATGTGGACATAAGGTTGCATTTGTTCAGTTAATTTTGTGCATCATATTCTAGAATTTGTCTGACCTGATCTTGAGGCGAAATATTAGATCACACTTAATTAAGGAGATGATTTAGGCTATCTTTGGATCGTTTGAGCCTTTCTAGCCATCCTTGTACATATTTTACCCTTGTCACCCATCTGGGCCAAATAAGCTTTTCTCTGTAAATACACCTGCTTATTTTTTTTCCTTAGCTTAAATACTTTGTTCCTATCCCTTACCCCGAAAGCATGAAAAGTCATTGGGTATATTCTGAGCTATGTACATATGGGTATTAAGTGATAGTGAAGGAGTATATATTGAAAAAAAATTGAAAGAAAAAAAAAAGAAGAAAGATAAAAAAAAGTAGAATAAAAAGTTTAGTGAAATAAATAAGTTTGGGGGAAATAAATTTGAGCTCTTACATTGAAGATCCTAGAAGTAATGCATGTTAAGGGGTAATTAAACCTAAATCGACTTTATCATACCTTAGCCCCAGCTTTATATTACAAGCTTAATGAAGTCCTATTGATCTTTGGTTAACTGTGATTACATTAGTGGAGAGATAAGTGAAAAGCAAACTTCTGGAATAATCACATGTCATTAACTTTGCATTCACTGTGTTTGCATAATCTGATCCGGGTAATGTACCGTGAAGTGGCTTGGACACATTCACACACACGAGGAGTCCAATTTGTGTTAGGACTTATGATTGAATGATTCAGAATGTTGGACTTTTAATTGTGAATCTTTGAGATCATAGTTTGTACTTTATCTTTGAGGATAATATTCGGGAAGTTATTATGTTGGTACTTGTCATTCCTACATTTGTTTTGTTTTACTTGTGGACAAGCAAAAGCTCAAGTTTGAGAGTGTGATAATTCTATTTCTAATGGAATTATTTGTGCTTAATTTCCTAATTAATTATTTAAATCCCCAATTTATTTTATTAATTATCCCCTTTATTTAATTAAAATTTTTTAATGTGTAGGTAAATTAAATCCAGATGAAACTCAGTCGTTTCAGTCAAAAATGGGCTGAAAATGGGCTAAACGAAACTGGACCACTTCCAACTTGCAGACCGAGTTACCAGTCGTTTGGACACGTGGGATGACGAGTGTTAGTATTTTACTTGTTCCGAAACGATAAGATCGACGAACACCGTGCAAACCTTCTAGAAGACCCATGTCGGGCCACATCTCACAACTAAGTGTACTAGAATACGGATGACGTGGAAATATCTACTCTACAGCAAATAAAATGAAGACAAGTGGCCAAACAATGCCAACTCATATAGGATGGAAAATTACCATTGTACCCCTAAGTGTGTGTATAAATAGAACATGATAGCAATTGAAAAGAAAAAATAGTTAGGGTAGAATAGTTTTAGGGTAACTTTAGGATTTATTTTCCTTGTTTTTAAGCTTTCCCAGAATAGTTTTCTTTTTCGTTAGCCACATTCTTAAGTTACTATTCATAGCACTTTCCATGTTTTTATGAAAAGCTTTCTTCATTTGTAGTTCTTGGATATTTTCTCATTAATGCAAAGTAACCATTTCCATTTTTCTTCTTCTTCTCGATTTTGTTAAAGTCATTTCCTTTATTTTTGAGTTTTAATGAAAAGCTTATACTTTGGATTGTTACTCTCGGTTTGTTTCCCATATTGGTTTTATTTTTTTTTTGTTACACTACTGTGTTACGGGTTTGATGAGGCAATCTTTGCTAAGCCGAGGAGGTCACCCTACATAGTGGATTATTAAAGAATATCTACTGCCTTTTCTAGTCTTTCCATGTGCTGTGTTTTTTTTTTCGTTAGCTTACATTGTTACTTACAGTTGTGGTTAGCTTATTTAATTTCATGAGCCAAGGGAGAAAGCCGAGCAATAGCTGGAGTAGAGTGATTGTGTAGGAAGCTAACCAGCAATGTGACCAAGCTCAATGTTGTCCTGCTCCATTACTACCCAGCTCTTCTCCTTTACTTTCAGGTCTCGGTGCTAGTTGCTGAACTCGGTGTGAATGGTGGCTACAGCAGCAACCCGAGAGCAAAGCAACAGTAGTAGCAGGAGCTTTCCTCTGTTCTCCCCTGTTTTCTGAACCATTTACTGTTTATTTTCTGCATTTTCTTTTAACTCTGGCTTTTATTGCAGTTTACATTTTCTGTTTTTAGTTTCTACTTTAAGTTTACAAATTTACAAGTTCTGCTTATGTTACATTGTTCATCCTGTAAAATCCATCTTTATTATTTTTCTCAGCCTTTACTATTATGTGCAAGAATGATGGCATGGAGAGATGGTTTTAGTGCAAAAAGCCGAATGCTTCAGCACCAAGGTGCTGAACATTCTTTGTTGTATTCGATTGCTGATTAATAGTGCCTCCTTGATGTTCTGCTGCTGCTACAAGAAAGTGTGCAGTAAAGTAGTGCAGAATCAAAAAAGGAATTAAGTTGGTGAATGCCGCGGATACAAATTCTGTGTAGTAAGGTGGTGAGGCAGATGATTGCAGGAAGACAAGCTGGAGGTTAGGAGTTCGTGGGAACTGCTGCTACTGAAGAGTTATTAGTACTGAAGCCGCAGCTAGTGCTGCCAGCAACATGTTGCGAACAATACCAGGATGCAGAGTAGGATGATGGCAGCAGTAGTATACGGAGTAAAGGACAACGCCTGGAGCAGCCAAAGAGAAACGTTCACGGGACCACAAGCTGGCTGGGAATTCTGATTAAGGCCATGTTTGGCATTCCCAATTTGTCTCAAATCAATTTTTATACATATTTGTTATCTTGTTTTATTATTATTATTCCCTTTAACTTTAATTTCTTTTAGCTTAGGTAAGGCGTTAAATTAAATTGTAGGGTAGTTATAGTATCTTTGTTAGTTAATTTGATTTTTAGTTTAAATATGTTAATAGTTGATTTTAGGACTAAATTTTAGTATAGAATTTTATGAGTTGCATTTAGAATTAATTTAGATTAAATTTGTTTCCTGCAATTTTAATTTAGTCTTCATTTTAAATATAATCCAAAAATATTTTTCATGCATTATTTAGATTTTGTTTTATTAGTAGTAATTAGTTAGAGTTAGATTTAATTTAGGATCATTTGATAGGTAATTAATTTCTTAGTTTGATTTAAGTATTTCTTTATGTTAATAGAAGTTTTATTTTATTAGCCTTTAGGTTAGCTTCATTTGCATTTTTATTATGTAGTTTAATTACATGCATATTTTATTTTTATTTTAAGCTTTTTTAATTTTAATCTAGTTAATTTTGTTTCTTATTTTCATATTTGCATTTTTAAGTGCGTTGATTAATTTTAACTTTTTTTAATTATCTTTTGTAGGTATTTGTTTTTAATTTCTTGGAGCTCTATAAGTAATTTTAGCTCTATTTAATTTTCTTTATTTTGTAGTTTTTATTATTTTCAGTACTTTTTAATTCTAGCCTTGTAGATCACCCATTAAAAATTCATAATTTTCTAGGATATATTTAGGGTAAGAATAACCGGTACTTAATTAGGCAATTCAACTTCTCTGTGGGACGATAATCCAAGACTTAACTCCCATTATTACTTATACGACCCGTACACTTGCGGATAGAACGTCTAGGTCACTTAGAGTGGGCGTAGTTAGTTCGTATCAATCTGCCATTGCTTAAACTCCTTCAAAAATCTTGACTTGCAGACCATGAGATCGATCTGCCCATTTCATGAGATCGATTTGCTCAAGGAAATAGGATCGATCTGGTTTAGGCAGAGAGCTTCAGAGATCGATCTGGCCTTAGAAGGAGATCGATCTGGACTATCCAGAGGCTACTGGAGATCGATCTACCTTATGGGAGGAGATTGATCTTTTCCAAGCCGAGACAACTTGAGATTGATCTGACTTACAATGAGATCGATCTACCCTGTGTTGTACGGTATTCCAGCTACAATTTTCTCAGATTTCCAAAGTTAAACTCCTATTCAATCACTTCAGTATCCCATTTGCATTTGATTCACACTTATCACTTAAAAAATCCATTTCCTAAGATTTATATATAATTTAACTTGTCTGTACATTTAGGAATCAAAAACATTACATAGGAATTTAAGGGTGTTACACGATCAACCAGAAAAAGGCCGACGAAAGGCACAGATCAGCGGAAGGAAAGTGAAGCAGCGATGACAAATGGGAAAGAGGTTGAACCGGCCATTGTTCAGCGAGCCAGGCGTAACCACCACCAAATCCATGCATCATGCGGTCAGACGGAGCAGCTAGGAGTGAAAGCCAACGAGGAACCGACCGAAATAGTCGCTGAACAACGAGATGGCCCTTGAACTGGTTCGGACCGGTTCAGTGGAAGGGTGGTATGAATAGGTCCGAACCGGTTCAGCCAAAGGGAAAAAGAAAAAAAGAGGAGAAATAGGGAGAAAAATTTGATGATGCATTGGATCTAAAGATAAACCGGTAAGCGACGAGAATTGATCGTTTAAATTTTTGGAAAATTTATTTGAATATATATATCTGACGAAAATTGACCCAATTTAATTATACAAATGTGTAACGTGACAATTGGTGACAAACGAGAGTTCGAGTCCATCTCGATTTGTGTGCCATCATGGAATCTTTGGTAAGTAAATCTCATTTAAGACAACTTGTATAATTATAAGAGTTAGAAATTCATCGCATAAGTTACGGATTAATTTCGTATAAAATGCCTCATGATTAGAATTGGAAATCGATTGTCAAAAATGACTAAATGAGCTATCTAGAGAGCCTAGGAAAAGAACCAATAAGTCTTAGTGGACTTCATGAGCCCAATAGGCCCAGATAAAGTGAATAGTAAGTGAAAATGAGCTTAAGACTGAGTAAAGCCCATTAAGAGGTAATTAAGCCGAATAAGAGTAAATGGGCCCAATAGTTTAAATTAAGCCCAATGAAAGTGAAATACAGATGGAAGTATTGTATTTAATCTAATAAATGATTATATGTAGCTCCAGAGATTTAAATGGGAGCAAAACAGATCGTGTGGAATCTCAGCGTTGAAAAAAGGCAGAGTGATTAGAGTGATCTGAGGTAAAGGAATTTTGAGAGTTGCTAAAGGTAGCTATATGTATTTTCGAGTAGATTTTCGAATAATTAAATTTTATATTGATTTCAGAATATGGAAAAATATCGGTAGAGACCCGACTTGAAAAAATTACCGTTTTGCCCCTACTAAGGGAAATTTTGAAAAAGTTAGGATTGGATTGGAACAGGCATAAATATCATGTTTTTAGTGTTTTTACTACGAAATACTGCTTTTTAACAAATTTAATAATATTTATTGCGACCCAAAAGGGTAAATGACGATTTTACCCTTGTGAAGGGTAAATTTTCCAATTTTAGAAAAAGTCATGAAAAGCAAGAACTGAGTGTTCTTAATGGATTTTAATGCTTTTCAATAAAGATATGGGTAGCCTGGCTGAAGTTTTATCAATTTACATAAAATAGCACGTGGCAGGTGTTAATTTTGGTTTTAAAGCCATTCTTTGAAATTAAGCCACCTACATGGTATATGTGGAAACAAAACGTGCTGAGAGCATTGGTCGCACAAGATTTGACATGATTTATGCATGTGACAGAGTGCTGGAAGCTTGGGTTGCACTCAATTTTTTTTACATGATTTTATACATGACATAGTGCTGGGAGCTTTGCTCGTACTAGATTTTTATATGACATGCATAAGGTCGTGTTGGGAGCATTGTGTAGACGGTGTGTCACACTAATTTAATATGCTCGCACGTGTTTTTCGAGACATGACATTGGATATTGAGATGACATTGGCACGAGGTGAACACTGCACCGTACTTACAGCACGGACTACGTTATATCGTGCTGTGATATATGATGTGTAGTCTTCAGACTAGTGATCTGATAAGTTGGCGCGTAGGTTTGGTACTCACCTCCTGGGTCAGCCTTAGATGTGATGTGATACCCCGCACACTAGGATCTGTGTAGCCTTGGATCACACGGATATGGCCATAGTCCTAGAGTTATTACCATGATTCTTATGTAGTCTCGCATGTTACTTGCTTTGCGAAATCACATGTTACCTATTTCTTGATTTTGTGATTGCATGACTTTATGGTTTTGGGGTTGAGTCCTGATGATTTTGGGGCGAATGTCGATTTGAAATAAATGGCATGTTTTGACATAATGTGAGTTATTTAAATAGCATGACGTATAATTCCATGTTTTATCTATCATTTCACGAAATGAATTATTTTATACGAATGATATTATCTAGCATAAAAGTATGCATGAAACGCATATTTAAGTATGATTTTCAAAAGAGAATGATTTCATGCATGGCATCATGATCATGTAGATAGTGTGGTTATCTACTTGCTCGCATGATTACCTTACTGAGCGTGCGGTTGCTCACCCTTTCATTTCCCCCCTTTACAGAGTACACACAGTAGTTAGTGAGTGGTTGAGGACTTGCATCCTGATATCCGTTTGCTTCCCATTACTGAGAGGTATACACACAGGTATCATTTTGTATCTAAACATGTAATAGCACAGTAATCATTTGGGGATATAATATGGGGGTTGTAAATTTTAGTAAACACGTACAAGTATAGAACCTCAATTATAAAGTATACGTGTTTGCTTTTGAATAAATTAAAAGATAGATGGCATGGTAGATGGTAAAGGGTGACTAATACTGACTTATAACCCAACTATTTTGTAAGACCCACTTTGTACGTACTTGTTGATGCATTTCCTTATGATTCATGTGATATACACTTCCACATATTGATTGAATCATAAGAAGACGTTTAACTGAATTAAAATTATAAATAGAATAAATGAAATATCGGTGAATGTATGAAGTAGCCAAATAAGGGCCGAGATGGCCATAGGCCAAACGAAAGGGATCAAAATTTAGTTGACGAAAAATACGAATTTAAAATAAGAAAAGAGAGTGGATGTATGAAGGAAAGTCGGGTTAAATTGGTTTCGAAAACAAGTGCAGGGGTAAAATGGTCAAAAGAACGAAATCCAGTATAAATTCGATAAGAAAATTTTAATTAAAAATAAGGATTTAGGATATCTTGATCAATAATGAGGAAATTATCAAATTTCGAGTCCAATTGATCAAGATCCGAAATTATTTAGATTTATCGAAAATTCACTTGGGACAATATCCCGAAAATACGGAGAAAATATATCGAAAAAGGGTTAAAATACAGTAAATGAATTAATTATTAATAAAATATATAAATTATTAGATATTTTGGAATTTTTTTAGTATTTTAAAGATTATAATATTAATAAAATAAATTATAAATAATAATAATAATATTATTATTATTAAAAAAATCAAAAATCTGAAAATCGGGGAGAGAGAAAACCAAGGAAAACAAAAAATGGACCAAGGAGACCGAGACCCACCCACGGCCACCGGTGATCGACGACCCCAGAGGAAGACCGAAGGAGAAAGAGGAGAGGCCGACGAACACTTTGGCACCAGTGACGCGCGCCGACGACGGCTGTGTTCGGCGAACGGAGGAGGAGAAAATCGCGAGGAAAAACGGCCCGATTCCGACGATCCACGGCAACTGGACGTGAATGGAGGGCACCGACGTGATCGGGAGGAAGAGGCGATCCTTTTCAGACCGGTAGTGGCCGGTAAATCGGCCAAAACCGCCGACGACGACAAAGACCAGAAAACGGCACTGTTTGGCCGAAAGGAAAAAGAAGGAAAAAGAGAAGGAAAGGAAAAGAAAGGGAAATGAAAGAAAAGGGAAAAAGAAAAGAAAATTATCGGGACGACTCGAGATTCGGGTAAGTTGATCGAGGGTTGAGATTGACCTACGGGTAAATTCTGAAAATTTGTTTAATATTATATTTAATGGAAAATAACCCGGATTTACCTAATTGTGTAGTTTTACGACAGAGCCCGAATGAAAGACGATTAAACTCCAATTTTTGTACCCTGCATAACACTAGGTAAGTACATTTTAATTATGACAATCAAAGTCCTTAATGCAGAGTTAAGATTATTTTACGGGTTTTACGGATTACTTCTGCATAAAAGGAATTTTATTCAAAATTTTAAAGTAATTATCGTAAATAGTATACGGGCTATCCAATGAGTTTGGAACGAAAAACGATGAGTATTGGTAAGCCATATGAGCCCAGTAAAATCCGAAGAAGGGATTTAATAAGTAGAAACGGGCTGAAAATGGGTCGAGGCCCATTAAGGTGTAATCGGGCCCAATAAAGTAAAACAGGCCTAGTACTTTAGATTCGATCAGAAAGAGTGAAACACTGATAAATATATTAGAACTGACCCAAATACATGGTTATATGCAGCTCCGTAGACTTGGTTGGAGCAAATTTGGATTGAGAGACCTGGTATCATCGAGACAAGACAAACTTGCACGTGATTTCAGGTAAGGGAATTTTATGGGCTGCTAGAGGTAACTTTACAAAATTTCGACATCATTTACATTCCCTAAAATTGTCTAAAGGGTCTAGATTTAAGATAAAAAATTTTAGTGCTCGGATAGGTAAATTACTAAAATACCCTTGTTAAGGGTAAAATTTGCAAATTTTGGAAAAATTGGAAGGAGCAAGAACAAGAGGTTCCTACTTGTTCTTGATGTGTTTTGACACGTGCATGAGTAGGCTGGATAACTTTTAAATAAAAATGCACAGCATTGCATATTTTCAACAATGTGATCTCTGTTGGAAATTGTTTTGAGATAACAGAGCCGTCTACATGATTTTATAGACATGTGACGTACTAAAGCTCAGCTCGCACGAGTTTTGATTTTTGTGATGCATGCATTAGTGTTGGAGCGAGAGCTCGCACTAGAGTTTTAAATGCATTGGTGCTGGAGTCTAACTCGCACCAGATTTTTACATGATTTTCGTGACACGGTGTTGGAGTCTAACTCACACCAGATTTTCACATGATTTGTGTACGGAGTGCTAGAGCTTAGCTCGCACTAGTTTTACTTGATTTTATGAGAGTGCTGGAGCATCGCTTGCACTAGTTTTCTGAGAACATGCTATGTGCCATGCTTGGAACGTCGGGTATACTGTGTGCCATACCGATTAAATAGGCTTGCACGTGCGTTTTGAGACAGGGCATGAGTATGGATATGAGATATGGGTCCACAGAGTAAGTTGTACCGTACAAGTAGCATGGAGTACGCTGTATCGTGCTTGGATTGATTATGTGGCATCTTCGAATGCGTGGCATCTTCAGATGCGAGTGGTCGGGCAGGATCGATGGAATGGACTGACCCACTTCTCGGGGCGGTTTTCGATAGTGGTGTGACCCCGCACACTAGGATCCGTGTAGCAGTGGGATCACGAGGACATATGACTATAGTCCTAGTTATTTGCCTAAGATATACATATATTGCCTAGTCTCGCATGTTGATGATTTTGAGAAACACATTTTGTGGATTTTTGTGTGAGTCTAGATCACCCGAGTGAGGGGTTGAGTCCTGACCGAGATGTGATTGTGATGAGAATAAAACTGGGATTTAAACTCTTACATGTTACCATTGCTTTGAAAAACATTTTATTTCATGATTTTATGTGAGTCAGGAACACCTGAGGGATGGGTTAAGTTCTGACTTTGTTGTGAAATTTTAACGAGAATGAAATGATTTAAATGGATTTGCATGATGAATTTTCATGCTCTTTTAAATCCATATGTGAACTTGTTTTACATGACATCATGAATCATATCATCTGTTTTGAAATGTGTGGAGAAGGGGTGGTTTATACATGGCACTACGTTCATGTAGGTTGTATGGTTATCTACTTGTTCGTAGGATCGCCTTACTGAGCTTGATGTGCTCACCCCTTTCATTTTCTCACACAGATTTCTTTTAGTAGACCTTGAGGAGACTGAGTACTACATTCTAGACATCTACTGCTGCCCATCTTTTGAGGTATATACACGTTGTATAAATATTGTATCTAAATACCATAAGTACGATACTATATTTTGTATTGACACTGGGATGTATAGACTGAGTACATATGGTAAAGAAATGAAAGAAAATTAGTGCATAACATATGAGTTTAGATTTAATTTAAATTGTGCACTATCTGTAAAATGTATGGTGATGATATGGGCTCTAACATACAGCCCAATTACTGGTTATGGTTAGTCACGATCAGAGGTCAGGTAAGTATGAAAGAAAAACAAAAAAAAATTTACTCTGATTTTTGGGCAGTTTTGGGTCGTGACATGTTTAGTGGTGAGAATGTTCACGATCGGGAAAGGAAAGAAAAAAAGCGAAAAATTTGTAGCGATTTTAGGTAAAAAGAGGTCGTGACAAAGGTGGTATCAGAGCTGAGTTGGCCTGATATGAGTTGGTATTAGTAAGTATGAAAGTTACATCCCCATATGACTGTGCTTTGTTTAGATATATCTTTGTATACCGAGATGTAATGAGACTAATGAATGGTTATGGATGCAAGAATTTAGGCATTATGTATGTTAACTGTCATGGTAGAGGGGCGAGTTCAGGTACCAGAGGTCGTAGGGGTAGGCCTGAGAGTCGTGTAGAGCCACAGACTGGTCAAATCCCGCAGGAGCCTATTGAGAGGCTAGGGGATATTGAGGCGCGCTTCGGTAGGATTGAACGGAGTATAAAGAGCCTCGTTGAGATATTTACACAGGCTACATTAGGGGTTGGCAATAGATGAGGTCCAGCCGAACAACCTACTGATGTTGGACAAGCAATTACTATAGATATGCCTACACCCCCACCAGTTCAGGATATAGCATCTCCTATTGCTCCAGAGCAGGGTAGCAGAGGATGGGGATATGGTTGTGATTTTGATAGATTATGACAATTTCAGAAGTTTACACTACCGGTATTTAGCGAGGTAAAGAACTCAATAGTTGTTGAGGACTGGGTGAATGAAATAGCGAAGTTGTTCAAGTTCTTTCGATGTAAGTCGACAGAGAAAGTGACTTTTGATGCGTTTATGTTGGAAGGAGAGGCGGAGCATGGATGGAAGTCCTCTCAACCTATCTTAAGAGTTAGACATCCAGAGCTGACATGAGAGATAATTCTAGATACATTCCATATACAGTATATTCGGACACCATTCAGAGGAAGTTACAGATGAAATTCCTTACTCTATCCCAGAGGAATAGGTCAATCAATGAGTATGAATCTTGGTTTACATCCTTGGGCAGTTATGATCCGACACTATGAACAGTGAGAATCGAAAGGTCCGAAAGTCATGGAAGGTCTCAGACTGTCTATCAGACTCTGATTGGCCCCGTTAGATATCACTACATACGACGAGGCAGTGCACAGACCACAGTGGTACGAATAAGATTATGAGTTGCATGCCTCTTACTTTGGGAAAGGTAATAAGGGCCAAAATAGAGACAAAGAAAATAGAGAATGAAAAAGGTATCAGAGTGGGAAGGAGGTCATTTGGCAGGAGACTTAGAGCTGATAAGTCACAAGGTAAAATGATTAGTAAGCCCCCAGTGTATCCAGTTTCAGCGCCTATCAGGGGTATTGTGATTGGAGGACCTTGACCTACTACTGAGCAGTGTAGAATGTGTGGTAGATACCACGGAAATAGACCTCGCATCTTATTGACTGAAATATGCGTTAAGAGTGGTAAGACGAGCCATCTATTTAAGGACTGCCCTGAGCTGGGCCCCACAGAAAGATAAAGAGCCTGAGAAAGCCCCTGCTGATACCTCTGTGTCGAAAAAGAAGGCCACAGTCGAAGACAAGGGGAAAATAGGTTGTTGGTCGAGGGCGAGTGTATGCCTTGGACCAGGACACTATTGATGCTTCATTTGATGTGGTGGAAGGTACCACCCAGATTGTTAATATTGAAACAATTATTTTAATTGATCCTGGTGCCATGCATTTATTCATATCACCTTCATTTATAGATAAATTAGTAAAATATGTGAAGCCTATACCCCTAGGCACAATACTGATAGTTAGCTAACTGAATATGTATGTAGAGATTGAAGTAAAAGTGAGGGAAAAGGATATGTCAGTCGATCTTATTCAATTGAATATGAATGATGTTGAGGTAAACTGATCCATTCCCTAATTGGTCGGTTGCAGACTATGCTGTTAAGATTGCTATTCTACGATAGTGATGTTTCCACCTTGAAAAGTGTATTGCATGTTTTGACAAGTGATGAAAGAATGTAATGGTTGTAACTAAAGTAGTGAATGATTTTACTAACGAAATAAGTAATGATGTGAAGGTTTCATCACTTATGTGGTTGATATGGATAAGGCACATTCGGATTTGACAGATATCCTAATAGTCAGGGAGCTTCCTGATATCTTCCCGGATGACTTACCAGGGTTACCACCAGATAAAATAATGAAATTTTGTGTTGATTTGGTACTTGGCACTGAACCGGTATCCAAACCTGTCACGACCCAAATTACCTAAAAATCAGAGTATATTTTTCGCTTTTTCATTTATTATTTAATTCTTACCTTTCTCTCGTCGTTACCATCCTACAACACAGTTGGGCTATGATTCGGTGTTAGTCACCTCATACTATTTATCATTCCATTTCCATAATCACATTCACATATCAGAGTTTACTATCCTTTGACTTTAATTAAATACATACACAATGGTATTTATAACTCTACATCCCCGACATCATATCCATTTACAGTACTGTGCATTACATATTTAGATACAAAACTATATAAATGTGTATACCTGTCTCTCAATGGGAAGCAGCAGATATCAAGCATGCAAGTCCTCAGCCGCTCAATAACTATTGTAAGTGCTCTGAAAAGATGGGAAAATAAGGGGGCTGAGCAAACCACACGCTCAGTAAGGCAATTATGCAAGTAAGTAGATAGCTCCACTATCTACATGCTCATAATGCCATGCCCTTATATCCATTTCTTTTCATTAAAATCATCAAGCACAAAGTCATGCAAACATCAATGACTTAGTTTATAAAACTGTTCGTACATATATAAATCATACTACTTATGCATTAAAGCATTTTATGTGACATCATTAAATCATAATAAGCATGAATTTAATCAAGATCATGCAGTCTTTCATGTCATGTAAGACAAATCATGGATTTCAAATGAAAGCATGGAAAACATCATCATGCTACTGCTTTAAAATCAATTCATTAAAACTGCAGTAAAACTAACCCTTCCGGATCAATCATCTCATAAAACAATTCATTATAAAACCACCCTTCTTTCAGGGCCACAAATCATAAAATCATGAAATCATAAAATCATCAAATCGGGGGTCTGACCCCTCCTTCGGGTCTACCCTGATCTAACAGACCACAAGTTATATCATGTGAGACAAACAACTGATTATATCAGTAACATCGAGGACTATGGCCATATCCTAGTGATCCTTGGCAACACGGTACCTAGTGTGCGGGGTATCACACCTGAAACGGGAGGTGGGTCGTCTTACCCGTCAGAACAGCATAACACCAGGATTGCGAGGGCAAGGCTTGCTGCCTCGTGGCTAATGCCACTCCACTCTAACAATCCCCACGGTACAATGTACTCCTCGTGACATACACGGTATAACATACTCCGTGAACCCAAGCTCAATCAGGGGTGCCTACAATAGGTCTTATCCACCCATATCATATCTGTCTCAGAATGCACGTGTGAGCATATCATCTCACTGTGACACACAGTCTACAAGAGGCTCCAACACGGCTATATGCATGTAATATAAATCCCTGTGCGAGAGAAGCTCAAGCACGGCTACATGCATATTCATGATATCAGAAAACCTCATGCGAGCGAAGCTCTAGCACGATTTCATAAAAATCAATAAAATCTGCGTACGGGCAGCGCTCCAGTACGACTTAAACTGATTATAATTTCAAGTAAAATCCACGTACGAGCAATGCTCTAGTACGGACATGTATATAAAACTTAGTGAAAACCTCGTACGAGAAAAACTCCAGTACGACATTCAAATGAATTATGAAAACCATGTAAAAATTTGTGCGAGCAACGCTTCAGCACAAATGAATGCTTAAGTAAATCAAATCTCGTGCAAGTTACACTCCAGCACGGCTTTATGCATAATTAAATCAAATCTCGTGCGAGTTACATTCCAGCACGGCTTTTATGAAATTATTATATCAAAAATGGATGCGAGCTAGGCTCCAGCACCTCTCATGCACGTCAATCATAAAAACTAGTGCTAGCAATCGCTCCAGTACCATTTCATGCATACCACGTCAAAACAAGTCAAACATGTCAAAACAGAGTGCGAGCTAGGCTCCAACAGCTCTCATGCATATCAAATCATAAAATTAGTGTGAGCAACCGCTCTAGCACATTTTAGGCATATGATGTCACATAAATCAATGCGAGCAACTGCTCAAGCACATTTTTACACATTCACAAATGTGGATATAGTGCGAACTACGTGTCGGTACTATCTGTTTCTGTATAAACTTGATAGTTGGCCCATTTTCCAAAGAAATTTTCATTTAAATACAAATAACACTTACGTAGTGTTATCATGTGAAATTCAAGCAATTATTGGTCAATCTATCGATTTGCTTTGATTAAAACCAATAAAATTCTTAATTCTGAAATTTCCTTAAATCATGCATTTCATGCATGTCATGCTTTCACCATCCTTAGGCGAACTTCCCTCAATAGGGGTAAAATAGACTTTTCACCTATTTGGATCTTTAAAATCATTTAAACCACTTTTAGGATCATTATACAAAATAAAGGTATACATACATATTCAGTGTACAGAAAAACTATTAAAATACGCGTAGCTATCTCTAGCTACTCACATAATTCCCTTATCTCATTTTTCTGTACAGTCTGACCTTTCCACTGATGACTCGCCACGCAGTCTGTTTTGCTCCAAATCCAATCTCCGAAACTGCGGATACATATTCATCAGGTCAAATACAATACAATTAATTGTATTTTATATTTTCTAGGCTTAATTTAAATCAATGGGCCTGTTTACTCATATTGGGCCCGATTTCACCTTAATGGGCTTTAATCGACCTTAAGCCCGTTTACCACACTTTATCGAGGCCTATTGGGCTCATTGGGCCCATCAATAATTAGTGGACCTCGTTTTAAATTCTCGGATATCTCAATTAATTATTTACGACAATTTATCCAATTTTCCAAAATTTAATTCATTTATGCAGAAATTAAATCCGAAATTCATCAACACGCATAACGATGTAAATTGTCGTAAATAAGGGTTACTTACCCGAGAGTCCATGATAGTACGTGAATTGAGGCTGTCTCGAGCTCTCGGTGGATGCCAATTGTCGAGCTACACAATTAATAATTTTTTCGAGTAAATTTCCAGTCGGATTAGTAATCAAATAAAATATTTCGAAATTTAAATCGGTCAATTCGACCACTTACCGACTTGCCCGAAGCTCGATTGCATCACTGGAATTTTTTCAAATTTTTTCTCTTTTTCTTTTCCCCTTTTTCTCTTTTTTTTTCCTTTCCTTTTTGGCTGAACCGGTTCGGTCTGGTTCGGTTCAACCCGGTTCAGACTGTCGATTCAGTTTGGTTCAGCCGGTTCAGTGGCTCGCCGGCCGATTCTCACCGGTTTCCGCCGCTAGTGGCTCCGCTGGGTCGTTCGCATCTCGGAACTGGGGTTAGTTTTGTTCAAAACCGCCGGAAAGTGGCCGGTCCGGCCTGTTCTCTCCTCGCCGTCGGTATCGTTTCGGTTTGGCCGCTGTTTCCGGCGCTGGCCGTCATTCTATAGGCCAAGGCTGCCACCAATCGGACCGTGGCGCCTGGGGAACGCTCGGCAGGTGGTGGCCGGCCTCGAATCGGTACCAATCGCCGGGAAACGTCTTCCTCCCTCTCGGCTTCTCTTTCTTCCATTTCGCTGCCGATTGCCACCGTTCGCCAGTCCTTTAGGTCGGTGGTGGCTCAGCTCTCGTCCAGCTTCCTTCACCAGCCTCGTCTAGCCTTCTTACCAGTGGCCGTCGAGGATGCAGAAGTCGGGATTCCTCGTTTTCTCTTCAGTTCATGTTTTGCGAATTTTCTGTTTTTTTTAATTGTTTTATTATTTTATTTATTATTTATTTTTAATAATATTTTAATCAATTAAAATATTATTAAAATCCAAAAATATCTAAAAAATTTATTATTATATTCATTTATTCCGTAAATGAATTTATCAGTC
Organism: Firmiana major; assembly: GCA_033439115.1. Taxonomy (NCBI): domain Eukaryota; kingdom Viridiplantae; phylum Streptophyta; class Magnoliopsida; order Malvales; family Malvaceae; genus Firmiana; species Firmiana major. The sequence continues at coordinate 20,907,979 of CM065895.1, forward strand.
CGATTTTACCTTTCCGGCATATTTTTTGATTATTTTTGAGATTATTTTTCGAAGTGAAAATCTCGGTTTATTCCAATAAATTCATATCTTGATCAATTTAATTCGAAATTTAATTATTTCTTCGTTATTGATCAAGATTTCTTAATCTCATATTTTTAATTAAATTTTCTTGTCTCGATTACTACCGAATTTTGATCTTTTGACCGTTTTGCCCTTGCAAGTGTTCGGGAATACCATTTCAATCCTTTTGCATTTTTAAATGCACTCAAAAATTTCTATTTATTCCCTTTTGCTCTTACGTTAAAAATATCGAGTCTTACAATCTCCCCTACTTAAGAAATTTGGTCCTCCAAATTAGAACCAAGTCAAATGGGTCCATAAACTACTCCGGGTACATCTATCACATCATACTTAACTAGGGAGATCATCTTAACCCTCAACACTTTCTCCTTCCGTCTAATACCCGAATCGCTTTTTTTTTTCAATCATATGTTATACTTTCATTGAGCTAAGCTGTTAAAGCTCATATCCGTTCACATATATCGAGTCCGGATAATATTTTCGAAGCATCAAAAGATAGGACACATTGTGGATGCCTGATAATTCAAGTGGCCACGCCAACCTACAGGTCTTATCTCCCACTTATCCAATCTCTTTCTGAATCTCGTTACGTCCTTAAGACAAGTAACTGCCAACAATAATGATTCACCCTCGGTGAATTTCCAATGGTTTCCCATCTCTTGTCAGCATAGCTTTTTCTGTTTGCTCTGAGGTGTTCTTAATCTCTCACAAATCAACTGAACATGCTCAGAGGTTTATCTTACCAATTCGAGAACAATTCTCTATCTATCACCCACTTCTTCTTATCCAAGTCGGGGAACAATCCCTACGACTATACAATGCCTCATATAAATTCATCCCGATACTCAAGTGACAACTGTCATTATTGGCGAATCCGATTAGTAACTAATGATCATCCCAGGAGCTTATAAAAATCAATGGCACACGCTCTCATCACATACCTGTACAGTCCTCTCTGACTGACCATCTGTCTGAGGATAAAAGCTATGCTAACACTCAATCGGGTTCCCATAGCTTCCTGAAAAACATTCCCAGACATAGGAAGTGAAGCGAGAATCCCTATCTGATACCATGCTCACTGGAACGCTACATAATGTATCACAATTTTCCATTCACATAACTCCGCCTACATACTCAGAGTATCTGGGGATTTCCATAGCCAGAAGGTGGGTAGACTAAATCAATCTATCGACTATCACTCAGATAGCCTCGTGATTCATCGAAGTCCTCTATAACCCATCACGATATTCATGGTAACTTGCTCTCATTTCCATGTCACTATAGGTAAAGGCTGCATTAACTCTGCAACTTCTTTTGCTCTACCTTAATCCGCTGACATACGAGACGCTTTTCCACAATCTCTACAATGTCACTTTTCATACCTAACCACCAATACCCCTTTTCAGAGATTCTGATATATTTATTATTTCTCGGATGCATTGTATATCCCGAAGAGTGAGCTTCTGACAATAACACTATCTAAGCAACTGTGGTCCTGGGGAGTACTTATACTTTCTCTGAACCTCTGTAAGTCATCATCACTCTTTGTGAACTCTGTCCTATACCCATCTGAATCTGACCCACACTATCGACACCATGCCGATCATCACGCTAAGCCTGGCAATTTCGATCACACAAATCCGGTTCTAACCTCAGGCTAGCTGTCACAAAATCACCTTCATCATCAGAAGGGATCACATCTCTACTGAGGCTCATAACTGCTCTAGCAGCTCACGCTCCCTGACCATCATATGTAATACCATCCCGAGGCTCTTTTTGTTCAAGGCATCAGCCATTACATTAGCCTTTCCTGGGTGGTACAATGTTCACAATCATAATCCTTAGAAGCTCTAACCCTCTTGGTTATCTCATATTCTACTCTTTCTGTGAACACAGATACTCGGGGCTTTTATAATAAGTGCATATCTGAAATTTCTTGCCATTTTAGTGGTACCGCCATACTTTTAGTGTAAACACTACGGCTGCCAACTAAATCATGGGTCGGATAGTTTCTCCCATGATCCTTGAACTATCTGGATCCATAAATGACTATCTTTCCATTTTACATCAATACATAGCCCAATCCTTATTTTGAGGTATCCATACTCACTGATACCTCTTGAGCTGTTGGTTATGGTGAGATTACTTACGGTGGTCAGTTCATTACTTCTATTTACCAAAAATCACCGAAGCCATTTTCATACTTATAATCCAACTGGCATACAATCTTTTCTTGAATGAGATGTATCAACTGAGCAGCCCTATTTCAAGAAACTCACAACACCTCGTCTGTAAAACAGTTTCCTGTTGCTATTCATTCTCTTCCCTGGACTTCGAATACATCGAAATAACATCTCTAAAGATGACAACCAATCGATCCAGGTAAGCTTTAAATACTTCATCGTAGTTGAGTTCCACTGAATATTTCAATCACTCATATTCTTGACTTATGTACGCATAAACGTACAATGTCATTTCGAAATCGCTTTCGTTCAAGATACTAACCCGCGTCATTTCTTTTTTCTTATAATAACGGTTTTTATAAAATTTTAATTTTTAAACCTTCATGATTAATCAAATTCTATATTTCTTTATCGTACCAGCAAAGGTATCCAAATTTTAAATGTATATATTCGTCGGTCGATTTCAATTTATAGGTTATGTGTGCGCTTATAGACGCTGTCAAGTCTTCAAGCAGGGAGATATTTTGAAATACCTTTATTAACCCTCAGATTTGACTACATACCGCTTACTCCAAATTACTTTGCATATCAAGGATATCCTTACCTTTTATACGCCTCTTCTTCTAATATATCTCGTATGTAGGATCTATCACATCTCCAAGCTTATCTCCTTTCATATATCACTTATAACAACTCTTTCATTACTTGTCAAACTTACAGTATACTTTTCAGTGAGGTTTTCACCCCTATTTTCCAACTTACAATCTCTATACCCACATTCAGTTAGTGAAAATCAGCTAACAATCACTATCTTGCCTAAGGGTACAGACTTCACATCTTTCACTAGCTTATAAGCAACTGAAGGCGGTAAGAATAAATGCGTGGCACCAGGATTAATTAAAATAATTACTTCATTATTCACAACCAGTGTGGTATCTTCCACCACATCATATGAAACATCAATAGTGTCCTGGTCCAAGGCATACACTCGCCCTCATCCAACATCTTATTTCCGTGGTAACTACCACATATCTTACACTGTTACACTTGCTTACACTGCTACACTATTCTGTAGCATGTCAGGGTTCTTAAATCACAATACCCCTCAAAAGTGCTGAAATTGGATACATTGAGGCCTTACCAATCAACTTACCCCATGACTCATCAACTCTAAGCTTTTACCAATTACCTTTTTCCTCATTCTGACATCCTTATCATTCTTTATTCTCTTTTTGTCTCAATTTCGGCCCTCACTACCTTTCTCAATCTCAAAGGCATGCAACTCATGATCTTATTTACATAACTGTAGTCTACGCACTGCCTCAGCATAGGTAGTGATATCTAACGGGCTCTAATTGACAATCTGAGCCCTTCCATGAAGGTTTAAACATCTCGACTCTCACTGTTCATCGTGTTAGAGTCATATCTGCCCAGGAATATAAACTGAGTTTTATACTCATTAATCAATCAGTTCCTCTGGGTCAGAGTAAAGAATTTAATCTGTAATTTTCTTTAAACAATATCCGGGATATTCTGTCATCGGAATACATCTATAATTATTTTTCAGGTCCATTCTGGATGTCTAACTCTTAATATGGGTCAAGCAGACTTCCATCAATGTTTCGACTCGCCCTAAAATCTCATGCATACTCTGAGCAATTAGCTTGCAAAATATTCTCCACACTCCACTCCAACCTCGTGAAAGCGTATCTCAATACGGTCCGATCTCTCTGTCGCACTCTGTGGGGCATACTCAATATCAGCCTCCATGTCAATCTCATCTTGAGTCTCATGTGACGACTTAGTACAACTCTCAGGCCTACCTATACGGCCTCGAGCTCATGTACTCGCCTCTCAACCATAGCGGCTATCAGTTAATGAGTCTATTCTTGAATTTAAAACCAAATTCTTAGCTGCACTTCCATCTCGATATACATAATTGTATCAAAATAATGCATAGTACATGGGGATGTAAACTTTCTTAACCACTAACACCGACTCATATCAGGCCAACTCAAGCTCTGATACCATTAACTGTCACGACCCAAATTACCTAAAAATCAAAGTAAATTTTTCCCTTTTTCATTTATTATTTAATTCTTACCTTTCTCTCGTCGTGACCATCCTACAACACAGTTGGGCTATGATTCGGTGTTAGTCACCTCATACTATTTACCATTCCATTTCCATAATCACATTTACATATCAAAGTTTACTATCCTTTGACTTTAATTAAATACATACACAATGGTATTTATAACTCTACATCCCTGACATCATATCCATTTACAGTATTGTGCATTACATATTTAGATACAAAACTATACAAATGTGTATACCTGTCTCTCGATGGGAAGCAGCAGATATCAAGCATGTAAGTCCTCAGCCGCTCAATAACTATTGTAAGTGCTCTGAAAAGATGGGAAAATAAGGGGGGTGAGCAAACCACACGTTCAGTAAGGCAATTATGGAAGTAAGTAGATAGCTACACTATCTACATGCTCATAATGCCATGCCCTTATATCCATTTCTTTTCATTAAAATCATCAAGCACAAAGTCATGCAAACATCAATGACTTAGTTTATAAAATTGTTCGTGCATATATAAATCATACTACTTATGCATCAAAGCATTTTATGTGACATCATTAAATCATAATAAGCATGAATTTAATCAAGATCATGCAGTCTTTCATGTCATGTAAGACGAATCATGGATTTCAAATGAAAGCATGGAAAACATCATCATGCTACTGCATTAAAATCAATTCATTAAAACTGTAGTAAAACTAACCCTTCCGGGTTAATCATCTCATAAAACAATTCATTTAAAATTCATTATAAAACTTCGGTTATAAAACCACCCTTCTTTCAGGGTCACAAATCATAAAATCATGAAATCATAAAATCATCAAATCGGGGGCCTGACCCCTCCTTCGGGTCTACCCTGGTCTAACAGACCACAAGTTATATCATGCGAGACAAACAGCTGATTCTATCAGTAACATCGAGGACTATGGCCATATCCTAGTGATCCCTGGCAACACGGTACCTAGTGTGCGGGGTATCACACCTTAAACGGGAGGTGGGTCGTCCTACCCCCCAGAACAGCATAACACCAGGATTGCGAGGGCAAGGCTTGCTGCCTCGTGGCTAATTCCACTCCACTCCATCAATCCCCACGGTACAGCGTACTCCGCGTGACATACATGGTACAACGTACTCCGTGAACCCAAGCTCAATCAGGGGTGCCTACAATAGGTCTTATCCACCCATATCATCTCTGTCTCAGAATGCACGTGTGAATATATCATCTCACTGTGACACACAGTCTACAGGAGGCTCCAACACGGCTATATGCATGTAATATAAATCCTTGTACGAGCGAAGCTCAAGTACGGCTCCATGCATATTCATGATATCAGAAAACCTCATGCGAGCGAAGCTCTAGCACGGTTTCATAAAAATTAGTAAAATCTGCACATACGAGCAGCGCTCCAGTACGACTTAAACTAATTATAATTTCAAGTAAAATCCACGTACGAGCAATGCTCTAGTACGAAAATGTATATAAAACTCAGTGAAAACCTCGTACGAGAAAAACTCCAGTACGGCATTCAAATGAATTATGAAAACCATGTAAAACTTTGTGCGAGCAACGCTCCAGCACAAATGAATGCTTAAGTCAATCAAATCTTGTGCGAGTTACACTTCAGCACGACTTTATGCATAATTAAATCAAATCTCATGCGAGTTACACTCTAGCACGGCTTTTATGTAATTATTATATCAAAAATGGATGCGAGCTAGGCTCCAGCACCTCTCATGCACGTCAATCATAAAAACTAGTGGGAGCAATCGCTCCAGTACCATTTCATGCATACCACGTCAAAAGAAGTCAAAACATGTCGAAACATGTCAAAACAGAGTGCTAGCTAGGCTCCAATAGCTCTTATGCATATCAAATCATAAAATTAGTGCGAGCAACCGCTCTAGCACATTTTATGCATATGATGTCACATAAATCGGTGCGAGCAACCGCTCAAGCACATTTTTGCACATTCAAAAATGTGGATATAGTGTGAACTATGTGTCAGTACTATCTGTTTCCGTATAAACTTGATAGTTGGCCTATTTTCCAAAGAAATTTCCATTTAAATACAAATAACACTTACGTAGTGTTATCATGTGAAATTCATACAATTACTGGCCAATCTATCGATTTGCTCTGATTAAAACCAATAAAATTCTTAATTCTGAAATTTCCTTAAATCATGCATTTCATGCATGTCATGCTTTCATCATCCTTAGGCGAATTTCCCTCAATAGGGGTAAAATAGACTTTTCACCTATTTCGATCTTTAAAATCATTTAAACCACTTTTAGGATCATTATACAAAATCAAGGTATACATACATATTCAGTGTACAGAAAAACTATTAAAATACGCGTAGCTATCTTTAGCTACTCACATAATTCCCTTACCTCATTTTTCTGTACAGTCTGACCTTTCCACTGATTACTCGCCACGCAGTTTGATTTGCTCCAAATCCAATCTCCGAAACTGCGGATACATATTCATCAGGTCAAATACAATACAATTAATTGTATTTTATATTTTCTGGGCTTAATTTAAATCATTGGGCCCATTTACTCATATTGGGCCCGATTTCACCTTAATGGGCCTTAATCGACCTTAAGCCTATTTACCACACTTTATCGAGGACTATTAGGCTCATTGGGCCCATCAATAATTATTGGACCTCATTCTAAATTCTCGGATATCTCAATTAATTATTTATGATAATTTAACCAAATTTTCAAAATTTAATTCATTTATGTGGAAATTAAATCGAAATTTAGCAACACGTATAACGATGTAAATTATCGTAAATAAGGGTTACTTACCCGAGATTCCATGATAGTACGTGAATCGAGGCTGTCTCGAGCTCTCAGTGGATGCCAATTGTCGAGCTACACAATTAATAATTTTTTCGAGTAAATTTCCAGCCGGATTAATAATTAAATAAAATATTCCAAAATTTAAATCGATCAATTCGACCGCTTACCGACTTACCCGAAGCTCGATTGCATTACTGAAATTTTTTCCAATTTTTTCTCTTTTTCTTTTTCCCCTTTTTCTCTTTTTTTCCTTTCCTTTTTGGCTGAACCGGTTCGGTCCGGTTCGGTTCAACCCAGTTCAGATCGTCGGTTCAGTCCGGTTCGGCCGGTTCAGTGGCTCACCAGCCGATTCTCCATCGGTTTTCACCACCAGTGGCTCCGCTGGGTCGTCCGTATCTCGGATCTGGGGTTAGTTTTGTTCAAAACTGTCAGAAAGTGGTCGGTCCGACCTGTCTCTCCTCGCCGTCGGTATCGTTTCGATTTGGCCGCCGTTTCCGGCCCTGGCCGTCGTTCTATCAGCTAAGGCTACCACCAATTGGACCGTCGACGCCTAGGGAATGCTCGGCTGGTGGTGGCCGACCTCGAATCGACGCCGATCGTCGGGAAACGTCTTCCTCCCTCTCGGCTTCTCTTTCTTCCATTTCGCCGTCGATTGCCGTCGTTCGCCGGTCCTCTAGGTCGGTGGTGGCTCGGCTCTCGTCCAGCTTCCTTCTTCGGCCTCGCCTGGCGTTCTTATCGGTGGCCGTCGGGGATGCAGAAGTCGGGCTTCCTCGTTTTCTCTTCAGTTTGCGTTTTGCGAATTTTCTCTTTTGTTTTTTTAATTGTTTTATTATTTTATTTATTATTTATTTTTAATATTAATTTATTTTTAATAATATTTTAATCAATTAAAATATTATTAAAATCCAAAAATATCTAAAAAATTTATTATTTTATTCATTTATTTCGTAAATGAATTTATCAGTCCAATTTTACCTTTTCGGTATATTTTTTGATTATTTTCGAGATTATTTTTCGAAGTGAAAATCCCGGTTTATTCCAATAAATTCATATCTTGATCAATTTAATCCGAAATTTAATTATTTTTTCATTATTGATCAAGATTTCTCAATCTCATATTTTTAATTAAATTTTCTTGTCCCGATTACTACCAAATTTTGATCTTTTGACCGTTTTACCCTTGCACGTGTTCGGGAATACCATTTCAATCCTTCTGCATTTTTAAATGCTCTCGAAAATTTCTATTTATTCCCTTTTGCTCTTACGTTAAAAATATCAGGTCTTACAAAACCACTATATAAAATGGCAATAGTGGAACTGGAAAGGACTAAAGAAGCAATTATAGGAGTTATTAGATAAGGGGTTCATCAGACTGAGTATCTCACCACGAGGAACATTGATCCTGTTTATGAAAAAAGAAAGATGAAAGCATCCGACTATGTATTGATTATTGGTTGTCGAATGAGACTACCATCAAGAGTAAGTGTTTCCTTCCATTATTGATAATCTATTGGATCAGTTTCGAAGAGCAAAAATCTTTGTCGAGATCAATTTGAAGTCTAGGTATCATCCGTTAAGGATTCGAAATGTGGATGTGTTCAAGATAACTTTTTGTACCTGTTAGGACATTAATGAATGAGGTATTTAAACTTTACCTGGACTAATTTTTTATCATCTTTATTGATGATATGTTGGTATATTTGAAGTCCATGGAAGATCATGAGTAGTAATTGAAAACTGTTTTACAGATGATTTGTTGAGGATTTCTCGAAATGGGCTGCTTCGTTGACACGTCTCACTAGGAATAAGGTTGTATTTCAGTGGGATCATTAGTGTGAAAGTAGCTTCTGTGAGTTTTAGTAAATTGAAGCATAAACTAACCACCGCACCTATTCTCACCATACCCAACAACTCAAGAAGTTTCTCAGTATATATGGATGCCTCAAAATAAGGATTTGGCTGTATACTGATGTAAAATAGGAAGATAGTCACTTATGGATCCCGAGAATTTAAGGACCATAAAAGAAACTATCTGACCCATGATGTAGCCATAGTGTTTACACTGAAGGTATGGAGCCACTACTTATACAGTGAGAAATATTAGGTATACACTGATCATAAAAGCCCAGTATTTGTTTTCATAAAAAAACGTTGACTATGAGATAACAAAGAGGCTTAGAGCTTTTAAAAGACTATGATTGTGAGGTATTGTACCGACTAGGAAAGGCTAATGTAGTGGCTGATGCCTTGAGAAGAAAGAACCTCGGGATGATATCACATATGATGGTCAAAGAACGTGAGCTGTTAGAGCAGTTTGCGAGCCTCAATAAAGATGTGATCCTTTCTGATGCTGATAGTGATTATATGATAGTTATCTTAAGATTAGAACCGGATTGGATAGGCTTAGCCTGATGATCGGCAGGGTGTCGATAGTGTGAGTCAGATTTAGAGGGGTTCAGTGACAGAGTTCACAGAGAGTGATGATGGCTTACTGAGGTTCTGAGGCAGAATAAGTGTTCCCAAGGACCCAGAGTTGATGAGATTGTTATTGTTAGAAGCTCACTCTTCAAGATATACATTACATCTGGGGACTAATAAAATGTATCAGAATCTCTAAAAGGGTATTGGTGGTCAGGCATGAAAACAGACATTGTAGAGTTGTAGCGAAGTGTCTCGTATATCAACAGATTAAGGTAGAGCATCAGAAGCCTACAGGATTGTTGCATCCTCTACCTATATCGACATTGAAATGGGAGCACGTTACAATAGGTTTCATTATGGGTTTACCCAGGGCTCTGACGAAACCATAATGCTATTTGGGTGATTGTGGACAAATTGACTAAGTCTACCTACTTTCTGGCTATGAAATCCATAAATACTCTGAGTGCGTGGGCGGATTGATATGTAAGGGAGATTAGGGAATACCATGTAACGTTCCAGTGAGCATTGTATCAGATAGGAATTCCCATTTCACCTCTCATTGCTGGGAAGATTCTCAGGAAGCCATGGGAACCCAGTTGAGTTTGAGCACATCGTTTCATCCTCGGACAGATGGTCAGTCAGATGGGGCTATACAGGTTTTGGAGGATATGATGAGAGCGTGCGAAATGGATTTGAAAGGCTCCTGGTATGATCATTTGTTATTACTCAAATTTGCCTACAACAATAGTTATTGCTCGAGTATCGAAAAGGTATTGTATGGCTGTAGTTGTTGTTCCCCAATTAGATTGGGAGAAATGAGTGATAGACAGATATTTGCTTATAATTTGATAAGATAAGCCTCTGAGGATGTTCAATCGATAGGTGAGAGATTAAGAACAGCTCAGAGCAGAAAAAAAAAAGCTATGCTGACATGAGACGGAGGCCATTGGAACTCACCGTAGGTGAATCAGTATTTTGAAAGTTTCTCCCTCCAAGGGTATTATGAGTTTTGGGAAGAAAGATAAATTGAGTCCTCGCTACATGGACCTTTTGATATCTTAGATCAAGTGGGAGATAAGACTTATAGGCTGGCATTACCACCGGAGTTGGCAAGCGTCACTAACGTCTTCCACATATTGATACTTTGGAAGTATCATCCGGATTCGACACATGTGATTCAGTATGAGTTATTAGAGCTTAAGGATGATATGTCATATGTAAAGAAGCCGATTCGGATAGTGGATAGGAAAGAGAAAACACTACAATTTAAGACGATGCATTTAGTTAAAATCAATCGGCAGTACCACACTCTAAAAAAAGTCACATGGAAATTGGAGAGCATCATACGTGAGAAGTACCCGAAATTGTTCACGGACTGATCTAGTTCAATTTGGAAAACCAATTTTCTTAAGTAGGGGAAGATTGTAAGACCAAAAATTCGGTGTCATTTCTTAGAAAGTTGTCATTATAAATATGGATTTATATAATCTTGATCAATAAAGAAGAAATAATTGAATTCCAAGTCCAATTGATCAAGACACAAAATTTATGGTGATAAATCAGAATTTTTCACCTCTAGAATTTATCTAAAAAATATGGAAAAATATTCCCAAAAAAAATAATAAATAAAAATATTTTCGAGAAAATAAAAAATAAAAATAAATAAATAATTGGATATTTAGGTATATAATATATTATAATAATATATTATATGTCATAAAATATATTATATTATATTTTTAATATAATATAATATATTATTTAAAAAAATTTGAAAAAAAAAGAAAAGAAGAAACTCTGTAGCGTGAAACAGAGTTGCGCGACAGGGAAGGGGGATCAAGAAAACCCGATCCTCTCAAAAGTTTCTCCACCGGCGAGGAGACCCCAACAAGAGGACGGGAGGGGGAGTGTAAGCCACCACTAGCAGAGATCTAGTTGGAATCCGGCTAGGAACGATAGCTAATGAGAGGGAGAGAAGGCGAGCGAGAAAAAAAAGAAGAAGAATGAGAGGCCGAAGGAGAAGAAGAGAAGGGAAGAGAGAGTGAGGACGAGCGCGAGGTGGAGGACGCCGACTCGAGGGAGTCGACACCGATCAACTAGAAAAAGGCCGACAGAAGGTGCAGATCGGAGGAAGGAAAGAGAAGCAGGGATGCCCAATGGGAAAGAGGCCGAACCTGCCACTGTCTAGTTAGCCCAGGCGTAACCACCACCAAATCCATGTGTCGCGTGGTCAAACGGAGTGACTGGGAGTGAAAGTCAACGAGGAACCGACCGAAAAAGTTGCCAAACGATGAGATGGCCCATGAATCGGTTTAGACCGATTCAGTGGAAGGGTGGTCTAAATCGGTCCGAACCAGTCAGCCAAAGAGAAAAAAAGAGGAAAAATCTGTAGAAAAATTCGATGACACATCAGGTCTAAGGATAAACCGGTAAGCGACAGGAATTGATCGTTTCAATTTTTAGAAAATTTATTTGAATATATATCTGACAGAAATTGACCCGATTTAATTATACAAATGTGTAGCGCGACAATTGGCGACAAACGAAAGTCTGAGTTAGTCTTGATTTACGTGCCATCATGGAATCTTGTGTAAGTAAATCTCATTTATGACAACTTGTATAATTATAAGAGTTAGAAATTCATTGCATAAGTTACGAATTAATTCCGTATAAAATGCCTCATGATTAGAATTCGAAATCGATTATCGTAAATGACTAAATGAACTAGCCTAAGAAAAGGCCCAATAAGTGTTAATGGGCTTGATGAGCCCAATAGGCCCAGAAAAAGTGAATAGTAAGTGAAAATGAGCTTAAGACCGAGTAAGGCTCATTAAGGGATAATTGGGCCAAATAAGAGTAAATGGGCCCAATAATTTAAATTAAGCCCAATGAAAGTGAAATACAGATGGAAGTATTGTATTTAATCTGATAAATGATTATATGCAGCTCCAGAGATTTAATAGGGAGCAAAACAGATCGCATGTTGGAAAAAGGCAGAGTGATCAGAGTGATTTGAGGTAATGGAATTTTGTGAGTAGCTAGAGATAGCTATACATATTTTCGGGTAGATTTTTGAATAATTAAATTGTATATGGATTTTCGAATATGGAAAAAATCGGTAGAGACCCGACAAAGATATGGGTAGACTGGCTAAAGTTTTATCATTTTACATAAAATAGCTTGTGGCAGGTGCTGATTTTGGTTTTAAAACCATTCTTTGAAATTGAACCATCTACATGGTATATGTGGAAACAAAACGTGCTGAGAGCATTGCTCGCACGAGATTTGACATGATTTGTGCATGTGACAGAGTGTTGGAAGCTTGACTTGTACGCAATTTTTTTACATGATTTTATACATGACATAGTGCTGGGAGTTTTGCTCGCACTAGATTTTTATATGACATGCATAAAGTCGTGCTAGGAGCATTGTGTAGACTATGTGTCACACTAATTTAATATGTTTGCACGTGCATTTCAAGACATGGCGTTGGATATTGAGATGACATTGGCACAGGGTGAACATTGTACCGTGCTTACAGCATGGAGTATGTTATATCGTGCCGTGATATATGATGCGTAGTCTACGGACTAGTGATCTGATAGGCTGGTGGGTAGGTTTGGTACTCACCTCCTTGGTCAGCCTCAGATGTGATGTGATACACCGCACACTAGGATCTGTGTAGCCTAAGATCACATGGATATGGCTATAGTCCTGGAGTTATTACTGTGATTCTTGCCTAGTCTCGTATGTTACTTGCTTTGCGAAATCACATGTTACTTATTTCTTGATTTTGTGATTGCATGATTTTATGGTTTTGGGGTTGAGTCCTGATGATTTTGAGACAGGTGTCGATTTGAAATAAATGGCTTGTTTTGACATAATGTGAGTTATTTAAATACCATGACGTATAATTCCATGCTTTATTTGCCATTTCACGAAATGAATTGTTTTATACGAATGATTTTATTTGGCATAAAATTATGCATGAAACTCGTATTTAAGTATGATTTTCAAAAGAGAATGATTTAATGCATGGCATCATGATCATGTAGATAGTGTGGTTATCTACTTGCTCGCATGATTGCCTACTAAACGTGTGGTTGCTCACCCTTTCATTTTCCTCCCTTTACAGAGCGCACATAGTAGTTAGTGAGTGGCTGAGGACTTGCATCCTGGTATCCGCTGCTTCCCATCACCAAGAGGTATACACACTGGTATCATTTTGTATTTAAACATGTAATAGGACAATAACTATTTTGGAATGTAATATGGGGGATGTAAATATTACTAAACACGTACAAGTATATAAACCTTAATTATAAAGTATACGTGTTTGCTTTTGAATAAATTAAAAGATAGATGTCATGGTAGATGGTAAAGGGTGATTAATACTGACTCATAGCCCAGCTGTTTGGTAGTGAGAATGTTCACGACCAGGAAAGGAAAGAAAAAAACAAAAAAATTTGTAGCGATTTTAGGTAAAAAGGGGTCGTGACACAATCAAACTCACATTCGTCGCCTATTGTCACACTACACATTTATATATTTAAACCGATCAATTTCGGGCAAATATAATATCAAATAAATTTTCTAAAAATTAAATCGATCAATTTCAACCGCTTACTGGCTTATCCTTAACCCGATGCATCATCGAATTTTTTTCCCATTTTTCTCTTTTTTTTATCTCCGGGCTGAACCGGTTTAGACCGTTTCAGTCCCCCTTTTCACTGAACCGGTTCGACCCGGTTTAGTGGTAATTTTGCCGTTCAGACTCTTTTTCAGTCGATTCCCAGCCCTGTTTCCACCCAATGAGGTCGGACAATAGAGAACAACCTTCGGTTGGCTCGGGCTGGGGCAGATCGGCGTCGAATTTCCCCTAATTCCATCTTCTCTCTTGCGGCCTCTCCCTTCTCTGATCTCCTCGTTGTCGGCGAATCCAGGCGCATGGTGGCTATCAGGCATTCTCCGGGTGCCGATCGTCCCTTCTACCAGATACCTCTCGCGCCCTCCGCCTCTGGGTCACTGTCGGTGATGAAAATAAGGGGAGGATTAGGTTTTGCCTCCCCTATTTATGCGTTTCACTCTTCTTCAGTTTTTGTTTTCCTTTTTTTCGTTTTCAATTCCTTTTTTTCTATTTTATTTTATTTTATTATTATATATTAAATTCTAATATGATATAATATATATTTAGAAATATCTTATAATAAAATACACATATATATAAGAAAATATCTTATATTTTGTAATATTATTATAATAATATTAATACTAAAATAAAGTATTTTAACCTTAATTTTTATATACGTAGATATAAAATTATTTAATTTATTTCAACAAATATATATGTACATCATATTTTAATTTTATTTCTCCAAAAATATTTTTATTTATTATTATTATTATTATTTCGAGAATATTTTTTATATTTTCGAGATTAATTCCCGATGTGGAAATTTCTGAGTTATCACCATAAATTTGTATCATGATCAATTGGACTTAGAATTCAATTATTTGTTTTTTATCAATCATGATTACATGAATCCATAATTATAATGACAACTTCTTAAGAAAATACACTGAATTTCGGGTCTTACAATCCTCCCCACCTTAAGAAATTTGGTCATCCAAATTAGAACCAAGTCATTACTCGGATAACTGGGGATGTTTCTCTCGCATCAGGCTCACTAATTCCTACGTAAGTTCCTCTAAAGCGTGGTGCTACCAGAGAACCTTAACCCAAAATGATCGTATTCGACTGCAATACCTTCCTATTTCTATCCAATATCCGAATCGGCTTCTCTACATATGACATATCCTCTTTGAGCTCCAACGGCTCATACTGAATCACATGTGCCGGATCCGAGTGATACTTCCAAAGCATCAAAATGTGGAAGACGTTATGGACGTCGGATAAGTCCGGTGGCAATGCCAACCTATAGGCCTTATATCCCACTCGATCCAATATCTCAAAGGGTCTAGTGTAGCGAGAACTCAGCTTACCTTTCATCCCGAATCTCGCTATACCCTTGGAAGGAGAAACCTTCAGAAACATTGATTCACCAACAGTTAACTCTAGTGGCATCCGTCTCCTATCAATGTAACTCTTCTATTTGCTTTGAGATGTCCTTAATCTCTCAATAATCGACTGAACATCCTCAGGGGCTTTCATAACCAAATCAGGAGTAAAAATCTTCCAGTTACCCACTTCTTCCCATCTAATAAGGGAACGACATCTACAGCCATACAAAGCCTCATACGGTGCCATCCCGATACTTGAATGATAACTTTTGTTATAGGTGAATTTGGTTAGTGGAAAATGATCATCCCAGGAGCCTCTAAAATCCAGCTGACACGCTTTCAACATGTCCTCCAAAGTCTGTATACTCGTCTCCGACTGACCATCTGTCTGAGGATGGAAAACGGTGCTCAAACTCAACTGGGTTCCCATGGCTTCCTGAAAATGCCGAAACAATGCTCACTGGAACATCATGTAACCTCACTACCTCGTGTAGATACAACTCTGCCAATGAACTCAGAGTATCGGTAGTTCTCATAGCTAGGAAGTGAGCTGACTTCATCAGTCTATCCCCGATCACCCATATCGCATCGTGATTCCTGCAGGTCCTCGATTAACCCATCACGAAATCCATGGTGATATGTTCCTATTTGCATACTGATATAGGTAGAGGCTGCAATAATCCTGTAGGCTTCTGATGCTCTACCTTCACCTACTGACAAACGAGACATCTTTCTACAAGCTCTGCCACATCCTTCTTTATACCTGACCACTAATACACTTTTCGAAGGTTCTGGTATATCTTGTTACTCCTTGGATGTAAAGTGTACCTCGAAGAATAAGCTTCCGACAAAATAAGCCTCCTGAGCTCTGGATCATCGAGAACACACACCTTACCTCGTAACATCTGTAGTCCATCAGAACTCAACTCATACTTGGTCACTGTGCCCATCTATATCTGACTAGTCACATCAATGCACTACTGATCAACGTGCTGAGCCTGTTGGATTCTGTCTACCAAATCTGGTTCTAATCTCAGACTAGCAATCACGCAATTCGTATCCATGTTAGAAGGCATAACACCCAAACTGAGGCTAGTAAACTGCTCCAGTAACTTGTATTCCCTGACCATCATATACGATATCATCCCAAGGCTCTTACTACTTAAAGCATCAACTACAACATTAACCTTACTCGGATGAAAAAATATCTCATAATCGTAGTCATTTAGAAGCTTTAACCATCTTCTTTGTCTCATGTTTAGCTCTTTCTGCGAGAACAGATACTTGAGGCTCTTGTGGTCGATAAAAATCTGAAACTTCTCACCGTACAAGAAGTGACGCCATATCTTCAACGCAAACATTACTGCTGTCGACTTCAAATCGTGGGTCGGATAGTTCTTCTCATGGCCCTTTAGCTTTCTGGATCCATAAGCAAATACCCTCCCATCTTGCATCAATACACAACCCAATCCTTGATGCAAAGCATCGGTTACAGTGAAAAACCTCCTAAACTGGTAGAAATAGTGAGAATCGAAGCGGTGGTCAATCGACACTTCAGCTTCTGAAAACTCCTCTCACAATCATCGTCCCACACGAATGGTATACTCTTTCGAGTGAGACGTCAACGGAACAGCTAACTTCAAAGATCCCTTAACGAATTTTTGATAATATCCTGCTAAACCAAGAAAACTCCTGATCTCGGTGACTGTCCTCAGCTGTTCCCACTGAACTACAGCCTGAATCTTGGATGGATCTATTGATACACTATCCTTCGACATAACATGTCCCAAAAATGAGATCTATGCAAACCAAAAATCACACTTATTGAGTTTAGCATGCAACTCTTTCTCTCGGAGAGTCTGTAATACAATCCTCAGGTGCTGCTCATGCTCATCTTGAGACTTCGAATACAACAAAATGCCATCGATAAAGATGATAACAAGCTGATCCAAGTATGGCTTGAACGCATCATTCATCAAAGCCATAAAAGTCGTGGGAGCATTCGTCAATCTGAATGGCATAACCAAGAACTCATAGTGGCCATATCGGGTCTGAAATGTTATCCTGGGTACATCTCCACTCCAAACTCTCAACTGATGATACCCAGACCTCATATCAATCTTAGAAAAGACTTGAGCTCCCCAAAGCTGATCCAACAAATCATCAATCCGTGGAAGGGGATACCTATTCTTGATAGTAGCCTTATTCAACAGTTCTTGCAACTGTCTCTTGAGCTCTTCCAACTTAACTAAGGCCATGCGATACGGTGGTTTCGAAATAGGCTCAATACCAGGTACCAAATCTATACATGCAAATTTAATAGCAAAGAAAATTAAACTAGGCATGCAAATTAAATCAAAATATAATTTAACTATCAATACTATTACCTAAACTAACAAATAATAATAAAAGAAAATTAGTAATTAATAATTAATATGAAAACATGATAAAGCAAATTGTAAATATAGAACAAAATAAAATTTAAAACTCAGCCATGTAGACCCGCCTCCTCGAGCTTGTCCTGCATCCACTTGCTCTGCACGTCCCCTGCTTCAGCAATCATATCAGCCATTCCACAACTAGCTTCCTTTCTGTTTCAACAAGTCCACTTTTCTAACACCAAGCATGCTTCAGCAGCAGCCACACCAAATGTAGATCAGCCTCCACATTCTGTCCGTAAGTCAAGCATAAAGGCAATAAGCTTCGCACTATCATCTACTACTGCCACGTCTTGCTTTCTCTTCCCCTCAATAGCAATAAACAGCCCAGCTCCTGCTCTTCACATGCACAACAGTAGCGCAACAACCTTCCCTCCCAGTAATGCACGCCTTAACCCTTACAGCCACGTTCACGTCTTTAACAGCTTAGATTCAGCCCCCAACAGCAACGTGGTTTTGCCCTGTCTTCACGCCACCAAAGCCTCCAGCAAACCTTGCACTGTCGTTTGTCCTTTGCGCCAGCAGCGAAGCAGCAGCCACGCCTCCTGCGTTCATGCAACAACGTCCAACATCCAGCCTGTGTTTGGCAGCAGCAGCGCACGACTCCAGCAAACAACAGCCATCAAGGACTTAAAAATGCAGCAGCAGAAGAAATAAATGCAAAAACAAAGTAAATGTAAGATGCAAAAACTGTAAACAATATTGATGCTATAAAATAAATCTGAAAGTTACTAAACTGCAGTATATTCAATCGAAAAATAATCTAGGATGAAAAAACTAGAAAGGCGTATAAATCTAATGCCTAAATTGTACCGAAACTCTAAAAAAGAACTTGCAGTTGAAATTAAAAAAATCTACGATTAAAACCTATGGAAACCAAGACAAAACAGAGGAAGATTTTTAAGTTGTGTCACGTAGCTCACTTCCTCCTTTCCAATCTAAACTAAAACTATCAAATAACTATCAACCTACTGTCTAATCTAAGAAAACATTTAAAGAAAAATTCAACAACAGTTTTGAACAGAAGAAAATAACGTTGAAGATGATGGCTCTCTCACCAGCCAACTTCTCCACCCTTTTCTTCGATAGTAGCTTTCCCTCTTTCTAGGATTCTTCATTTTCTTAGGTAGCCAAATTCCTTGGGCTTGACTTTCCTTTAGGGTCCTTTTAGTTAGAAAAAAAATTGAAAAAAAAATTATCTCTTATCATTTTACCTAGTAAATTTCAAGGAATATTGAATTTTTACGTTTGGTTGTATTGGGAAAATATTTGATTATTATGTTTGGTTCAATGGAATTTAAGATTACTAAAAGATATATTTTACTATGTTACCCTTCTGTATTAAATTAAATAAATAATTGATTTAATATGAATAACATTTTGATAAAAACTACATTTAACATATTTATTTATATATTTATTTATTATTATTTAAATTTATTCATTTAACAAATGATGATTAATTTATTTAACCCAAGTTAATCAATTTTTTTAATATGAAAATTATTTTGATTTATTTATTTAATTAATTATGTTATTTAATTGTAAAATGTCAACTAAGCTATTTATATGCAACATCTATTATCATCATTTAATCTTGGTATATTTGATACAAAAATTTAATAAAATAAAAACATATAAAAAGAAAGAAAAAGTAACATTTGCATTTATTTGATTTCTCATCTAATTTTTATATCATACAAATGGTACAATAAAATTATAGATATGTATATGACTTCATTTATTTTTAAAAAACACATACACACACAATAATAATAGTAATAATACTATTGGTTTAGTTGTAATATTAGATAGGTTTAGGAGTAAAGTGGTTCAAATATCAAGTAAATTGAGAGTAAAATAGGAAAAAAAATCTGGTAGGGGGAATTTATTTATTTATTTATTTAAGCTTGTTTATTTAATAATGTTAATTAATTTATTTAATATTTTAACCTATTTATTTATTTAATACGATTGCTTATAAGATATTTAATATGTAAATTATTTTGATTTATTTATTTAGTTAAGCCTATTCATTTGTAAGATATAAATTAATTTATTTAATAAGTTAACATTTTTATTTAATTGGTCTATTTGTTTATAGGATACTTGTTATGTTAATTATATTTGATATTTCACTTATATTAATTTAATAAAACTTTACTCAATTAATTTGATATAAGAGAACCAAAGCTAAATTGCACATGAGAGTCCAGCAAAAATGATAGTTTACACGTTCCAAGTAGGAAATATCCATCACTGCAAATATCCATCACGTGCCTCCATTAGCATGTCTTAAACCCAAAACTAGAGTAGCTTATCTTGTTACGCCCCAGAAGCGCGGAAAAATGGCCCTAATTTAAACTTTTTATCCATTAACTATGTTATTTTCCTGTCCCATGTCTAGATTTAAAATCTCTTTTATTTTAGAAATTTTGGCAGCATAACGGCTGCATTATGACTCAACCCAACCTGCAGAGTTTGAAACGCAGTTTATATTATTCAACCCACATCCTCAATACTTTTCAATCCAATCTCAGAATCATATATCAGTTAAGTATATCCATTCATTTATACTGTGTAACTAAGACTCTGTATACAATCATTTACAACTACTACATCCCGACTATTATATACAATAGTGTCTATTCTGTATCACATGTCTGGAATATGAGTAAGACTGTACCTTCAGGCTACGAAAGTATCCGATAAAAGGTCAGACTATCTTGTCAACGACCAAAGTCTCGTATGTGCAGTAGACTCGCTGTAAATCATCTGGGAGATGGAGAGGAGGGGGTGAGTTTTTCAGACTCAGTAAGAGATACATTTAAAATAGCTTTAAATACTCAAAACATGGTAAAACTCATGGTTTTACAAATCAGCATAAACATGTACTGGAGTAGAGATGCTTGAATTCATAAAAATAGTAAAAACATGCTTAAATCATAAGTTTACACATCATGCGAGATGCTTGAATTCATAAAAGTAGTAAAAACATGCTTAAATCATAAGTTTACACATCATGCATCTTTTTGGTAAAACTCATATATAGTATGCATATCATGTAGTGTAAACAAGTGAAAAGCATCTCAAAACTCAATCATGAATATCATAACATGCTTATCACTTTGAAAGTGAAATCGTACTGTCATATGCACATTTCATAA
This sequence comes from Firmiana major, assembly GCA_033439115.1. NCBI lineage: Eukaryota > Viridiplantae > Streptophyta > Magnoliopsida > Malvales > Malvaceae > Firmiana > Firmiana major. The sequence continues at coordinate 20,929,192 of CM065895.1, forward strand.
AACATAACTCATAAGCTACCTTTAAAATCACATAATAGAAAATCTGTACTCAATAGCAAATCATAAAACAGGTAGCATGAAATGTGCGAATATATATATATATATATAAATATATATCATTTCCATCAATTCATCGTGGAGCCAAGCATAATCATATACTAGTCCCAAAGAACATCATACATCAGGTCCCGTAGGACGTTCATCATAGGTACATATGGCCATTGTACAGAGGAGTCGTAGGACTGGATTAGGGTCATATGCTGCCCTATCTCTTGTGCACCACTAAATGGGGACTATACGCACGAACTCACGTGCATCACCAAGTGTGGACTATACGCACATTTCTCGTATCAAGTCAGAGCCTGCCCGTTCACTGGCCGTCAGCTAGGTAGATCCTCGATCGTCTCCATACGCTACCCTATGTATGCGAGATCGACCACAGATCCTCTGACTATCGTCATAACATGCCTTTTTACCCCACAAAAATCATTTTTAGTCCTCTTACCCATTTTATCAAAATCATTTCGGGTCTTATACCCGTGTACTAAAAACCATTACGGGACTCTAACCCAATTCTCAAAATCATTACGAGACTCTAACTCGTTTCTCATAGAAAACATGGTTTTCATAAATCATTACGGGACTCTAGCCCGTGTAAACATGGAAAGCATAGTTATCATAGACATTTCTTGGGACTCATACCCATACCGTGAAAATATAGCTTAAAAGTTGTTTCGGGACTTTAACCCGTGTCATGAAAATATTGTTTCATAAAACATATTGGGACTTTAACCCTAATCTCACATGAAAACACTATGCTTTCGTCTCAGAAGTGAAAAATCACTTTTATAAACATGTATGCTGTAAAAATGTATCTCATATATAGAAAACATGCTGAAAACTCGGGAAATGGTTTTGACTTCGATTTGAAGATAGGTCGAAATCTATTTCACAAAATCTCATTCAATTCATATTCCCATACATAAACATTTGGCAAGGACGAAGGAGTACTAATGCTACTATAAATTATATCCCTTACCTCGAATCTCGTCGAGTACGTAGCTAAATCTCTCTGTCGGAGGTTCGTCCCATCCGACCTGCTCCTAATTCAGTCTCGGAGCTGCATATAATGTATATAATTATTTATTAAGTCAATTTAACTCAATTAATATTTTTCTCATATTTACTACAGTCGATTTAGCTAATTGGTTTAATGTTTCTCTTATTGGACCGATTGTACCTTAATGGGCCTTAATCCATTTTAAGCCTGTTTACACTTATTAATTCTTTCATCAGGGCCTATTGGGCTCACTAGACCCATCAGTACTTATAGGGCCTTTTCTAGACTCTTTGAATAGCATGTATATCATTTACGACAATTTAATTAAAAATCCCAATATAATCCACTAAAAGCGAAATTTAACCTTTAATTCGTAAAATAAATCTTTAATACGCGATAGTTACATAAATTGTCGTAAATGAGCTTTACTTACCCGAGATTATACGATGGTGCGCAAATCGAAGTTCGATTGGACTCACGTACGCGATTTATCGTCAAACTACACAATTTTATATTTAATTTCGAGTAAATTTTTGATAAAATTTAATTTAAATAAATTTTTCGAAAATTAAATTGGTCACTTTTGACCTTTACCGACTTAGCCGAAGTTCGGTGTATCCCCAAAATTTTTTTCCCTTTTTTCCTTTTTCTCTTTTTCTTTCTTTTTTTTCTCCCTTTTTCGTTCAATCCGGTTCAGACCGGTCAGTTCATGTAAATCCCTGAAATTTTCCTGTAAATTTGTTCGTAAAAACGTACAAGTGTAAATAAAATTTTAAGTCTGATATAAAATAAAACAAATAGATAAATGTAAATTTAAAAATAAATAAATAAATAATAAATAAATATAAATAAATAAATAATATATATAATATATATAATAATAATGAAAAAAATAAAATAAAAACAAAAAAATGAAAATTTGAAAACAGTGTCGCGCGATATCGCGCGACATTGAAAACATTGAGGGAAGGGAATTGAAATTTCCTTCCCCAGATCGGAAGAAGCAGCAGCAAGGAGGAGAAGCTGAGGCCTCGGCGAGGTGACCCGGTGAAGGGAGAAGAAGCCACCGACGCCGGCTAGTCGAAATCTAACGGTAAGTGGTGGCGGCAAAAGAAAAGAGAGAAAATGAAGAGAAAAGGGAGAGGGACAGATCGAAGGAAGGGGAGAGAAAGAGAGGAAGAGAGGACGATGGCGAGGGGAGGACGTCGACCCGAGGCAGTCGACGTCGACCAACCCAAAGAAAACCAGCGAAAGACGGAGAACGGAGAAGGAGAAGAGAGGACAGCGTCGACGAGAGGGAGAAGGGTCAAACCGACCTTGTTCCGACTAGCCCAGGCGTAACCGTCACCCGATCCACGCACCGAACACCTCGTGGATTAACCGGAGGCAGAAATCGATAAAGAACCGGTCGGTGAAGGTCCGAACGACGAGGGAGAAAGTTGAATCGGACTGAACCAGTGTGAACCGGACCAGTCAAAACAGGGTTGAACCAGACCGAACCGGTTCAGCCAAAAAAAAGGAAAAAAATTTGGCGATGTAGTTGTAAGACCCGATTTTATTTAAAACATGAAATGAGAAAAAAATCAAATGAAGGATTAAAATGGTATTCCCGAACATGTTGAAGGGTAAAACAGTCAAAAGACCAAAAATCGATATAAATTTGATAAGAAAATTTAATTAAAAATAATAGATTTGAGAATCTTGATCAATAATGAAGAAATAATTAAATTTCGAGTTAAATTAATCAAGATATGAATTTATTGGAATTAATTAGAATTTTCATCACGGAAAATTATCCCAAAAATAATTGAAAAATATACCAAAAAGACGAAGTAATACCGATAAATTCATTTAAAGATTTAATGAATAAAATAATATTTTTTAGATATTTTTGGGATTTTAATATTATTTTAATGATTAAAATAATATTAAAATAAATTATAAATAAATAAATTAAATAAAAAAGGTAAAAAATCGCGAAACGTGATTCTGTAGAAACCGAACGAGGGAGCCGAGCCCCTTTGTCGGCCACTGGCGAGCCCAGAGGAGCAGTCGACGAGGGAGAAGGCTGTCACGTCGACCCCAGATAAATTCGGCGAGGAGGCGAACGACGACGAAAGAAAGGGAGAGAAACTGAGGGAACCGAGAGGGGAAGAGAAGTTTTCGACGACCGACGCCGATTCAGGCCCGGCCACCACCAGTCGAGCGATCCCCAGGCGTAGGCGGCGCGATTGGTGGCAGCACCGGCCGGTAGAACAGCGGCCAACACTGGCAACGACAAGAAAGAGAAAAGTCACCGACGGCGAGGAGAGAACAGGCTGGACCGGCCACTTTTCAGCCACCTCGCGCGAAATCGACCCCAGATCCGTGCATCGGACGACCTCGCGAAGCTACTGATGGTGGAAGCCAACGGGGAACCTGTCGACAAAGCACCGAACCGATCAAATCGGACTGAACCGACTAGATCGAACTGATCTGAACAGGGTTGAACCGAACCGGACCGGTTCAGCCAAAAAAGAAAAGGAAAAAGAAGAAAAAAAGGAATGAAAAGAGGAAAAATTAAAAAAAATTTCAATGATGTAATCGAGCTACGGCTAAGTTGATAAGCAATCAAATTGATCGATTTAAATTTTGGAATATTTAATTTAATTAAAATTCGACTGAAAGTTTACCCGAAAAAATATTAAATTTTGTAGCTTGACAATTGACATCAAACGAGAGCTCGAGACAGCCTCGATTTGCATACTATCATGGAATCTCAGGTAAGTAACCCTTAATTACGACAATATTGCATCGTTACACCTATTAGAATTTACCGCATAAATTATAGATTTAAATTCTGCATGAAATGAATTATATTTTGGAATTAGAGATAAATTGTCGTAAATAATTCATTAAGCTATTCGAGAGTTTAGAATGAGGCTCAATAAATACTGATGGGCCCAATGAGCCCAATAGGTCTCGATAAAGTGAATAGTAAGTGGAAAACGGGCTTAAGGCTGATTAAGGCCCATTATGATACAATCGGGCCCAATATGGGTAAACGGGCCCAATGATTTAAAATTAAGACCAAAAAATATGAAATACAATTAATTGTATTGTATTTGACCTGATATATATTTATACGCAGTTTCAGAGATTGGATTCGGAGCAAATCAGACTGCGAGATGAGTCATTAGTGGAAAGGTCAGACTGTACAGAAAAATGAGGTAAGGGAGTTTTGTGAGTAGCTAGAGGTAGCTATGCTTATTTTAATAGCTTTTGTATACACTGAATCTGTATGTATACACTGATTATGTATAAAGGTCCTAGAAAATGGTTTAAAGATTTTAAGGAATCGAAATAGGAAAATACTATTTTACCCCTATTGAGGGAAGTTCACCTAAGGATGGTGAAAGCATGACATGCACGAAATGCATGATTTAAGGAATTTTTATGGTTTTTAAACAAAGTAAATCGATAGATTGGCCAGTATTTGCAAACATTTCACAAGATAACACTACGTAGGTGTTATTTATATTTAAATGAAAGTTCCTTGAAAAATGGGCCAACTATCAAGTTTAAATGGAAACAGATAGTGCTGTCGCATAGCTCGCACTATATATGAGTTTGTGAGTGTGCATAAAATGTGCTTGAGCGGTTGCTCGCATCGACTTGTGTGACATCATATGCAAGAAATGTGCTAGAGCGGTTGCTCACACTGATTTTACTATTGTGAAATGCATGAGAAGTGCTGGAGCCTAGCTTGCACTCTGTTTTGACATATTTTGATTTGTTTTGACTTAATTTGCATAAAATGGTGCTGGAGCAATTGCTCGTACTAGTTTTAATGATTTGACATGTATGAGAGGTGCTGGAGCTTAACTCGCATCCTGTTTTGATATGATAATTGCATAAAAGTCGTGCTGGAGTGTAACTCGCACGAGATTGGATTTATTTATGCATAAAGCCGTGCTGGAGTGTAACACGCATGAGATTTGATTTATTTCTGCATGAAACCATGCCGGAGCATTGCTCGCACGAAGTTTTGAATGATTTATGATTTTATATGGATTTATAACTCATTTTTAAGTCGTACTGGAGTGCTACTCGTACGCAGATTTTACTGATCTTTATGAAACCGTGCTAGAGCTTCGCTCGCACGAGATTTTTATATATCATGAATATACATGGAGCCATGCTAGAGCTTCGATCGTACAGGGATTTATATGACATGCATATAGCCATGTTGGAGCCTCCTGTAGACTGTTTGTCACAATGAGATGATATGCTCACACGTGCATACTGAGCCAGAGATGGTGTGGGTGGATAAGACCTATTGCAGGCACCCCTGACTGAGCTTGGGTTCTTGGAGTACGTTGTACCGTGTATGTCACGTGGAGTACATTGTACCGTGGGGATTGTTTGAGTGGACTGGCATTAGCCACGAGGCAGCAAGCCTTACCCTCACAATCATGATGTTATACTGTTCTAACGGGTAGGATGGACCCACCTCCCGTTTTAGGTGTGATACCCCGCACACTAGGTACCGTGTTACCAGGGATCACTAGGTTATGACCATAGTCCTTGTTTTTACTGATAGTCACCTACTTGTCTCACATGATATAACTTGTGGTCTCGATAGACCAGGGTAGACCCGAGGGAGGGGTCAGGCCTCCGATTTTATGATTTTATGATATGTGACCCTGAAAGAAGGGTGGTTTTATAACCGAAGTTTTATAATAAATTTTAATGAATTGTTTTATGAGTTTGGAATTGAATTATGAGATGTTTAACCCCTTTGGGTTATTTTATACTGCGTTTTAAATGAAATGATTTAAATGCAGTAGCATGATGAGTTTTCCATGCTTTAATGATAAATTCATGAAAGGATTGTATCTCATGATTTGTTTTATATCGCATGAAATAATGCATGATTTGATTTAATTCATGCTAAGTATGATTTAATGATGTCACATAAAATGCGATTGATGCATGAATTACATGATTTATATATGCACAAATAGTTTTGATAAACTATGTCATGGATATATGCATGATTTTGTGCTTGAGATTTTAATGAAAAGAAATGGATTTTAAGGGCATGGCATTATGAGCATGTAGATAGTGGAGCTATCTACTTACTTGCATAATTTCCTTACAGAGCGTGTGGTTTGCTCACCCCCCTTATGTTCTCATCTTTTTAGAGCACTTTCAGTAGTTTGAGCGCAGCGGAGGACTTGTATCTTTGGTATTTGCTGCGTCTCATCGAGAGACAAGTATACACATTTGTATAGTTTTGTATCTAATTATGTAAATGCACAGTACTGTAAACAAATATGATGTCGGGGATATAAGGTTATGTAAATACCATTATGAATGTATTTAATTAAAGTCAAAGGATAGTAAACTCTTATATGTGAATGTGATTAGGGAAATGGAATGGTAAATAGGTGAGAGGTGACTAACACCGAATCATAGCCCAACTATTTGTAGGATGGTCATGATGAGAGAAAGGTATGAATTAAATAATAAATGAAAAAGTGAAAAATTTGCAGTGATTTTAGGTAATTTGGGTTGTGACAGTTTTTGGTATTAGAGCTTAAGTTGGCCTGATATGAGTCGGTGTTAGTGGTTAAGGAAGTTTACATCCTTATGTACTGTGCATTGTTTAGATACAATTGTGTATATCGAGATAGAAGTACAGCTAAGAATTTGGTTTCAAATGTAAGAATAGACTCATTAACTGATAGCCACTATGGTAGAGGGGCGAGTACTCGAGTTTGAGGCAGTAGAGGTAGGCCTGAGAGTCGTACTGAGTCGCCACATGAGACTCGAGATGAGATTGAAGTGCAGGCTGATGTTGAGCATGCCCCACAGAGTCCGGCAGAGAGATCGGACAGTATTGAAATACACTACGCAAGGTTGGAGCGGAGTGTGGAGAATATTATGGAGCTATTTGCTCAAGCTATGCGTGGGATTTGAGGGCGAGTCGAAGCATTGGTGAAAGTCCGCTCGACCCATCTTAAGAGATAGACATCCAGAATGGATATGAAAAATAATTCTAGATGTATTCCGGTGACAGAATATCCTAAACACTTAAAGGAAATTTCAGATGAAATGCTTTACTCTGACTCAGAGAAACTGGTTTATTAATGAGTATGAATCTCAGTTTATATACCTGCCCAGATATGACCTGACACTATGAACAGTGAGAGTCAAAATGTCTGAAAGTTCATGAAGGGCTCGGATTGTCAATTAGAGTTCGATTGGCCCCGTTAGATATCACTACCTATGCTGAGGCAGTGCGCAGATTACAATTGTGTGAATAAGATCATGAGTTGCACGCCTCTGTGATTGGGAAAGGTAGTAAGGGTCGAAATAGAGATAAAAGAGAATAGAGGATGACGGAGATGTCAAAACGGGAAAAAGGTAGTTTGGTAAAAGCTTAGAGCTATTGAGTCACGGGGTAAGATGATTGGCAAGGCCCCAGTGTATCCAAATACAGTACTTTTGATGGGTATTGTGATTGGAGGACCCCGACCTGCTACGAAACAGTGTAGAATATGTGGTACTTACCACGAAAATAAGATGTTGGATGAGGGCGAGTGTATGCCTTAGACCAGGACACTACTGATGTTTTATTTGATGTGGTGGAAGATGCCACATTGGTTGTAAATAATGAAGTAATTATTTTAATTGATCCTGGTGCCACGCATTTATTCATACCGCCTTCAGTTGCTTATAAGCTAGGGAAAGATGTGAAACCTGTACCCTTAGACAAGATGAGGATGATGGTTAACTAATTTTCACTAACTGAATATGGGTATAGGGATTATAAGTTGAAATGGGGGAAGAAGGATATGTCAGCCGATTTTATTCAGTGGAATATGAATAATTTTGAAGTAATATTTGAGAATAGATTGATTCGGCTGCAAACTATGTTGTATAGATTGCTATCTTAAGATAGTGATGTTTTCACCCCTGAAAAAGTGTATTGTAAGTTTTAATAAGTAATGAAAGAGTTTGTTATAAGTGATATAGGAAAGGAGATAAGCTTTGAGATGTGATAGATCTTGAATACGAGATATATTGGAATCGTATGTAAGGTAAAAATATCTTTGATATGTAAAGTAATTTGGATTAAGCGATATGTAGTGAAGATGAATTGTGACCAAGGATAAGGGGAGGATATATCCACACCCAGTTCATGTGGTCAAGTCTAAGGGTTAATAACAGTATTTCAAAATATCTCCCCGCTTGAAGACTTGACAGCGTCTAGAAGCGCACACATAACCTATAAATTGAAATCGACAGTCGTAATTTATACATTTAAAATTTAGGTACCTTTACTGGTACGATAAAGAAATATAGAATTCGATTAATCATGAAGGTTTCAAAAAAAATTAAAAATTTTATAAAAGCCGTTAATATAAGAAAAAAGGAAATGACGTGGGTTAGTATCTTGAACAGAAGCGATTTCAAAATGACATTATACGTTTATGCATACATAGGTCAAGGATATGGGTGATTGAAATATTAGTGGAACTCAACTACGATGAGGTATTTAAACCTTACCTGGACCAATTGGTTGTCATCTTTAGAGATGACATTTTGATATATTCGAAGTCCAGGGAAGAGCATGAGTAGCAACAGGAAACTGTCTTACAGACGAGTTGTTGAGAGTTTCTCGAAATGAGCTGCTCAGTTGACACATCTCATTTGGAAAAAGATTGCATGCCAGTGGAATGATAAGTATGAAAATGGTTCAGTGAGTTTTGATATATTGAAGTAATAAGCTAATTACCATAATTATTCTCACCATAACCAACAGCTTAAGAGGTTTCAGTTTGTATGGATACCTCAAAATAAGGATTGGGCTGTGTATTGATGTAAAATGAGAAGATAGTTGTTTATGGATCCAGATAGTTCAGGGACCATGAGAGAAACTATCTGGCCCATGATTTAGAGTTGGTAATCGTAGCGTTTACACTGAAAGTATGATGCCACCACTTATACGGTAAGAAAACTTCAGGTATGCACTGATCATAAAAGCCCCGAGTATCTGTTTTCACAGAAAGAGTCGAATATGATAACAAAGAGGGTTAGAGCTTCTGAGAGATTATAATTATGGAAAATCATACCACCCAGGAAAGGCTGATGCCTAGAGCACAAAGAGCCTCGGGATGGTATTACATATGATGGTTAGAGGGCGTGAGCTGCTAGAGCAGTTGTGAGCCTCAGTAGTGATGTGATCCATTCTGATGATGACAGTGATTGTGTGACAGGTAGCTTGAGGTCAGAACCGGATTTGAGTGATCGGATTTGCCAGGCTTAGCGTGATGATCGACATAGTGTTGATAGTGTGGGTCAGATTCAGAAGGCTATAGTGACAAAGTTCACAGCGAGTGAGGATGACTTACAAAGATTCAGAGACAGTATAGGTGCTCCCCAGGACCATAGTTGCTGAGATAGTGTTATTGTCAGAAGCTCACTCTTCGGTATATACAGTGCATCAGGGAAGTAATAAATATATCAAAATCTCTGAAAAGGGTATTAGTGGTCAGATATTAAAAAAAAAGACATTATAGAGTTGTAGCGAAGTGTCTCGTATGTCAGCAGATTAAGGTAGAGCAAAAGAAGTTGCAGGGTTATTGCAGCCTCTACCTATATTGACACGAAAAAGAGAACAAGTTATCATGAATTTCGTAATGGGTTACAGAGGGCCCAGATAAATCACGAGGCTATCTGGGTGATAGTCGATAGGTTGACTAAGTCTACCCACCTTCTGGCTATGGAAATCCCCAGATACTCAGAGTGTGTAGGCGGATTTATGTATACGTAAGATTGTGGAACATTATGTAGCGTTCCAGTGAGCATGGTATCAGATAGGGATTCCCGTTTCACTTCCCATTTCTGGGAATAATGTTTTTGAAAGCTATGGGAACCCGACTGAGTGTTAGCATAGCTTTCCATCCTCAGACAGATGGTCAGTCAGAGAGAGAACTGTACAGGTTCTAGAGGATATGATGAGAGCGTGTGTCATCAATTTTATAAGCTCCTGAGATAATCAGTTGTTACTAATCTAATTCGCCAATAATGACAGTTGTCACTTGAGTATCGGGATAACATTTTATATGAGGCATAGTATGCCCGTAGGGATTGTTCCCCGACTTGGATAAGAAGAAGTGGGTGATAGATAGAGAATTATTCCCGCATTGGTAAGATAAATCTCTGAGGATGTTCAGTTGATTGTGAGAGATTAAGAACACCTCAGAGCAGATAGAAAAGACTATGCTGACAAGAGACAGAAACCATTGGAATTCACCGAGGGTGAATCAGTATTGTGGCAGTTACATGTCCTAAGAGCATAACGAGATTCGAAAAGAAGGCAAATCAAGTTTTGTTAAATTGAATCCTTTGGGATAGTGGACAAAGTGGGATATAAGGCTTGTAGGTTGGTGTCACACCCCGTTTCCACATTTAAATCATTATTATTCATTCTTACCCCACACATAACGGAGTAGACAACATACGGATGGTTGGGAACACGAGCCGATTTTGACTTTACACAATTAATTATAAACCGTACATTATAGTTGAATTTCTTTATTCATATATGTATTTACACACGTACGTTTACATCCCAGTAATTCTCAATATACTTAACTGTGCCTGACAAGTTTAGATACAAAAGTGAAATAAGTGTATACCTTTGCGCACAATGGAGTATGGGCTGTCAACTGCTTAAGACTACCACAGCTCTCAAGACTTAGGTAACTCTGTGGAGTTGAGGAAAAAAAAAAAGAGTGAGCTAACGCGCTCAGTAAGAAATCACGCAAGCAGGTAGATAACTATACTACCTACATGCATGTCAGGCAAAAAATCCTTACTTTCTCAATTTCAACTAAATTCACAAAACCACACACGTATGCTTTCTCAAAGCCATGTCATATCACAAACGAATTTCTCAAAACACATGTTCTCATAAAGCTGATTTAAATCAAATAGGAGATAAATCAAAAATCTCAGAATTTAAATAAAAAATCATATAAGTATGGAGACAAAGCAGAGCATATGGAAACGAATAGACATATGGCCATAGTCATGGACTCCATGCAATCACGAATCAGGTGTGCATGAATGTCCCCGGATGGCTGAGGATAGGGGGTCAGTCTACCCATCAGACACAAACAAACAACATGGTACGTCGTACTCCATGTGCGTCCACACGGTACATTGTACTCTGTGGACCCTAATATCTAAAATCAGCGAGATTAGGATTGCCCCTCCAACGGGTCTTATCATCCCATCTCTAGCTATATCAATACCGAGTCTCCAAAAATGCACGTGCGAGCATATCAATCAGTGTGACACACAGTCTACATGAAACTCTAGCACGACCTTATCAAATCACGTGCGAGGATCAGTGCAAGCTTACACAACCTACAAGACGTCTCCAAACACGGTTTTATGCATATCACAAAATCACAAACTAGTGCGAGCAAAGCTCTAGCACGTAGTCATGTACAAATCATGCAAAGTCTAGTGCGAGCAACGCTCTAGCACAACTTTAATCTTAAAACTGATAGATGGCTCGATGCACATAAGGGGCGTACAAACCAACCTCAACCACGGAAGGTAGTACCCACTTGAGTGAGAGAAAATATTTTCTATTAAATCACTCATCAAACACTTTTTATTCTGAAAACATTGCAATTCAATGAGATAATCAAATTCAGAGCCATTCTATCACCACTTATTCACAAAACATGCTTATTCATGTAAAACACATCAAAATATGCCAATTCGGCCAGTTTCATAATTTTCGTACCTAGGGGCATTTTCATAATTTTTCCATATTTGGGTACTATCCAGAAATTTCATATTCATACTCTATACGAAAATTTAGGTGTACGTAAACGACGATAAAATACGTACAGCTATCTCTAAGAGCTTACGAAATCCCTTACCTCGAAATGAGTCGACTGTGAATTTTAATTCTTGATATCCCCGGATCACGCAGTCTAATTGGCTCCGGATGTATTCTCGGAAGCCAAATCTTTCCTTGGTGGCACGTAAGTCGAGATCCGCTCGAACTCGTACACGTTGCCTACCATTTTTTTGCTACACAGTAATATATATTTAAACCGGTTAATTTCGGTCTAATATAATTTTAAATTAATTATTCAAAAAATAAATCGATCGATTTTCGACCACTTACTAGTCTACTGCTGTGCCGGGATAACACTGAATTTTTTTCCAAAATTTTTTTCTCTCTCCTCTTTCTCTCTCCTACTGAATCGGTTCGGACCGATTCAGCCTCTTTCACACTGAACCGGTCCGAACCTGTTCAGGTGAGATTTGGCCGTTCGGGGCGATTTCGGTCGATTCTCAGGCAGCCTCTGGTGCAGTTCGGTGCTCCTCGGCCTGGGTAACCTTCTGCTGGCAAGGCTCGGCCCAAATCGGGGCCGGTGCCGACGAATCTCCCTTTATTCCCCGCGGCCTATCCCCTCTCCGATCTGCTTATCTCCGGCGTCCCACGGCGCGTGTCGGCATCCAGCCACTCCCTAGGTGCCGATCGTCCGTTCTCCTGCCGTCTCGCGTCCATGGTCCTCGCCGTTCGTCGCCGGTGAAGAAAGCAGAGGAGGTCGGGTGCTTAGGTCTCGGGTTCCTCGATCTTTCGGGTTTCAGTTTTCCAGTTTTTTTTATTTCCTTTTTTTTTTCTAATTTCTTTATATATATATTATAATACATATTTATATATCTCAAAAATTACCTAAAATACCCTAAAATATCTAAAAAAAATACTTATAATAATACTACAATATTTTATAATTTAAAATATAATAATAATAATAAAACAAATATTATTATTATTAGTATATTTTATTCTCATAGTATATTTTATACACTAAAATTTATACATCCTTGTACATATATTTTATTTTATTTAATTCCACAAAAATATATGTACATTCCATTTCATTTTATCTCATTTATTTATTTCTCCGAAAATATATTTTTTTTTCGGGGTAAATTGCCAAATTGGAGAAATTTTTGGTTTATCGTTTTCGGACTAACTTCCCTTCTTGGACTCCCTATATTTTCACGTTCTGAGTCCATATTTTTTATCGGTTTAATCTAATTTAATTCGGTTTATTTCGAATTTACCCAAATTCTTATTTCGGTACTTTAAAGCACTTAGCTTTATTTCTTGATTAAATTGAACTTGTAATTGCATTATTCTTTCTTTATTGATTTATATATCATATTTAAACGATTTCAATGATATATTCGTAAGGAAAAATGCCAAGTTCGGGTCTTACATTTTCTCCCCCACTTAAAAAAAAATTTGGTCCTCCAAATTGACCAATACTCAGCTCTTGAATAGGAGCAGATACCTCTCACGGATCAGGCTCTCTAATTCTCACGTAGTTTCCTCAGAGGTGTGGTACTGCCAGAGAACCTTGACTAGAGGAATCATCTTAGACCGTAGTACTTTATCCTTCCTATCTAATATCCAAATCGACTTCTCCACATACATCATATCCTCTTGAGCTTCAATGGCTCTTACTGAATTACATGTGCCGGATCCAGATGATATTTTCGATGCATGGAGATGTGGAAGACATTATGGATGCCTGCTAGTTCAGGGGTCACGCTAGCCTGTAGGCCTTATCTCTCACTCGGTCTTAAGATCTCAAATGGTCCGATATAGCAAGGACTCAATTTACCTCTCTTTTGGAACCTTATAATACACTTGGAGGGAGAAACTTTCAAAATATAGATTCACCCATAGTGAATTCTAGAGGTTTACGCCTCGTGTCAGCAGAACTTTTCTGTCTACTCTGAGTTATCCTCAATCTATCACATATCAACTGGACATCCTCAGAGGCTTGTTTCACCAGATCGGAGCAAATATCTTTCGATCACCGACCTCTTCCCATCCAATGGGAGAACTACACCTGCTACTATACAACGCTTCGTAAGGTGTCATTCCAATACTCGAATGATAATTGTTGTTGTAGGCGAATTCGGCTAATGGCAAATGCTCATCCCAGGAGCCTTTAAAGTCTATCACACAAGCTCTCAACATATCCTTCAGAGTCTGAATGGTCCTCTTTGACTGACCATCTGTCTGAGGACAAAAAGCTATACTGAAACTCAATCGGGTTCCTATAGCTTCCTGAAAATGTCCCTAAAAGCGGGATGTGAAGCGGGAATCCCTATCAGAGACTATGCTCACTGGAACGCCATGTAACCTCTCAACCTCTCATACATACAAATCCGCAAATGCACTCAGAGTATCTGTAGCTTTCATAGCTAAGAAGTGGGTTGACTTCATCAATCAATCAACGATCACCCAAATAGCATCATGGTTCCTTCTAGTCCTTGGTAAATCCATGATGAAATCCATGGTGAGATGCTCTCCTTTCCATGTCGGTATAAGTAGAGGATGCAATAACTCTGCAGGCTTCTGTTGCTCTACCTAACCTGCTGGCATACCAGACACCTAATAACATACCCGGCGATGTCCATCTTCATACCTGACCACTGATACAACTTTTCAAAGTTTCTTATACATTTTACTGCTCCCTGGATGCAAGGTCTACCTCGAAGAGTGAGCTTATGACAAAATCAGTTTCCTCAACTGCAGATCATCGGGAACACACACTCTGCCTCTGAACCTCAGTAACCTATTGGTGCTCAACTCTCAGCTGGCACCGACACTCATCTGTATCTGACTAGCCATATCAATACACAAGTGATCCACTCGCTGAGCTTGTCTGATCTGGTCAACCAACTCTGGTTCTAACCTCAGACTAGCTATCACACAATAGGCCTCAGTATCAGAAGGGGTCACATATAAGCTGAGGCTCGTAAACTCTACTAGCAACTCGTGTTCCCTGATCATCATATAAGATACCATCCCAAGGCTCTTTCTGCTCAACGCATTAGCAGCCACATTAGCCTTACCCGGGTGGTATAAGATCTCACAGTTGTAATCCCTCAAAAGCTCTAACCATCTTCGTTACCTCATATTCAATTTCTTCTGTGAAAACAGGTACTTGAGGCTCTTATCATCGGTATACACTTGAAATTTCTTGTCATGCCCCGGAAGCGTGAAAAATGGGGCTAATTTAAACTTTTTATTCATTAACTATGTTGTTTTCCTGTCCATGTCTAAATTTAAAATCTTTTTCATCTTCCAGGATCTCATTACATTATATACATTATGTATATATAAAATCATTTACAACTATTACATCCGACTATTATATACAATAGTGTCTATTATGTATCACATGTCTGGAATATAAGTAAGACTGTACCTCAAGGTTACAAAAGTATCCGATGAAAGGTCGGACTACCTTATCAACGACCACAGTCTCGTATGTGCAGTAGACTCGCTATAGATAATCTGGGAGATGGAGAGGAGGGGGTGAGTTTTTCAGACTCAGTAAGAGATACATTTAAAATAGCTTTAAATACTCAAAACATGGTAAAACTCATGGTTTTACAAATCAGCATAAATATGTACTCGAGTAGAGATGCTTACATTTCATAAAAGCAGTAAAAATATGCTTAAATCATAAGTTTACACATCATGCATCCTGTTAGTAAAACTCATATATAATATGCATATCACATCGTGTAAACAAGTAAAAAGCATCTCAAAACTTAATTATGCATATCATAACATGCTTATCACTTTAAAATGAAATTGTATTGTCATATGCACATTTAGTAAAATATACTCATGGCTACCTTTAAAATCTCATCATAGAAAATACGTGCTCAATAAATCATAAAACAGGTAGCATGAAATGTGCGAAAACATATATATAAATATATATATATATCATTCCGTCAATTCATCGTGTAGGGTCAAGCAATTGTCTCATATACTAGTCCCGAAGGACATCATACATCTGGTCCCGTAGGATAAAATCATGGGTACTCATGGCCATAGTACAGGGGAGCCGTAGGACTGGATCAGGGTCGTATGATGCCCTATCTCTCGTGCACCACTAAATGGGGACTATACGCACGAACTCACGTGCATCACCAAGTGTGGACTATACGCATGTTTCTCATATCAAGTCAGAGCCTGCCCGTTCTCTGACCGTCGGCTAGGTAGATCCTCGATCGTCTCCATATGAGATCGACCCCAGATCCTCTGACTATCGTCATATCATGCCTTTTTACCCCACAAATAATTTTGGGCCTCTTGCCCAATTTATCAAAATCATTTCGGGCCTCATACCCGTGTATTAAAAATCATTACGGGACTCTAACCCGATTTTTATAAATCATTATGGGACTCTAGCCCGTTTCTCATAGAAAACATGATTTTCATAAATCATTGCGGGACTCTAGCCCGTGTAAATATGGAAAGCATAGTTATCAAAGTCAATTCTTGGGACTCATTCCCGTACTGTGAAAATATAGCTTAAAAGCTGTTTCGGGACTTTAACCCGTATCATGAAAACATGGTTTCGTAAAACATATCGGGACTTTAACCCGTAATCTCACATGAAAATACTATGCTTTCGTTTCAGAAGTGAAAATCACTTTTATAAACATGTATGCTGTAAAATGTATCTCATATATATAAAACATGCTGAAAACTCGGGAAATAGTTTTTGGCTTCGGTTTGAATACAGTTGGAAATCCATTTCGTAAAATCTCATCCAATTCTCATACATAAACAGTTGGTAAGGATGAAGGAGCACTAACGCTACTCTAAATTATATCCCTTACCTCTTAGCGACTGATGTATAACACTTTCCTCGATGCTCGAATTTACCTCGTAAAACGTGTCGATAGATCGAGCTACTGCAAAACAAGTTCAACTTATCACATATGGCTTAAATTCATTTCAATATATCCAAATATGTGATTATATCGAAGCTTTAGCCAAAAGTTGACTTTTAATCGATTTTACTCTTTTCGCTCGGTTTTATCGATGTAAACCTCGTTTTAATCGCATTTAACTCAATAAATATTTTCCTCATATTTATTACTGTTGAGTTAGCTAATTGGGCCAATTTCTCTCTTATTGGGCTAAATTGCACCTTAATGGGTCTTAATTCGTTTCAAGCCCGTTTCCACTTATTAATTCTTTCATCGAGGCTTATTGGGCTCACTTGGCCCGTTAGTACTTATTGAGTCTTTTTCTAGACTCTTTGAATAGCCGTATATCATTTACGATAATTTAATTAAAAATCTTGATTTAATCCACTAAATGCGCAATTTAATCCATAACTCGTAAAATAAACTTTTAATGCGCAATAATTATATAGATTGTCGTAAATGAGCTTTACTTACCCGAGATTTTGCGATAGTACGCAATTCGAAGTTCGATCGGGCTCACGTACGTGATTTATCGTCGAACTGCACAATTTATATATTTAATTTCGGGTGAATTTTTGATCAAATATAATTTAAATAAATTTCTCAAAAATTAAATCGGTCACATTTGACCTCTTACCGACTTACCCGAAGTCCGGTGTATCCCCAAAAATTTTTCCTTTTTCCTTTTTCTCTTTTTCTTTCCTTTTTCTCCTTTTTCCCTCTCTTTTTTTAGCTGAACCGGTTCGGTCCGGTTCAGTCCGGTTCAGTTCAGGTTCAACTTCTCCCTCGCCGTTCGGGGCTTTTTCGACCGGTTCTCCGCCGACTTCCGCCTCCAGCTTGTTCGTGGGGTAGTCCGATGCATGGATCTGTGGTCGGCTTCGCCAAAGCTCGCCGAAAAGTGGCCGGTCCGGCCTCTTCTCTCCTCCGGCAGCGGCACCGAATTTTTCCAGCACCGTTCGGTGACGTTTCAGGCCGATCTGCGCCTGGATCAGCGTCGTAGAGGTCCCCTCTGGCCGGTGGTGGTTCGCTCCTCCCCTCATCGGCCGCCGATCTCTCTCTCTCCTCTCTTTTCTCTCTTTCTCTCTCGGTCTCTTTCTCCCTCTTGGTTGCCGGCGTTTTCCTCGCCAGTTTTCATCGAGGGTCGACGTCGGCTGGGTCTCCTCCCTCCTGGTGCGTCCGCCGGGTCCCTCGCCGGTGAGCAGATGGGAGCTCGGCTCCCTTGCTGCCTTTGCTCCTCGTTTCCCTCTGTTTCAGTCGCGATTTCGCGACAATTCTGCGTTTCTCTTTTCTTTTGTTTTACTTTTTTTATTATTTTTTATTATTAATTATTATTATTATATTTTATTTTATTATATTTTATTTTAATCAAATAAAATATAATAAATTACACAAAATATCTCAAAATTATGTTATATTTTATTAATTAATTAATTTAATTTATTTTAACTATTTCGATGTATTTTTCGTATATTTTCGGGATAATGTCCCGGGCGAAAATTACAAAAATTCGTAATATCTCCGTATCTTGACCAATTGGACTCGAAATTCCATAATTTCTCCTTTATCGATCAAGATTTCCTAAATCCATATTTTTAATGAAATTTCTTCATCGAATTTACACCGAAATTAGGATCTTTTGACCAATTTTACCCTTCTACATGTTCGGGATTAATTTAGACCGATTTTCCTTCTCGGACTCACTATCTTTTCTCATTTAAATTTCACATTTTTCATCCAACGATTTAAATCCCTTTAAAAAAATTCGGATTTCACATTTCTCCCCACCTTTTAAGAATTCAGTCCTCTGAATTCAAGCTGGTCTATCAATCAGGTGAGGGTACTTCTCCCTTATTTGGCTCTCTAGTTCCCAAGTGGCTTCTTTCTGTCTTGTGGTGTTACCAGAGAACCTTTACTAGTGGAATAATCTTAAATCGTAGCACTTCCTCTTTTTTAAAGCGTACTATACCCTTCATCGGTGGGACCTTAACAAATACGGAGTCCCCAACCTGAAATTCAAGAGGATGTCTACGCACATTGGCATAACTTTTCTGTGCGGTCCTCGATCTGTCACATATGAGCTGAACATCCTTAGTTGCCTGTTTGATTAAATCGGAAGAAAGGTGAATCTAGGACAATGAGACTCCTTTAGAATGCTCTGACTCAAGGTGTCATCATGTGGCACACAGATATGGCCTTGGTACCTCAGTAATCCATCATCACTGACCGTAAACTTAGACTACGATCTCTCCTCTACCAGGCTAACCATATCCAGCAACCTCTAATCGTTTCGCTATCCAGCTCTAATCTGGTCTAGTATACTTGGTTCAATCTGTAGGCTAGCCATGTATCCATGCTCAATCTCATCCATACTAATCCTCAGTTCAGTGAATTATTTCAATAAGTCCCACTCTTTAATCATGTAGAACACCATACCCTTTTAGTTCAGGGCGTCGACTACCACGTTCGCCTTATCAGGATGATATAAAATCTCGCAGTCATAAACCTTGAGGAGCTCTATTCATCTCTGTTGTCTCATATTCAGCTCCTTCGAATCAAACAAGTACTTAAGACTCTAGTGGTCAGTGAAGATCTGAAATATTTCTTCATATAGTTAATACCGCCATATCTTGAGTGCAAACACTACTGCAGCTAACTCCAAGTCGTGAGTGGAATGATTACGCTCGTGATCCTTTAGCTGACGGTCTCCATAAGCTACCACTCTACCATGCTGCATAAGCACACGGCTGAGACCTTGGTGGGAAGCATCATTGTATAACACAAATTCCCCAGACCACTTGGAATGGTCAAGACTGGTATCATATTCAACCGACGTTTGAGCTCTTAAAAGCTCTGCTCACACTACTCAGACCATATAAACTGAACCTCTTTATGAGTCAGTCTAATTAATGGAATTGTTATTCGTGAAAACCCTTCAACAATCTGTCGATAATACCATGCTAATCCCAATAAGCTTCTGACCTCCGTGATTGTCCTTAGTCTTTTCCCATCTCAATATTGCATCTACCTTAGACGGATCCACTAGCACCTCGTCCTTAGATACTACATGTCTAAGGAATGCAATCAGTTCTAACCAAAAAGCACAATTACTAAATTTACCTTATCACTTCTTCTCACGGAGAGTCTGGAGCACAGTCCTCAAATATTATTCATGCTCTTCCCGAGATCTCGAATAATTCAAGATGTCATTGATGAATACTATTATATATGTTTTATGTATCCCATTCATATGTGTACTTATGTGCAACATGTTATCTAATGACTCCTGGTTTCTCATGAAACTTACATGCAAATTGTGGTGACACAAACGAGTGTGTGGAACTTGGGTCACACAGTACATGTGCTTCATGATTACAGACAAGGAGAGTACCTTGAATAAAATCGAAGGATGTATCTACTGTCTCTTGGTCATGGGCGTACACTCGGCCCTGGGAGATAGGCTTCTTGCCCTTGTCTGCGGTTGTGGCTCTCCTCTATGGAGCCTGAGCCGATCTCTCTATCTGTTTAGGTGCCTCACGAGGTTCCTGAGATCTCATAAGTGGACATTCTCTCATTATGTGCCCTACTTCACCGCATCTGTAGCAAGTAAAGGTACCTACACGATAAGGTCCAGTGTGAATATTGCCACATGTCCTACACCGTGGCACTCTTATCTCAAGGCCTCTAATCATACATACGGCACCAACTGGGGTCTTGGGCTTATCAACCCTTATCTGAGGTCCTTCCAACCTCTGTCTCTTGGGCTGATCCCTTCTCAAATCATGTCAAGAAGTAACTGCTCTCTTTTCATTAACTCTGACTGATCACCTGAGATCATGCTTTGCTTGAGGAATATCCAAGCCCCTCTCTATCTCTTGGACTCGTCTCAGAGCATATCTGAAATCTACGATATTCTGACCCAACAGCTTATCTCCGATCCCAGATCTCAGTCCCGCCAGAAATCTCTCTGTCTAGCGCTCGGGATCTCTAACTGTCTCTGGATCGTATCTCATCAGGGTTGTAAATCTATTCTCATACTTGTCTACTGTAGAACTTTCCTGTTACAAATCTAACAACTCTGTTTGCATCTTCTTTCAAGCTGCAAGTGGTACATACTGCTCTCGGAATGCGACTAAGAAAGCATTCCATGTGATCTCAAGGGATCCTCGGCTAATGTCGTCTGTGTGGATCTCTTCTAGAACTTAGCCTGTCCCTTTATCATTTAACCCGTCATAGTCACTCTCTCCCTATCAGTACACCCCAAAACTGAAATATCGTCTCAATATCAACGATTCACTCCTCAGCCTTAATCGGGTCCTTAAGCCCGGTCCGGTTCAGTCCGGTTCAGTTCCAGTTCAACTTCTCCCTCGCCGTTCGGGGCTTTTCCGGCTGCTTCTCCGCCGGCTTCCGCCTCCAGCTTGTTTGCGGGGTAGTCCGATGCATGGATTTGTGGTCGGCTTCGCCAAAGCTCACCGAAAAGTGGCCGGTCCGACCTCTTCTCTCCTCCGGCGGGGCACCAAATTTTTCCCGCCCCGTTTGGTGGCGTTTCAGGCCGATCTGCGCTTGGATCAACATAGCAGAGGTCCCCTCTGGCCGGTGGTGGTTCGTTCCTCCCCTCATCGGCCGCCGATCTCTCTCTCTCCTCTCTTTTCTCTCTTTCTCTCTCGGTCTCTTTCTCCCTCTCGGTTGCCGGCGTTTTCCTCGCCAGTTTTCATCGAGGGTCGGCGTCGGCTGGGTCTCCTCCCTCCTGGTGCGTCCGCCAGGGCCCTCACCGGTGAGCAGATGGGAGCTCGGCTGCCTTGCTGCCTCTGCTCCTCGTTTCCCTCTGTTTCAGTCGCGATTTCGCGACAATTCTGCGTTTCTCTTTTCTTTTTTTTTTACTTTTTTTTATTATTTTATTATTATTAATTATTATTATTATTATATTTTATTTTATTATATTTTATTTTAATCAAATAAAATATAATAAATTACACAAAATATCTCAAAAATTATGTTATATTTTATTAATTAATTAATTTAATTAATTTAATTTATTTTAACTATTTCGGTGTATTTTTCGCATATTTTCGGGATAATGTCCCGGGCGAAAATTACAAAAATTCATAATATCTCCGTATCTTGACCAATTGGACTCGGAATTCCATAATTTCTCCTTTATCGATCAAGATTTCCTAAATCCATATTTTTTATGAAATTTCTTCATCGAATTTACACCGAAATTAGGATCTTTTGACCAATTTTACCCTTCTACACGTTCGGGATTAATTTAGACCGATTTTCCTTCTTGGACTCACTATCTTTTCTCATTTAAATTTCGCATTTTTCGTCCAACGATTTAAATCCCTTTAAAAAAATTTGGATTTCACATTTCTCACCGTATAAATAGAGACGCCATATCTTTCGTGCAAACACTAAGCAGCCAACTCTAGATCATGGGTAGGGTACTTCCTCTCGTGGTCCCTCAATTGACGGGATCCATAGGTAACTACCTTCCCATCCTGTATCAATACACAGCCCAGTCCCTATTTCGAGGCATCAGTGTACGCCAAGAAACTTCCTGAGCTGGTCGGAATGGTGAGAATAGATGCGGTGGTCAGTTGAAGTTTCAACTCCTGAAAGCTTATCTCACAAGCATCATCCCACTCAGATACCATATTCTTTCGAGTGAGATGAGTTCAGAGGAGCAACCAATTTCGAAAAGAAGACCCTCTACAGACCTTCTGCAATACCCAACTAAACCTAGAAAACTTCAGATATCAATAACTGTCTCAGGCCTGTCCTACTGGACCACAATTTCTATCTTGGACGGATCCACTGATACCTCGTCCTTCGATACCACATGGCCCAGAACTTATATTTGTTCTAGCCAGAAGTCATACTTACTGAGTTTAACATATAATTCCTTCTCTTAGAGGGTTTATAACACAATTCTTAACTGCTGCTCATTATCTTTCCTAGACTTCGAATACACCAAAATGTCATCGATAAAAACGATAACAAATCTATCCAGGTACGGCTTGAACACATCGTTCATCAAAGTCATAAATGCTGCAAGCGCTTTAGTCAACCCGAAACGCAGCACCAAAAATTCATAATAGCCAAAACGGGTACAGAAAGCCGTCTTGGGTACGTCTTCGCTCTGAATTCTCAACTAATGGTACCCAAACCTCAAATCGATCTTGGAAAAGATCTTTGCTTCCTGGAACTGATCCAATAGATCATCTATACGTGGCAAGGGGTATTTATTCTTGATGGTAGCCTTATTCAACAACCGATAATCAATGTACAGTCGGAGGCTTCCATCCTTTTCTTCATAAATAGAATCAGAATTCCCCAAGTTGACACGTTTGGTCTAATAAACCCCTTACCTAGTAGCTCCTGTAACTGCTTCTTTAGCTCTTCTAACTCTATTGGTGCCATTCTATACGGTGGTCTCGATATAGGCTCAGTACCGGTGCCAGATTAATATAAAACTCCATCTCTCTATCTAGTGGCACTCCTGGCAGATCATTTGGAAAGACATCAGTAAATTCCTTGACTATTGAAATATCAGTCAACTCCGGACGTGTCTTATCCATATCGACCACGTACGCAATAAAACCTTAAACCACATCAGATGAAGCATCTGTGGTATCCTGATCCAATGCATACACATATCCCAGGCCAGCAATCTATTCCCCTATTCTATAGTTGTGGCCTTCCTACTCTGGGTGGGGGTACAATAGGAGCTTTATGTGGCTCCAATCGCCTCTGCGAAATAGGGACTATAGATTTCGGGCAGTCTCACTTCAAGTGGCCCGTCTTTTCGCATATAAAACATGCTCCGGATGCTTGGTAACATCGTTTATCACCATGAGGTTTTCCACATACTCTACATGGCTCAATAGTAGGTCAGGATTCACCATTTCTATACCTCTGGACGGAGCTGAAACTGGCAGAATAGAGGGCTTCACTATCTTACCCCAAAATTTCCCAAACTTTGGTCATTTCTCAAACGGCCTCTTCCCTTTTCTGAAACTTCTATACTCCACAGTTCTCTTTCTGTCCTTATTGAACTTACCAAATTCAAGGGCATGCTGCTCAGAATCTTGTTCACACAACTGAGCTCTGCGCACTGCCTCCTCATAAGTCAAATTATCCAAAGGAGCTAATCTAGCTCTAGTGGACGGTATCAACCAATCCATAAACTTCTTGACTTTTCTATCTTTACTACTCATGGTGTCAGAATCATACCTTCTCAGAGACGTAAACCGAGACTCATACTCGTCCACTGATCGGCTACCCTGGGTCAAACCAAGGAATTCCATCTGTAGCCGTCTCCGAACAGTTTCTGGAACATATTACCTCTAAAAAGCATTCGAAAAGATCTCTCAAGTCACTACTTGGTTTCGGGTCCTTAATATAGGCTGGGCAGATTTCCACAAATATTTCGCTTCGCCTTTCAACACAAATGTAGCAAAGGCCACCTTCTCGATCTGGGAACACTCGAAATATAAATACAACTTCTCTAATATGTTTACCCAGTTCTTTGCTGCTACCGGATCTTTGACCCCACTAACCACTTCTGTCATGCTACGGGGTGTAACGGCCCAGCCCAGTCGAACCAGCCGAGTAGGCCATGGCCACCCCTCTTGGGCCCACAACATCAACTGCTGTGACATCGACTGCTGTTGACATCGTTACTTATCCGTACTGTCCTCTTTGGGGCTCATTGGTCCTCAATGTTTTCTTTCACGTTCAATTGTATAGGTAGGGCAGTACAGGACGATTAGAATCAGAAGGCCCAGCGGTCTATGGTACAAGCGTGGCAGGGACTGCTGCGAGTGCACTCATACCCTGCAGACTCTCCAATCTAGCCATCGCCCGTCCAAACAACTGTGTCATGTTCTCCACAGTCCGCTCTAACCTCACCATGCTTATCTCAGTAGTCTCTACTGGATCTTGAGAGGCATGGCAAGAAGATGATTCAGTACGTCTCTCGGGCCTGTCTCTCTACCCTCGAGATCGAGAACTTTCCCTTCGACTGCAGTGTCTATAAGTCATACTGATGATTTTCCATTCACACAATCAATTCAAATTATACTAACAGCCCGGTATACACATTTGTATCTAAACAAGGCACAGTACCAAAGGTATGTAAACTTTCCTAACGACTTATACCGACTCGTATTTAGACCAACCCTGCTCTGATACCAACTTCAGTCACACCCCGTTTCCATATTTAAATCATTATTATTCATTCTTACCCTACACATAATGGAGCAGCCAACATACGGATGGTTGGGCACAAGAGCCGATATTGACTTTACACAATTAAATATAAACCGTACATTATAGTTGAATTTCTTTTTTCATATATATATATATTTACACACGTACGTTTACATCCCAGTAATTCTTAATATACTTAACTGTGCCTGACACGTTTAGATACAAAAGCGAAATAAGTGTATACCTTTGCGTACAATGGAGTATGGGCTGTCAACTGCTCAAGACTACCGCAGCTCTCAAGACTTAGGTAACTCTGTGTAGTTGAGGAAAAAAAAGGGGGTGAGCTAACGCGCTCAATAAGAAATCACGCAAGCAGGTAGATAACTATACTACTTACATGCATGTCAGGCAGAAAATCCTTACTTTCTCAATACCAACTGAATTCACAAAACCACACACGTATGCTTTCTCAAAGCCATGTCATATCATAAACGAATTTCTCAAAACACATGTTCTCATAAAGCTGATTTAAATCAAATAGGAGATGAATCAAAAATCTCAAAATTTAAATCAGAAATCATATATGTATGGAGACAAAGCAGAGCATATGGAAACGAATAGACATATGGCCATAGTCATGGACTCCATGCAATCACGGATCAGGTGTGCATGAATGTCCCCGAATGGCTGAGGATAGGGAGTCAGTCTACCCATCAGACACAAACAAACAACACGGTACGTCATACTCCATGTGCGTCCACACGATACATTGTACTCCTTGGACCCCAATATCTGAAATCAGCGAGATTAGGAGTGCCCGTTCAACGGGTCTTATCATCCCATCTGCAGTTATATCAATACCGAGTCTCCAAAAATGCACGTGCGAGCATATCAATCAGTGTGACACAGTCTACACGAGACTCTAGCACGGCCTTATCAAATCACATACGAGGATCAGTGCAAGCTTGCACAACCTACACGACGTCTCCAAACACGGTTTTATGCATACCACAAAATCGTAAACTAGTGCGAGCAAAGCTCTAGCACGTAGTCATGTACAAATCATGCAAAGTCTAGTGCGAGCAATGCTCTAGCATGACTTTAATCTCAAAACTGATAGATGGCTCGATGCACATAAGGGGCGTACAAACCAACCTCAACCATGGAAGGTAGTACCCACTTGAGTGAGAGAAAACATTTTCTATTAAATCACTCATCAAACACTTTTTATTCTGAAAACATTGCAATTTAATGCAGATAATCAAATTCAGAGCCATTCTATCACCACTTATTCACAAAACATGCTTATTCATGTAAAACACATCAAAATATGCCAATTCGGCCAGTTTCATAATTTTCGTACCTAGGGGCATTTTCATAATTTTCTCATATTTGGGTACTATCCAGAAATTTCATATTCATACTCTATACGAAAATTTAGGTGTACGTAAACAATGATAAAATACGTACAGCTATCTCTAAGAGCTTACGAAATCCCTTACCTCGAAATGAGTCGACTGCGAATTTTAATTCTTGATCTCCCCGGATCACGCAGTCTAATTGGCTCTGGATGTATTCTCGAAAGCCAAATATTTTCTTGATGGCACGTAAGTCGAGATCCACTCGAACTCATACACGTCGCCTACCATTTTTTTCGCTACACAGTAATATATATTTAAACCAGTTAATTTTGGTCTAATATAATTTCAAATTAATTATTCAAAAAATAAATTGATCGATTTTCGACCACTTACCAGTATACTGCTGTGCTGGGATAACACTGAATTTTTTTCTAAAATTTTTTTCTCTTTCCTCTTTCTCTCTCCTACTGAATCAGTTCGGACTGGTTCAGCCTCTTTCACACTGAACAAGTCCGAATCGGTTTAGGTGAGATTTGGTCGTTCGGGGCAATTTCGATCGGTTCTCAGGCCGCCTCTAGTGCCATTCGGTGCGCCTCAGCCTAGGTAACCTTCGACTGGCAGGGCTCGACCCAAATCGGGGCCGGTGCCTGCGAATCTCCCTTTGCTCCTCGAGGCCTCTCCCCTCTCTGATCTTTTTATCTCCAGCGTCCCACGGCGCGTGCCGGCGTCCAGCCACTCCCTAGGTGCTGATCGTCCGTTCTCCTACCGTCTCGTGCCCGTGGTCCTCGCCGTTCATCGCCGGTGAAGAAAGCAGAGGAGGTCGGGTGCTTGGGTCTCGGGTTCCTCGATTTTTCGGGTTTCAGTTTTCCAGTTTTTTTATTTCCTTTTTTTTCTAATTTCTTTATATATATATATATTATAATATATATATATCGCAAAAATTACCTAAAATACACTAAAATATCTAAAAAAATACTTATAATAATGCTACAATATTTTATAATTTAAAATATAATAATAATAATAAAACAAATATTATTATTATTAGTATATTTTATTCTCATAGTGTATTTTATACACTAAAATTTATACATCCTTGTACATATATTTTATTTTATTTTATACCACAAAAATATATGTACATTCCATTTCATTTTATCTCATTTATTTATTTCTCTGAAAAAATATATATTTTTTTGGGGTAAATTGCCAAATTAGGGAAATTTTCGGTTGATCATTTTTGGACTACTTTCCCTTCTTGGACTCCTTATATTTTCACGTTCTGAGTCCATATTTTTGATCGGTTTAACCTAATTTAATTCGGTTTATTCCGAATTTACCTAAATTTTTATTTCGATACTTTAAAGCAGTTTGCTTTATTTCTTGATTAAATTGAACTTGTAATTGCATTATTCCTTCTTTATTGATTTATATATCATATTTACACGATTTCAATGATATATTCATAAGGAAAAATGCCAAGTTCGGGTCTTACAGTTGGTGTTACCACTTGAATAAGCAGGCATCCAC
This sequence comes from Firmiana major, assembly GCA_033439115.1. Taxonomy (NCBI): domain Eukaryota; kingdom Viridiplantae; phylum Streptophyta; class Magnoliopsida; order Malvales; family Malvaceae; genus Firmiana; species Firmiana major. The sequence goes on from CM065895.1 coordinate 20,957,194, forward strand.
AATGTCTCCCATCTTTTGATGCTTCAGAAATACTATCCGAACCTAGCATATGTGATCGGATATGAGCTCCAATAGCTTAGCTCAATGAAAGTATAACGTATGATTGAAAAAAATCGATTCGAGTATTAGACGGAAGGAGAAGGTGTTGAGGTTTAAGATGATCTCCCTAGTTAAGTATGATGATAGTATTACACTCTGAAAAAAGTTACATGAGAATTAAAGAGTATGATGCGATAGACGTAATTTATGGATCATTTGACTTGGTTCTAATTTGGAGGACCAAATTTCTTAAGTGGGGAAGATTGTAAGAACCAATTTTATTTATAACACGAAATGAGAAAAAAAATCAAATGAAGGATTAAAATGGTATTCTCGAACACGTTGAAGGGTAAAACGATCAAAAGATTAAAAGTCGGTATAAATTCGATAAGAAAATTTAATTAAAAATAATGGATTTGAGAATCTTGATCAATAATAAAGAAATAATTAAATTTTGGGTTCAATTGATCAAGATATGAATTTATTGGAATTAATCAGAATTTTCACCTTGGGAAATTAACCCGAAAATAATCAAAAAATATATCGAAAAGACGAAGTAATATCGATAAATTCATTTAAAGATTTAATGAATAAAATAGTATTTTTTTAGATATTTTTGGGATTTTAATATTACTTTAATGATTAAAATAATATTAAAATAAATTATAAATAAATAAATAAAATAAAATAAAGTAAATAAAAAGGTAAAAAATCGCGAAACGCGATTCTGCAGAAATCGAACGAGGGAGCCGAGCCCCTTTGTCAACCACCGGCGAGCCCAGAGGAGCGGTCGACGAGGGGGAAGTCTGCTGACGTAGACCCCAGACAAATTCGACGAAGAGGTGAATGGCGGGGAAAGAAAGGGAGAGAAACCGAGGGAACAGAGAGGGGAATAGAAGTTTTCGACGACCAGTGCCGATTCAAGCCCGGCTACCACCAGTCGAGCGATCCCCAGGTGCAGGCCACGCGATTGGTGGTAGCACCGACCGGTAGAACGTCGACCAGCGCCGACAATGGCAAGAAAGAGAAAAGTCACCGACGACGAGGAGAGAACAGGCTGGACCGGCCACTTTTCGGCCACCTCGGGTGAAATCGACTCCAGATCCTTGCATCGGACGACCCAGTAGAGCTACTATCGACGGAAGCCGGCAGAGAACTGACCTGTAAAGCATCGAACCGATCGAACCAGACTGAACCGGCTATATCAAATCGGTCTAAATCGGGTTGAACCGAACCGGACCGATTTAGCCAAAAAAGAAAAGGAAAAAGCAGAAAAAAAGGAAAGAAAAGAGGAAAAATTGGGAAAATTTTAGTGATGCAATCGAGCTACGGGTAAGTCGGTAAGCGGTCGAATTGACCGATTTAAATTTCAAAATATTTAATTTGATTAATATTCGACTGAAAGTTTACCCGAATATATTAAATTTTGTAGCTCGACAATTGACGTCAAACGAGATCTCGAGATAGCCTCGATTTGCATACTATCATGGAATCTCTGGTAAGTAACCCTTAATTACGACAATATTACATCGTTATGCATGTTAGAATTTACCGCATAAATTACGGATTTAAATTCCGAATGAAATGAATTATATTCTGTAATTAGAGATAAATTGTCGTAAATAATTCATTAAGCTATTCGAGAGTTTAGAATGAGGCTCAATAAATACTGATGGGCCCAATGAGCCCAATAGGCTCGATAATGTGAATAGTAAGTGGAAAACGGGCTTAAGGTCGATTAAGGCCCATTTGGTACAATCGGGCCCAATATGGGTAAACGGGCCCAATGATTTAAAATTAAGCCCAGAAAATATGAAATAAAATTAATTGTATTGTATTTGACCTGCTATATACAGTTTCGAAGATTAGATTCGGAGCAAATTGAACTGCGTGACGAGTTATCATTGGAAAGGTCAGACTGTACAGAAAAATGAGGTAAGGGAATTGTGTGAGTAGCTAGATGTAGCTACGTGTATTTTAATAGCTTTTGTATACACTGAATATGTATGTATACACTGATTATGTATAAAGGTCCTAGAAAATGGTTTAAATATTTTAAGGACTCAAAATAGGAAAAGACTATTTTACCCTTATTGAGGGAAGTTCACCTAAGGATAGTGAAAGCATGACATGCACGAAATGCATGATTTAAGGAATTTTCTGATTTAAGGAATTTTCGTGGTTTTTAAACAAAGTAAATCGATAGATTGGCCAGTATTTGCAAAAATGTCATAAGATAACACTACGTAGGTGTTATTTATATTTAAATGAAATTTTCTTGGAAAATGGGCCAACTATCAAGTTTAAATGGAAACAGATAGTGCTGTCGCATAGCTCGCACTATATATGAGTTTGTAAGTGTGCATAAAACATGCTTGAACGGTTGTTCACACCGACTTGTGTGACATCATATGCATGAAATGTGGTAGAGCGGTTGCTCGCACTGATTTTACTATTGTGAAATGCATGAGAAGTGTTGGAGCCTAGCTCGCACTCTGTTTTGACATGTTTTGATTTGTTTTGACTTAATTTGCATAAAATGGTGCTAGAGCAATTGTACGTACTAGTTTTAATGATTTGACATGCATGAGAGGTGCTGGAGCTTAACTCACATCCTGTTTTGATATGATAATTGCATAAAAGCTGGGCTGGAGTGTAACTCGCACGAGATTTGATTTATTTATGCATAAAGCCGTGCTGGAGTATAGCTCGCACGAGATTTGATTTATTTATGCATGAAACCGTGCTGGAGCGTTGCTCACATGAAGTTTTGAATTATTTATGATTTTATATGGATTTATAACTCATTTTAAAGTCGTACTGGAGTGTTACTCGTACACAGATTTTACAGATCTTTATAAAACCGTGCTAAAACTTCGCTCGCCTTAGATATTTAGATATCATGAATATGCATGGAGTTATGCTAGAGCTTCACTCGTACAGGGATTTATATGACATGCATATAGCCGTGTTGGAGCCTCCTGTAGACTGTGTGTCATAGTGAGATGATATGCTCACACGTGCATACTGAGCCAGAGATGGTATGGGTTGATAAGACCTATTGTAGGCACCCCTGACTGAGCTTGGGTTCACGGAGTACGCTGTATCACGGGGATTGTTGGAGTGGACTGGCATTAGCCACGAAGCAGCAAGCCTTGCCCTCGCAATCATGATGTTATGCTGTTCTGGCGAGTAGGACGGATCCACCTCCCGTTTTAGGTGTGATACCCCGCACACTAGGTATCATGTTGTCAGGGATCACTAGGTTATGGCCATAGTCCTTGTTGTTACTGATAGTCACCTATTTGTCTCACATGATATAACTTATGGTCTCAATAGACCAGGGTATACCCGAGGGAGGGGTCAGCCCCTGATTTTATGATTTTATGATATGTGACCATGAAAGAATGGTGGTTTTATAATCGAAGTTTTATAATAAATTTTAATGAATTGTTTTATGAGTTTGGAATTGAATTATGAGATGTTTAACCCCTTTGGGTTATTTTATGCTGCGTTTTAAATGAAATGATTTAAATGCAGTAGCATGATGAGTTTTCCATGCTTTAATGATAAATTCATGAAAGGATTGTATCTCATGATTTGATTTATATCGCATGAAATAATGCATGATTTGATTTGATTCATGCTAAGTATGATTTTATGATGTCACATAAAATGCTATTGATGCATGAATTACATGATTTATATATGCACAAATAGTTTTGATAAACTATGTCATAGATATATGCATTATTTTGTGCTTGAGATTTTAATGAAAAGAAATGGATTTTAAGGGCATGGCGTTATGAGCATGTAGATAGTGGAGCTATCTACTTACTTGCATAATTGCCTTATTGAGCGTGTGGTTTGCTCACCCCCCTTATTTTTCCATCTTTTCAGAGCACTTTCAGTAGTTTGAGCGCGACTGAGGACTTGCATCTTTGGTATCTACCGCGTCTCATCGAGAGACAGGTATACACATTTGTATAGTTTTGTATCTAAATATGTAAATGCACAGTACTGTAAACGAATATGATGTCAGGGATGTAAGGTTATGTAAATACCATTATGAATGTATTTAATTAAAGTCAAAGGATAGTAAACTCTTATATGTGAATATGATTAGGGAAATGGAATGGTAAATAGGTGAGAGGTGACTAACACCGAATCATAGCCTAACTGTTTGTAGGATGGTCACGATGAGAGAAAGGTAAGAATTAAATAATAAATGAAAAAGTGAAAAATTTGCAGTGATTTTAGGTAATTTGGGTCGTGACAGCAGTCGAGTTACGGGTAAGCCGGTAAGTGGTCAAATGGACCAATTTGATTGTCAGAATAATTATAAAAATGTGTATTTGATCGAATTTGACCCAAAAAATATATAAATGTGTAGCTCGATAATTGGCGACAAATGGGAGTTCAAATCAGCCTCGACTTGCAAGTATCATGAAATCTTGGGTAAGCGAATCTCACTTGCTACCACTTGTATAAATATATGATTTAGAAATTAATCTAATTTTTGGATTACTTTCGTATAAATTGCGTTATAATTGAAATGGGAAAATCGACTATCGCAAACGATATTATGAACTATCCAAAGGAATTAGAAAGGTTTAAAATGGCGTGTTGGTGATAGTAGGCCATGTAGTCAGCTAAACATCTATAAAGGACCTAGCCTTTGTAACAATCGGCCTAAACTTATTAATGACCTAATGGACGAGCCATAAATTGTAATTGAGCCTAAATAGTTAAATGGATTTTAAGGATTGAATAATGGAGTTGAAACGGGCTTAGGATAGAGGTAGGCCCAATAAGTGACTATAAGGCCCAATAAAAATAATTGGGTCCAAAATTTTATTGGAAGTGAAATTACACTACGTACGTGTTTATAAGAAATAATGATAAGTGATTTGTGATTCATTATAGCTCCAGAGGACCGAATTGGGAGTAAATCGGACTGAGCGAAATCTCAGCATTTGGAAATGTTAGATGGTATAGAGAAATCGAGGTAAGGGGTACAATTTAACTTAGTTTTGATAATGAATCCTTATTTCATTGACGAAAAGATTTTATGAAGCAACATTATGTTTTGAAATGATTTATAATTGCTTTCATACTTATGGAACGGTTTACGAAAAATGATTTCATTTTAAGAAATATTCCTCGAGTACATCTATGTTTATGAAATGAATTTTCCCTAAAGTATTAAAATGCATGGAAACTTTACATTGGTTTATGATTCTATATTCATATTTTGAAAGAAAATTTTGACCATTTCAAAAGTAAAAAAAAAAAAAGGGAAAGGGGAAAATAAATTTTTTTGAGACTATAGACTTCATGCATGGTTACTTCTTGTGGTGTTCCGGATCTACCACTTGGGTGCCGGTACGTACGGCCCCTGTAGCACTTGACTCAACCTGTGTGCAAGATGTCTTGCTACTGGTGGTTCTTGATGATGTTTCGGGAGTATCTCGTGCCGACGCAGCACGCATTTATGTTTCCCACACAGAGAGTGCCTTTAGTACCCGTGTCCTAGCTAGGTGCTAGTGAAAGTAAGTAAGATAGATACTACCCATATTTTATGAAATGGCTGTACGACCCTGATCCAGTCTACAACCCCCTTACCATGGCCATAGGTATGATGACTCTCTACGGAGAATGACACGTATCGCATGACTTAGTTATAGCATAGTCTCCTCGATTTAATTATGAATGACAATTGTGATGATGAAACTGATGAATGATTATGTTTCTTTTATGATATTTATGACAATTGTTTATGAACAATTATGTTTTATGAAATGTTTATGAATAACGATGATTTTATAAAATCATCTATGAATGATGAAAATTTTATGAAATATTTAAGCATTTATTTCATTTAAAGAAACTCATGCTTCATAATTTCTTATGATGGCTATGCATGAAATGAAAGTTTACATATCTTCTAAATATTAGTTTCTAAAAAAAACTCATGATTAGTTTTTTTGAAGCAAAGTTTATTTCATAAATAATTCCTGGCATGCGTTTACATATCAGGATTATCTTAAATGTATTTTCTTATTGGGCTTTTCCCCAAAAGCTCACCCCCTCTACCTCTCAGATTGTTTTTGCAGTAAACTACATATGGTAATTACTGCGTAGACGATGTAGACTAGCGGATACGAGTTCCCCAGACTACCCTTCGTACATGCATGAGGTATACGTTCCTATCTCTTTACCAGACTTTTTGTATGCACAGACATTTATTGAGAGTAATGTGTCGAGATGTAATCTGTATAAAGATAAAGGGAATATTTTTGAAAATGGATTACTGGGAGTAACTAGATGTGTTCGGAGTATGTAGAATGATTTGATGATATGACTTGGGAAGCATGTCTGATAGTTGTGGATAGCTAGGGTGGATATTTTGAGATAATTGCAGGTGGGTAGGTTTATATATAAGCCGTTATGCTGCCGAAATTTTATCGGCCATGTAAATTCAAAGGTGTAACTTAATTATAATTATGGATTAAGAAGTAAGAAAATGAATTGACACTGAACAGGAATACAACCTAAGTGAATAAAGGGATTAAGTTGCAAACTGAAGTTTCAAAAAAAAAATTCACGAATTTTTATACGTAACGGGTCGTTACAGTTTAAGGTGGTATCAGAGCAAAGGTTGACTAGTACTGATAGTGTTAGGACCCCATTCTCAATCCATGACTTTAACCAAAATCACTACAAATTTTTTGCATCTTTTTGACTTACCTTTCCTCTCTTCAATGGTTGGGCTGTGATTCGATGTCAGAGTCCTCGCTTACCACATCATCCATTATCATACATACAAGTCAATATACTATTATTGACTGTAACTGCTTTTATCATACATGTAAGATTATATAAAATCTAATACAAATACATTCCTCATAATATATATCGTATACATCACTGTGCTATTTCTATGTTTAGATATATAACCGTACAAAGTCTGTATACCTGGCGATCGATAGGAGCTAGCAGTGGACTCAGGAATACTATCCCTCGATAGCTCTCGCTTACTGATGCTCTGTAGAGAGATGTAAAGAAAGGGGGTGAGCATACAACGCGCTCAGTAAGGAAATTAGGCAAGCAAGTAGATATCTACACTATCTACTCAAAATAATGCTATGCCTTGAAAACATTATTTCCTTTACTCACTTTAAAAGCATGTCTTTAAATATAATATATATACTTGTACATATTAAATCCCATGTACAGAAATCATGCTTTGTCACGCCCCGAAAATGCGGAAAATAGGGCTAATTTAAAACTTTTTACTCGTTAATTCACAATTAAAGGTGCATTCCTGTGCAGTGTCATACATCATCATAATTATTATGCCTCAGGATCTCATCACTAGAATTTATATATCATATCAGATACATTAATCCATCTCAAGTTAATTAATCCTAATACATCCCATATAATGTTATACATCAAGTGTCTGCAATTACAATAATAGTCTGGGTACATGAAAAGATAAAATATACCTCAAAGTACAAAATATATAGCCTGGAGCTTGAATCCTCCACTAGCCACTACTCCGTACGTCGCAGGGAAGTCCTTATTCACTTGAAGAACTCTGGGGGGAAAGAAAAACAGGGTGAGCTTCTAAATCGCTCAGTAAAGGGGGTAAGGAACTCATTTCATAAACCAAAATACACATCACAAAAGGTTTGTTTGTATGTGAAACTCATTTGAAAACCATAGCATGAAAATACTCAAAACGACACTCTCATGTGTCAAGTCATGTGAAAACATGAAGTAAAAGGCTCACTCTAGAGCAATAACAAAGCATGTGAAAACAACGCGTTAAACGCTTTCTCAAATAACGTGATAAAAACACAGTAAAAATAATGTACGTGGCACAGCCACTAAACACGCGTGGCATAGCCACTGATTTAATTTCTCACGTGGCATAGCCACAAAACACACACGTGGCAAAGCCACGGATTTAATTTCTCACGTGGCATAGCCACAGAATAGGGTCTCTCAACGTGGCACAGCCACCAATGGGGTATAACGTGGCACAGCCACCAATGGGGTTTCTCAACGTGGCACAGCCACCAATGGGGTATAACGTGGCACAGCCACCAATGGGGTTTCTCAACGTGGCACAGCCACCAATGGGGTATAACGTGGCACAGCCACCAATAGGGTTGCTCAACGTGGCACAGCCACAGAGTAGGTTATTCTCACGTTACCAGAACGGAGAAGAAATCGGGCTTACATGCTACCAGAGCAATGCCCAGTGTGTACTCACAACTACACACCTAAGTCTTATCACATAAGACGGGTTTGCCTTCACGTAGAACTCATAATGGTTTTTCTCTCATAAAACTCATTTGAAATTGTTTTGTACTCAACACAAAACGTAATAAAATCGAGTTCCAACCGGCAAAGCACACGCACACATTTCTCAAATCTCAATATTGCCTTAACGTAGAGCCCAGTTATAAACTCATAAAAACATTGGGCTCCAACCGGCTATAAAATTGTGTGCAGTTTAAATCTCAACACAAAACTCAACATGCTTGTTTAATAAACCAGAATTCATGCTAAAATAGTTTAAAATTCACATACACAAATGGTTTAGATTTCCCTTACCTCTTTGCACCTCGTATAGTGCAATCGTTTCCCCCGTATCACGGACTAGCCTCGCATTCCACTCTCGAACTCCCAAGCTGTCCAAACGATGTTAAAACATCAATACTCAATTATCTCATAACCCTCAATTCTCAAAATCGAGATAATTGCTCATAACACCTCAAATCTCTTGATTTCTCTTAACTCAACCCTAAACTACAACCTCATTCACAATATCTCAATGTCCTACATTCCTCATGCCAATTATCTAGGCTAATTCTCCACATTGTCTATATTTCCATTTATAGCACAAAATTCCTAAAATTACCAAAATCGCTAAATATCATTATCACTCTATCCACATTGAAATTCATCAATCCCTAATCATTTCTCAACTATTTCAACACAATTACAACCACCAATAACATCAAAATCAGCTCAAATATCAAGATCGAGGTTTAGAAATTACCCAAAGCTTGTGAGACGCACAACTCACGCCTCGATCCGATTCGTCCTTCAATTTCCAAGTATGTTGTTCTCCCTTTGATGAGGAACAACTTTCCTTCTTACCACAACAGCTGATTCGGCCGAAAATAGGTGATTTGGAGGAGTGAGAAACTAGGTTTTCGGTGGAAATGGGTTTTGGAAGAGAGAGAAAGTGAAATTGCAGAGAAAACACGGGTTCCTTATATAGACTGGAGGTAGGAGATCGATCTGCCTCTTGATGAGATCGATCTGTGTTTGAAATTTGGGGACGATCTGGGCAATTTTATGCCTAGGAGATCGATCTGTCGAGGGGTGAGATCGATCTCTTTATGGCTTTATGAGATCGATCTGCTCCTGAGGAGATCGATCTTCTCCCCAAACAGAATCATTTGGAGATCGATCTCTTCCTCATGAGATCGATCCCTTCTCAAACAGATTCATAAGGAGATCGATCTCTTCCATTGGAGATCGATCTGCTCCTCAAATTTCTCATTCCTTGTCATTTTTAGCTCACCAGATCGATCTCTCCTTCTCCCAGATCGATCTGCTCCTTAAATTTCTCCTTCTTTGTCGTTTATAAGTCACCAGATCGATCTCTCCTTCTCCCAGATCGATCTGTCCTCGTAGTTCATGCTTATTTTACACACTTAACATATAAATCTCCAATTATCATTTCCCCAATTCACTTAACTCAATGAATTACACTTCAAATTATTATTACATCAATAAAATATGTCTGAAATTCTCAGATCTCACATCCTCCCCACCTTAAAAAAGAATTTGGTCCTCCAAATTCAACTCAACTAGTCAAAATAGATGGGGGTATTTCTCCTTCATGAGACTCTCTAGTTCCCACGTTGCCTCTTCCCTTGAGTGATGTTTCCACAAAACTTTCACTAATGGGATTGGTTCTCAGTACCTTCTCCTTTCTATCGAGAATCCGAACGGGTTCCTCAGTGTAGCTCATGTCCTCCTGTATGTCCATCTCGTCATACTCTATAACATGAGAAGGGTCCGGGTGATACTTCCTCAACATAGACACATGAAAAACATTGTGTATTCCGGACATCTGTGGGGGTAGTGCTAATCTGTAAGCTACCTCTCCCACTTTCTCAAGAATCTCGAATGGTCCTATGTATCGAGGACTCAATTTTCCTTTCTTCCCAAATCGCATGATACCCTTGCTCGGTGATACTCTCAAAAATACTGCATCACCAACCCCAAACTCAAGTGGTCATCTACGCACATCCGCGTAGCTTTTCTGTCTACTTTGTGCAGCCCGTAACCTCTCACATATGAGTTTCACACTCTGTACGGCTTGCTCAACAAGCTCGGGAGCATTTATCTTTCTGTCACCGACTTCTTCCCAAGCTACAGGGGATCTACACCTCCTACCATATAGAGCCTTAAAAGGTGCCATTCCAATACTCGTATGATAGCTGTTATTGTATGCAAACTCTGCTAGGGGCAGGTGATCATCCCATGATCCCTTAAAATCCATCGTACACGCCCTCAGCATATCCTCCAGGGTCTGAATAGTCCTCTCTGACTGACCATCTGTCTGAGGATGATAGGCGGTACTAAAACTCAATCGAGATCCCATGGACTCCTGAAACTGGGTCCAAAATCTGGAAGTAAACCGGGAATCTCTATCAGAAGTAATACTCACTGGAGCCCCATGTAATCTAGCTATCTCGCTGACATATAGCTCAGCTAAGGCATCCACAGTATCTGTGCTCTTGATGGCAAGGAAGTGGGCACTCTTGGTCAATCTATCCACTATAACCCATATAGCGTCATGACCTCTTCGGGTCCTCGGTAAACCCATAATAAAGTCCATAGTGACATGCTCCCATTTCCATGTAGGTACAGGTAAGGGCTGTAGTAGTCCTCCGGGCTTCCGATGCTCAGCTTTCACTTGCTGGCATACTAAACACCTGGCCACATACTCTGCCACGTCTCGCTTCATACCACTCCACCAATACACCTTTCTCAAGTCTCGGTACATCTTAGTACTCCCTGGGTGCATGGTGTATCGCGAGCAGTGGGATTCTCTCAGTATCAGTCTCTTCAGGGTGTCATCGTCCGGTACACAAATCCATCCTCTGAATCTCAACAATCCATCCTCACTGATGGTGAGATTCGACTGCGAACTCTGCTCAGCTTGGCTAACCATGTCTATCAATCTCTGATCACTGCGCTGCCCAGTTCTAATCTGATCCATGATCCTGGGCTCTATCCGCAGGCTAGCCAAAAATCCCATCTCTACCTCTTTAACTCTGATCCGAAGTTCGGCGAACTGCTCTAACAAATCCCATTCCCTGATCATCATAGCAGATATCATACTTTTCCTGCTCAGGGCATCAGCAACCACATTCGCCTTACCCGGATGATATAGAATCTCGCAGTCATAATCCTTAAGGAGTTCCATCCATCTCCTTTGTCTCATGTTTAACTCTTTCTGATCAAAGAGATATCTCAAACTCTTGTGATCAGTGAAGATCTGGAATCTTTCCCCATATAAGTAATGTCGCCAGATCTTCAAAGCAAATACCACAGCGGCTAACTTCAAATCATGCGTGGGGTAATTCCGCTCATGGTCTTTCAGCTGTCGCGATCCATATGCAACCACTCTTCCGTGCTGCATAAGCACACACCCCAATCCTTGGTGAGATGCATCGCTATACACCGAAAATCCTCCTGATCCCTCAGGGATAGTTAACACAGGTGCCGCTGTCAATCTCTTCTTTAATTCCTAGAAACTGAGCTCACATTGATCAGTCCATATAAATGGAGTCTCTTTGCGCGTGAGCTTAGTCAAAGGGGCGACAATCCTGGAAAATCCTTCCACAAATCTTCTGTAATACCCTGCCAAACCAAGGAAACTTCGTACCTCAGTAACTGTCCTCGGTCTCTCCCAATTAAGCACAGCTGTAACTTTACTTGGATCCACTGATACTCCTTCCTCTGAGACTATATGACCAAGGAAAACTATCCGGTTAGCCAAAACTCACACTTACTAAGCTTTCCGTATAATTGCTTATCTCGGAGTATCTGAAGTACTAACCACAAATGCTGTGCATGCTCCTCATACGACCGAGAGTACACCAGGATATCATCAATAAAGACTATCACAAACTTATCCAGATAGTCTCTGAACACCTCGTTCATCAATCTCATAAATGCTGCAGGGGCGTTCGTCAATCCAAAGGACATCACCAAAAATTCGTAATGGCCATACCTTGTCCTGAAGGCCGTCTTTGGAATATCTTCTTCCTTGATCCTCAATTGGTGATAGCCCGATCTCAAATCAATCTTAGAAAAGACTGATGCCCCTCTCAGCTGATCAAGTAGATCATCAATCCTGGGCAGTGGGTATTTATTCTTCACCGTGGCTTTATTCAACAATCGGTAGTCTACACATAATCTGAGACTACCATCCTTCTTCTTAACAAATAGTACTGGTGCTCCCCACGGCGAAACACTGGGTCTAATAAACCCTTGATCCAACAACTCCTGTAGTTGTTTCTTCAATTCCTCGAGTTCCACTAATGCCATTCTGTAGGGAGGTTTAGAGATCGGCTGAGTATCTGGTACCAAATCAATGGTGAACTCCAGCTCTCTCTCTGGTGGTAAGCCTGGCAATTCATCTGGGAAAACATCCAAAAATTCGCAAACCACAGGTATATCCTCAATCCTCGGATGTTCCCGCTCATCGTCTGAGATGAGTGTCTCATAACCTTCACATGAACAATCATATTTAATATTCTCCAAAATAATATTAAAATTCTCAAATTACTTACTAGAATTCCACATATACATTTCCTCAACATCTCAACCGTACACTGTAAGGTTCAGGTAGGGAGAAAGTTACAATCTTAGTGTAGCAGTCTAAACTCACTCGATTGGCCGCCAACCAATCCATTCCCAGAATTACATCAAACCCATGTACATTCAACAGGATTAGATCTACTAACATCACTCTATCTCCCACCTTTATTTCACATCCTCTACAGATTAACTCAGTTCTCTGGGATTCACGCATAGGGGTATTTACATGTAGTACATATTCTAGAGGTTCAAACTTCAAGTTTAATCTACATGCAAAATGCTCAGAAATAAACGAATGCGTGGATCCCGAATCAATCAACACATGAGCCTCATAATTACAGACAGAGAGTGTACCTCTTATAGTTTCTGCCGAAGCGTCTGCGGTCTCCTTATCCAGGGCAAACACACGTCCCTGTGCCACAGGTTTCTTCCCTTTCTCTGCCGCAGTGGCCCGTCTCCGGGGATCCACTCTCTGAGGCTGTTGTCTAGTGGGCTTCGGAGCATGTGGTATCTGAGGTTGGGGACAGTCCTTCACTCTGTGACCCATGTCACCACATCTAAAACATCCATGGATCGACCCAGTACAACTTCCTTCATGCATTCGGCCACAATCTCTGCAAACCCTTATCTCCGGCCTGACATATCGAGGGGTCTCCTTGATAATAGGATAGGCTCTGGGTCTCTCTAATCTGTCCTTCTGTACCTCAATCCTTCCTCTTCTGAAGGAACCTCTCCGAGCCTCTGTCTGGAAAAGTGCTGGCCTCTTGCCCTTATCTCTATTCACCGCTCTGAGCTCATTCTGGGATTGTACCATCTCAATCCCTCTTTCAATCTCTTGTGCTCGTCTCAAAGCATCTCTAAACTCAGTAATACATAGCCCTATCAATCTATCTCTGATGACGGGCTTCAACCCATACACAAACTTCTCTGTGCGGAGCTCTTCACTCTTGAAGGTCTCTGGGTCATATCTCAATAGCGCTGTGAATTGGCTCTCATAGTCATCCACAGACATGTCACCCTGTACCAAACTCAAAAACTCGGCTTGTTTCTTTCTCTGGGCGGCTCGTGGTACCTATTGGGTCCTAAAGGCTGTCTGGAACTCTTCCCAACCAATCACACCATGGTGGGACATCAAAATACCCTGGGTAGTACCCCACCAATCTCGAGCTCTCCCCTTCAGCATATAGGCACTCATACTGACCCTCTCAGCATCGGTGCACTCCAGGATATCAAATATAATTCTTAATTCCGTCAACCACTCCTTAGCCTCTGTAGGATCCTTCTTTCCCTTAAATGCGGGTGGATTCATCTTCAGAAAATCCCTTAGTCGGACCATGCTTCTATCCTCAGGCTGAGTGACGGGAGGCACTGGGGGTATGGGAGGTCCTTGTGGTGGTGTAGGGGTAGTATCCGAGGCATTAACTCCAAAGTGTTGCGCGAATAACGCTGCCATCTGCTCAAAACCTTGCCTCACATCGGTCTCAATCCGATTAAATCGAGAGTTAGGACTCTCTGGTTGTGGGACAGGTGGCGGAGGGGACTCTGCCTGCCTCCTCGAACGACCTCGTCGTTTACTCATTCTCTATCTCAACTCGTCTCCTGCGCGTACATATCAAACCGATTGAAATCTCAATCCTCAATTTCAGTTCATGACCAGACTATTATAGACACTTGGGATGTATTCTATTTCACTTAACCGACACTGACAGTACTAGACACCCTAAGCTCTGATACCAAGAAAACTCTGTCACGCCCCGAAAATGCGGAAAATAGGGCTAATTTAAAACTTTTTACTCGTTAATTCACAATTAAAGGTGCATTCCTGTGCAGTGTCATACATCATCATAATTATTATGCCTCAGGATCTTATCACTAGAATTTATATATCATATCAGATACATTAATCCATCTCAAGTTAATTAATCCTAATACATCCCATATAATGTTATACATCAAGTGTCTGCAATTACAATAATAGTCTGGGTACATGAAAAGATAAAATATACCTCAAAGTACAAAATATATAGCCTGGAGCTTGAATCCTCCACTAGCCACTACTCCGTACGTCGCAGGGAAGTCCTTATTCACTTGAAGAACTCTGGGGGGAAAGAAAAACAGGGTGAGCTTCTAAATCGCTCAGTAAAGGGGGTAAGGAACTCATTTCATAAACCAAAATACACATCACAAAAGGTTTGTTTGTATGTGAAACTCATTTGAAAACCATAGCATGAAAATACTCAAAACGACACTCTCATGTGTCAAGTCATGTGAAAACATGAAGTAAAAGGCTCACTCTAGAGCAATAACAAAGCATGTGAAAACAACGCGTTAAACGCTTTCTCAAATAACGTGATAAAATCACAGTAAAAATAATGTACGTGGCACAGCCACTAAACACGCATGGCATAGCCACTGATTTAATTTCTCACGTGGCATAGCCACAAAACACACACGTGGCAAAGCCACTGATTTAATTTCTCGCGTGGCATAGCCACAGAATAGGGTCTCTCAACGTGGCACAGCTACCAATGGGGTATAACGTGGCACAGCCACCAATGGGGTTTCTCAACGTGGCACAGCCACCAATGGGGTATAACGTGACACAGCCACCAATGGGGTTTCTCAACGTGGCACAGCCACCAATGGGGTATAACGTGGCACAGCCACTAATGGGGTTTCTCAACGTGGCACAGCCACAGAGTAGGTTATTCTCACTTTACCACGGAGAAGAAATCGGGCTTACATGCTACCAGAGCAATGCCCGGTGTGTACTCACAACTACACACCTAAGTCTTATCACATAAGACGGGTTTGCCTTCACGTAGAACTCATAATGGTTTTTCTCTCATAAAACTCATTTGAAATCGTTTTGTACTCAACACAAAACGTAATAAAACCGAGTTCCAACCGGCAAAGCACACGCACACATTTCTCAAATCTCAATATTGCCTTAACGTAGAGCCCAGTTATAAACTCATAAAAACATTGGGCTCCAACCGGCTATAAAATCGTGTGCAGTTTAAATCTCAACACAAAACTCAACATGCTTGTTTAATAAACCACAATTCATGCTAAAATAGTTTACAATTCACATACACAAATGGTTTAGATTTCCCTTACCTCTTTGCACCTCGTATAGTGCAATCGTTTCCCCTGTATCACGGACTAGCCTCGCATTCCACTCTGGAACTCCCGAGCTGTCCAAACGATGTTAAAACATCAATACTCAATTATCTCATAACCCTCAATTCTCAAAATCGAGCATAATTGCTCATAACACCTCAAATCTCTTGATTTCTCGTAACTCAACCCTAAACTATAACCTCATTCACAATATCTCAATGTCCTAGATTCCTCATGCCAATTATCTAGGCTAATTCTCCACATTGTCTATATTTCCATTTATAGCACAAAATTCCTAAAATTACCAAAATCGCTAAATATCATTATCACTCTATCCACATTGAAATTCATCAATCCCTAATCATTTCTCAACTATTTCAACACAATTACAACCACCAATAACATCAAAATCAGCTCAAATATCAAGATCGAGGTTTAGAAATTACCCAAAGCTTGTGAGACGCACAACTCACGCCTCGATCCGATTCGTCCTTCGATTTCCAAGTATGTTGTTCTCCCTTTGATGAGGAACAACTTTCCTTCTTACCACAACAGCTGATTCGGCCGAAAATGGGTGATTTGGAGGAGTGAGAAACTAGGTTTTCGGTGGAAATGGGTTTTTGGAAGAGAGAGAAAGTGAAATTGCAGAGAAAACACGGGTTCCTTATATAGACTGGAGGTAGGAGATCGATCTGCCTCTTGATGAGATCGATCTGTGTTTGAAATTTGGGGACGATCTGGGCAATTTTATGCCTAGGAGATCGATCTGTCGAGGGGTGAGATCGATCTCTTTATGGCTTTATGAGATCGATCTGCTCCTGAGGAGATCGATCTTCTCCCCAAACAGAATCATTTGGAGATCGATCTCTTCCTCATGAGATCGATCCCTTCTTAAACAGATTCATAAGGAGATCGATCTCTTCCATTGGAGATCGATCTGCTCCTCAAATTTCTCATTCCTTATCATTTTTAGCTCACCAGATCGATCTCTCCTTCTCCCAGATCGATCTGCTCTTTAAATTTCTCCTTCTTTGTCGTTTATAACTCACCAGATCGATCTCTCCTTCTCCCAGATCGATCTGTCCTCATAGTTCATGCTTATTTTACACACTTAACATATAAATCTCCAATTATCATTTCCCCAATTCACTTAACTCAATGAATTACACTTCAAATTATTATTACATCAATAAAATATGTCTGAAATTCTCAGATCTCACATGCTTTCTTTCTCAAATGTAGGCATGTAGTGCAAAACAATGCATCGTATATAAATCATGCCTTTATGTAAATCATGCCATGTATATTTAAATGACAATAAATATGGCATTAAATAATTCACAACACAAAATCGGAGTCCGACCCATCCCTCAGGTCTGTCCGTAATTTAAATCAGTCAATCAATGTGATATATCATCTGAGACTCTGTGGTGAAATGCAAATAGTATCCTGGACTATGATCATATCCGACATGTGAACCCAAGCCACACAGATCTCGGTCCGCGGGGTATCTCTGCTGCAACGGGAGGATGGTTAGTCCACTACAGCCGTCAGCTATACACAACACACGGTACAGCGTACTCCCATGCCCCGGGCACGGTACAAAGTACACCCGTGAACCCTACATCATAGTCAGGGTGCCTGCCATAGGTCTTAGCCCTTAAATCATGGAATATCATACCACATCTCTAATACCCTTATGCTGGCCATCCTCTCATGATGTGACACTCAGTCACACAAGGATGCGGCATGGGTTGGTAACATGTATTATATATCACATACAGTGCGCGCCTTTGAGTGCGACACACAGTCGACACTACGCTCGAACACTGTTTCACATCACAAACTGTCACGACCCAACTATCCAAAAATCAGAGTGAATTTTTCGCGTTTTTGTTTATTTTCTTACTTAATTCTTACCTGTCCTCGAATCGTGACCAACACTCCACTACTAATTGGGCTGTGCGTCAATGCCAGTCCCACCATACATCTACCCCAGTACTTATTTCTTCTCCGGTCATTTATAATTGTTATATTATTTATACATCCCCTAAAGTTACTTACAAACATGTTACTGTGCTATGCTTATGTAGATACAATAAGTACAAGTGTATATACCTTATGTTGATGGGCAGCAGCGGATATCCGGAATGCAATACTGAGTCGTCGCAACTTCAACTGGAGATCATCTGTGGGAGAAAATGAAAGGGGTGAGCACATCAAGCTCAGTAAGGCAATCCTACGAACAAGTAGGTAACCATACTACCTACATGAACGTAGTGCCATGCATAAACCACCCTTTCTCCACACATTTTAAAACATATGATATGATGTTGTGATGTTATGTAAATCCAGTTGCACGGAAAACTCAACATGCAATTATTTTAAATCATTTCTTTCTCTTTAAAAATTTCACAATGAAGTCAGGACTCGACCCCTCCTTCGGGTGATCCTGACTCACACAAAACCATGGAAATAGAATTTCTCAAAAGCATCGGTATCGAAAACATACGTATATATATACAAGATACGAGACTAGGCAATACTGTATATCGGTAATAACCAGGACTGGCCAATATGTCCTCATGAGTCCTCTAGCTTCACGGATCCCAGTGTGCGAGGTCTCACCCTGATCGGGAACTGCCCGGGAGGTGGGTCAATCCAACCCGTCAGTCTTATCCGATCTCACGCATCCGTCGATGCCGTATCCGAAGATACCCCGTATCACGAAGATACCGTATCACAAAGATACCCCGTATCACAAAGATACCGTATCCGAAGATACTCTGTATCACAAAGATACCGTATCCGAAGATACCCCACGGTACATCGTACTCCATGCTACTTGCACGGTACATCGTACTCCATGGACCCATATCACTCTAGGTACTCCAGCCCAATTGGCCTGCTTCCCACAGAGGTTTTCATAACTCAATACTCGTTGCCATGTCTCAAAACGCACGTGCGAGCCTATTAAATCGGTGACACACAGTCTACCCGATGCTCCAAGCACGGCTCATTGTATGTTCTCTTAAGAATCAGTGCGAGCGATGCTCAGCACTCTCATCAAATCAAGTAAACTTGGCAGAGCCCGCTTTACATCTCCACAAGGCCGCCAACCTCATCCCTCACTCTCACCCTACTTAAGAGGTCTATTGAGCCTGTTGGGCCTTTTGGCTGACTCCAAGGGCAGACAGCGCTACTCCACAAATCCAGTAAAACTAGTGCGAGCTAGGCTCAGCACTCTGTATACAAATCGTATGAAAATCTTATAAAATCTGGTGCGAGTTAAACTCCCGCACCCTGTCATGAAAATCATGTAAAATCTGGTGCGAGTTAGACTCTAGCACCATGTCACGCAAAAGCATGTGAAATCTGGTGCGAGTTATACTCTAGCACCTATGCATGTAAAACTCTAGTGCGAGCTCTCGCTCCAGCACTAATGCATGCATCACACAAGTCAAACATCGTGCGAGCTGAGCTCTAGCACGTCACATGTAAATAAAAACATGTAGGCGGCTCGGTTATTTCCAAATAGTTTTCACAGAAATCACATCAGTTAAGATATGCAATGCTATGCATTTTCTTTCAAGGTGAGCCAGCCTACTCATGCATGCGTTGAAATACCTCCAGAACGAGCAGGAACCTCTTGTTCTTGCTCCTCCCAATTTTTCCTAAATTTTTTAGAATTTTACCCTTAGCAAGGGTATTTTAGTAATTTTGCCCATACGGGGCACTAAAATTGTTTTTCGACCTCTAGACCCTTCAATTAGTTTTAAAGGACTGCATATGAATGTAAAATTGCGTACTGTTACCTCTAGCAGTCCGCAGAATTCCCTTACCTCGATTCTCGTCGAGTCTGACCTTTTTCTTTTCCATTGTCATCTCGTCGCGCAGTCCGATATGCTCCCAATCCAATGCCCGGAACTGCGTATTAACATTCCTCAGGTCAGATATTATGCAATTTAATTGTATCTATTACTTTCTGGGCTTAATTTAAATCATTGGGCCCGTTTACCCTTATTGGGCCCGATTGCACCTTAATGGGCCTTAATCGGCCTTAAGCCCGCTTTTCACTAAATTCCCACTTATCGAGGCCTATTGGGCTCATTGGGCCCACCAATAATTTATCGGGCCTCGTTCTAATTCTCGAATAACTAAATTCACTATTTACGACAATTTATCTAATTTCCATAATTTAATTCAAATAATTGCGGGAATTAAATCAATATCACGCAATACGAGGTAATTGTCGTAAATAGGGGTCACTTACCTGATATTCCATGCTAGTCCGTAAATTGAGGCTGTCTCGAGCCCTCGGTGGATTCCAATCGTCGAGCTACACAATTCCACAATTTTTTCGGGTAAGTTTTCAGCCCAAAATTAATTAAATAAAATATTCCAAATTTAAATCGGGTCATTTTGACCGCTTATCGACTTACCCGAAGCTCGATTGCATCACCGGAATTTTCCCCAATTTTTTTCTCTTTTTCCTTTTCCCTTTTTCTCCCTTTTTTCTCCTCTTTTTGGCTGAACCGGTTCAGTCCGGTTCGGACCGGTTCAGACCGTCGGTTCACCCCGGTTCGACCGGTTCACAGCCGGTTCGCCCCTTTTCCGGCCGGTTCTCCGCCGGCTTCCACCGCCATCAGCTCCGCAAGGCTGTCCGCAGCTTGAATCTGGGCTCGGCTTTGCCCAAGGCCGCCGGAACGCCTCCGGTTCGGCCTCTTCTCCTCTTCGCCGTCGGACCCGTCTCCCTCTTTTGGTCGTCGCCGCCGATTCCGGCCGTCTCGTCGGCTGCCACCGGTGCCAAAAGCACCGCCGTCGACTGGGCTCTCCAAATCGGGCCTTGGTTCCGGTCGGATCGCCGCCGTTCGCCGCCGGTGGCCTTCTCTTTCCCGCGGCCTTTCTCTCCTCCGATCGGCTTCCTCCGGCGTCGGTAGGCTGCACCGCCGGTGCCATTGAGATCACCGGCCTCCCCTCTTTCTTTTTCAGCCCTTGGTCGAGCCTTTGGCCGCCGGACGGTGGTCGGCCTTCTTCGGTCTTCTCGGTTCCGTTTTCTTCTCTCTCTCCCCGAAACTTTCGTTTTCTTCAGCCTTTCTCTCTCTTTTTTTTTTTTTTGTTTCAATTCTTTTTTTTTTTGTTTTATTATCTTATTTAACAATTTATTTTTATTTATTAAAATACACTAAAAATACCAAAATATCCCTTAAAATTATTATTTTTATTTTAATTCAATTTATTTAATTTTATTTAATTTATTTATTATATTTTAACCTCTTTTTCGGGTATAATTTCTCGATTATTTTCGGGATATTTTTTCCAAACTAAAAATCCCGATTAATTCCCATAAATTAATATCTTGATCAATTTAATCCGAAATAATTTTATTTCACTTTTATTGACCAAGATTTCTTAAATCCATATCTTAATTAATTTTCTTTATCGAAATTATACCGGCTTTCGGTCTTTTGACCATTTTGCCCTTACACGTGTTCGGGATTAATTTAACCCGACTTCCTTCACAAATACTCCTCATCTTTTCTTATTTAATTTTCGTATTTTAATTAAATTCGGGTCTTACACAAACTCAACTCTAGTGCCAGTAAACCTCCAGCAACTAGGTCAATGCATAGTTCATGTATTAAATCAAGTACGAGCAATAGCTCCAGTACCATGCTATGCATAATATCATCAAATCAAGTACGAGCAATAGCTCCAGTACTATGTCATGTATAAACCATGAAGAATCGAGTACGAGCAACGCTCCAGCACTCTGTCATGTATCTCATGTAAAACTCGAGTACGAGCTAATCGCTCCAGCACTCTGTCATGCATATATCATATAAAACTGAGTACGAGTAAGAACTCCAATACTCTATCATGGATGTCATGGAAATCTAGTGCGAATCAAAATCCAGCACTAATGTATGTGGAAAATATATGAAATCCAGTGCGAGCTGTGCTCTAGCACGATTCATTCTCACATAATATGATAGATGACTCTTTAAAAAGGGATAGTTTACAAAATATCAAAATCAGCACTATAAAGTGTGCTTAAGTCACATCAACCTTAAAATTATTAGCCCATCTATGTATTTTCATGCTAAACAGCAGTTAAACACTCACAATAGTAGTTTTCATGCTTTTTATAACTTTTCACAAAAGTTGACTTTTTGACTAACTAGGGGCAAAATCGTAATTTGCCAATATCAGGTCGCAATAATTATTATTCACTTTCTCTGACCCTCAGAGTTTTTAAGTGAATGTAAAAGCAGACAAAAATACGTGCAGGTATCTCTAACTACTCACAAAAGTCCCTTACCTGCAATCACTCGAGAAATTTCACTTTCTCTGCGCTGCTCGTTTCAGCAGTCCGGTTCGCTCCTCCAATACTCTCTGGAGCTGCATATAACCATTTATCAGGTTAATTACACATTTCCTACTGTATTTCAAATCAAATACAGTCTATTTCCCTTAATGGGCCTAACTATGCCTTAAGCCCATTTTCATTTTACTATTCATTTTTGTTGGGCCTATTAGGCTTGTGGGGCCCACCAACTCTTATTGGGCTTGTTCGAGGCCCATTACACCATATTGGGCCAAAAATATTTGGGCTTGGCCCATTGGGCCTCTCGGCCACATGCCATGGTCGAGAGCTATCCATGCCTCGGTTTCACCATGGCATGCCATCCATGCCTATTTGTCTAGCCAATTCACTTAGGCATTTTCACAAACACTTGGTTGGCAACATTCCTAACCATCATATAGTTCATTTAGGCATTTTATCAAACACCTTGATTGCAACTAATTACATGTATTAATTAATCAAATTGATTAATTCTAATTACACTATTATCATTAATACATGTACACTAATCCATTTATGTCTTAAAATCATATTGACATAAATCAATATCCCATTACTCACTCTCGGCCTAACCAACTTCACGGTGATTTAATATGTTTCAATGCTTAAAACATATATCAACATACTTAAAATCATTCATACATTAACATATATGAAATTGGAAATTAGAAAATATACCAATTGTTGTGTTCACCCTTTAGCCGAATCTTTGAAGGCTCTCGGTTTGTACTCTATGGCTCCTTGATAGCCAATTCCAACATATGTCAATCTCCTTTCAATTTGGAACAACTTCCATGAAGGATGCAAGTTCCAAATATGCCTAATTCCTAGTGATTTCTAGTGAGAGAAAGCTTGGAAAATATATTTCAATGGTTTCTTCTTCTAGCCGAATTTGGTGTGATGAAGATGACAATAGTGTGGCTGAATTTATAAGCCACATACTTAGCCATTAAGCTTTACTTTTCAGCCATTAAGCTTGATTTTCCAAGCCTTAGCCATGAGTCACCTTATGAGTCACCTTATGAGTCATGGTTAGCTTTAACTATGGTTAGATATTTATCTCATGGGCTTTCCCATTTGGGCTTCTCGGTTTGAGCTTTCTTAATGGGCTTTTGGGCTGAAATTTTTACTATGTCTCGGGCCTTTAATTGTCTAAATTTGGCCAATCAATTGGTCCAACAATTCGGTCTAAAGGACCTAAGAATTTCGATATACGTTTAGTATACCTTAATGGGCTTTAAAATTTTCACCTTAGGCCCATTACGTTTTTAACCATTAAATTTATTCTGGAATCCTTCCGAATAAATTTTCCTTACTTTCGAGGATGATTATCTTATATTCTGGCCAAGAATATTTTCCCCAATTTTTTTCTCTACACTTAGGTTAATTTTTAAGCATGATTAGTCAACTATGGTAAAAGTCCACTTTCTTAACTATAGTTGACTTTTTCCTTAACCATTGACTAAGTTGACTTTTTCTTAAAATTCCAAAAGTGTCATATCTTATGTCTTACACTCTCGTCTTTATGTTTCAACCGTTCTCGGTGGATAATTTCACCCGAAACACCTTATCTCGCCAAAAAGGTCCATTTTACCCTTTTTAGCTTTTACTCTCGTTTTCTATGTTCGGGACTAAATCAAGCTGACTTTCCTTCATGAGCTCTCTATGCTCTCTTATTTTAAGTTCTTATTTTCAGTCAGAATGATTTAGATTTACTCGGTTTAGCCTGTTACACTTATAGTTCACATTAGGCTCTTTATATAGCTTTTGCGTGTTAAATCATTTCTCTAACACTTTATGTCTAGTAAATACTCTTCTTATGATTCAACTATAATTACATAGTGTTCATACACATAGGAATCATAAGGAATAAGCTACAAAAATCTGGGTCTGACAGATAGTGTCAATAATAAGGATAAGATTACATCCCAAATGTCTGTGCTTGCTTGGTTGTAGACTAAGTATACCTAATGAAGTTAAGACTTAATGTTTCGTTTACGTGAGGAATTAGATCACGAGCTAGAGCCCGTAGAGATAGGCCCGAGTGTCACGACCCAAATTACCTAAAATCACTACAAATTTTTCGTTTTTTTTTTACTTTTTCATTTCCTTACCGGTCGTAAACAGTTACACTACTAAACAGTTGGGCTATGATTCGGTGTTAGTCACCTCTCACCTATTTACTATTCCAATTTCATATTTCATTTACATATCAATTTATTTAAATTAAATACATCCCCAATATTACATGCATATACAATACTGTGCATCTATATGTTCAGATACAAAATTATACAAATGTGTATACCTGGTCTTGATAAGAAGCAGCAGATAACCGAAATGCAAGACTACTGTCGTTCTCTTCTACTAAATGTACCCTGTGGGGTGGAAAATGAAAGGGTGAGCGAAACTTGCTCAGTAAGGCAATAATTTAAGCAGGTAGATAACTATACTATCTACGTGCTGATAATGTCATGATATAAAATCGTTTATATTTAGAGCATGAGGTATGACTAAAACGATGCCACATGTATGTATATATCATATAAGAGAAATCATGAAATCAACATATAAATCAAACATGGAAAAATCATCATGTATGACATCTCATGCTCGTCACATAGAAACTCATCATAAACTCATCACGTTAAAACTTATTTGTTTCATCATAAACTCATAACGTTAAAAACTTATTTGTTTTATCACAAAACAACCACATCAAGGCTAAACCCATCTCTCGGGAATACCCTGATTCATTAAATCGCATCTCATTTAAAAACATAAATCGGGACATTACCCCTCCTTCGGGTTTGTCCTGGTCTATTCAGACCGTATGATATCATGTGAGGCATTTAGTTTACTGTATGAAAATCGAGGACTATGGCCATATTATGTCCCTGTGATCCCAGGCTACACGAATCCCGGTGTGCGGGGCATCACAACTGCAACGGGAGGTGGGGTCAAATCCTACTCACTAGAATATTAATTAACATCATCGAGTCATCATGACTGCATGGTACAGTGTACTCCGTGTGACATACACGGTACATCGTACTCCGTGGACCCATATCATAGTCTGGGGGTGCCTGCCGTAGGTCTTATCCAACCCAATACTATGTCGATAACCAACCCATGTCTCAAAGTATACGTGTGAGCATATCAACTCTGTGCGACACACAGTCTACAGGAGGCTTCCGCACGACTATATGCATGTCAACTCATGTCTAGTGCGAGCGAAGCTCCAGCACCACGCTATGCATATCATGATATCTAAAATCTTGTGCGAGCGAAGCTCCAGCACAATTTTGTGCACAAACAAAATTTCTCGTACGAGCAATGCTCCAGTACGGCTTTTCATGAGTAATAAATCAGTAAACTTGAGTGCGAGTAAGACTCTAGCACTCTTTTTATTCATGTAAATACGATAGGTGGCTCAATCTTGATAAAACATCTTTTAAAATCGTAACCGGTACAAACCGGTACCCTTTCGTATAATTCATAAAATCAACAGCCAACCTATGTGCATATTTGCTTAAATCAAAGCAATACATTCATATAAAACATTAAAACATGATAATCATGCAATTTATCTGCCTTACTACCCTTTTTGTAAATTTTACTCCCAAGGGCAAAATCATCATTTTCTTTATTCACCTAAGCCCCGGTTTTTGCAAAAATTATTATTTCGTTTCTAGATACTTTAAGAAATTCTAGACCCTATAAATCCCCTCAAAATTACGTATAGGTATCTCTATGCACCTACAAAATTCCCTTACCTCGATTCTCGTCGAACTCGTATCTAAATTTCACTGTCGGAGGCTCGTCCAATCTGATTTGCTGCTAATCCAGTCTCTGGGGCTGCAGATAATTATTTACCATGTCAATTTAACCCAATAAATATAATTTTCGCATTTACTATAGTCGATTTAACTAATTGGGTCAATTTACTCTTATTGGGCCCGATCGCATCTTAATGGGCCTCGACCTATTTTCAACCAATTTCTACAAATTAAATCCCTTCTTTGGGTCTATTGGACTCATTCAGCTTACCAATAATCATCGGGCTTCGTTTCAAACTCAGTGGATAGCCCGTATACTATTTACGGTAATTACGTTGTAATTCCAATAAATATTCCATTTTATATAGAATTAATCCATAAATTTCGTAAAATAATCGAAACTCTGTATTAAAGGACTCATATTATCGTAATTAAAATATACTTACCCAATATGATGTGGGGTACGAAAATCGAAGCTCAATCGGCTCTCGTTTGGGCTTTGCCGTAAAACTGCACAATTATATATTTAATCCGGGTTAATTTTCGATCAAATATAATTTAAATAAATTTCCCAAAAATCAAATCGATCATTTTTGACCTCTTACTGACTTACCCGAAGTTCGGTGTATCCCCAAAAATTCTTCCCTTTTTTCCTTTTTTTCTTTTTCTCCTTTTTCCTCTCTTTCTTGGCTGAACCGGTTTAATTCGGTTCAACCCGGTTCAGATCGGTCCGGTTCAGTCTGGTTCGACTGGCTCAGGGCCTCGTCGGCCGGTTCTCCGTCAGCTTCCATCGCCAGCAGCTCCGCGGGTGGTCCGCAGCTCGGATCTGGTCTTAGTTTCGCACGAGGTGGCCGGGAAGTGGTCGATCCGGCTGTTCTCCCTCGGTCATCGGTACCCAGTTTCCTTTTTCATCTTTCTGGCGCAGTCCGTCGGTTTCGACGACTGCCACCACCACCAATCTGCTCGTCTTGACCTCGGGGACGTTTGGCGGTGGTCGGGTGGGGCTAGATCGGCGTCGGTTGCTGCCGATCTCATTTTCTGCCTCGCGGTTTCCAATCACTGATTTTTGGGTTTCCCGGTGGCTTGGGGAGCGCGTCGCAGCTGCCGGTGGTCACGCGGGTGACGGGCTTCCTTGGCCGAACTTCGTCGGCCCCTCAGTCCCGCCGGTGGCGCACCGGTGAGCTCCCTCGTTTGGCTTCGTCTTCTTCACGCAAAATCGCGATTTTCGCGATTCTGTAATTCTTTTTTTTACTTAATTAATTCAATTTTATTTATTATTTAATTTTATTATTATTTTAATCCTTATTTTATTATAAAATCCCAAAAATATCTAAATAAAATTATATTTTATTCGAATTAATTATTTTAATTAATTTAATCTATTTTTTCACTTTCTCGGTATATTTTTTGATTATTTTCGGGATATTGTCCCGAGCGAAAATTTTGATTAATTCCAGTAAATTCATATCTTGATCAATTTAATCCGAAATTTAATTATTTCTTCGTTATTGATCAAGATTCTCAAATCCATTATTTTTAATTAAATTTTCTTATCGAATTTATACCGGCTTTCGATCTTTTGATCGTTTTGCCCTTACACGTGTTCAGGAATTCCATTTCAGTCCTTTTTGCATTTTTAATTTCATGTTTTGAATCCTTATCTCCAGTTTGAATCCCGTTCGTTTAATTTGGGACCATTTCAATCCTTCCTTTCACGAACATACTCATTCCGTGTTTTTACTAAATTCGGGTATTACATAATCTCCCCCACTTAAGAAATTTGGTCCTCCAAGTTAGAACCAAGTTAAATGGATCCATAAACAACTTCGGGTACGTCTATTGTATCATACTCTTTAATTCCCTTGTGACTTTTTCGGAGTGTAATACTACCAACATACTTTAATTAGGGAGATCATCTTAAACCTCAACACTTTCTCCTTCCTGTTTAATACCCGAATTAAGTTTTTTAAGATATGTTATACTTTCATTGAGCTAAGCTGTTGGAGCTCATATCTGGTCACATACGCTGGGTCCGGATAATATTTTCGAAACATCATAAGATAGAACACATTGTGGATGCCTGCTAATTCAGGTGGTAACGCCAACCGACAGGCCTTGTCTCCCACTTTGTCAAATCTCTTTTCGAATCTCGTTACGTCTTTATGCTATGTCCTAAGGGCATGTAACTTCCAATAATACTGATTCACCCTCGGTGAATTCCAATAGTTTCTGTCTCTTGTCAACATAGTTTTTCTATCTGCTCTGAGGTGTTCTTAATCTCTCACAATCAACTAAACATCCTCAGAGGTTTGTCTTACCAATTCGGGAATAATTTTATCAGACCGGGATATTTTTAGCTTATTTCCTTATGATTCTTATGTGTATGAATACTATGTTATTATAGTTGAATCATAAGAAGAGTATTTATTTGACATACAGTGTTATTGAAATGATTTAACACGCAAAAGCTACATAAAATGCCTAATGTGAGCGATAGGTATCACAGGCTAAACCGAGTTATTCTAAATCATTCTGACTGAAAATAAGAACTTAAAATAAAAGAGCGTAGAGAGCTCATGAAGAGAAGTCAGCTTGATTTAGACCCGAACATATAAAATAAGTGTAAAAGCTAAAAAGGGTAAAATGGACCTTTTTGGCGAGAAAAGGAGTTTCGGGTGAAATTATCCACCGGGAGCGGTTGGAATATAAAGACAAGAGTGTAAGACATAAGATATGACACTTTCGAAAATTGGAGAAAAAGTCAACATAGTCAATGGTTAAGGAAAAAGTCAACTATAGTTAAGAAAGTGGACTTTTACCATAGTTGACTAATCATGGTTAAAAATTAACCTAAGTGTGGAGAAAAATTTGGGGAAAAATATTCTTGGCCAGAATACAAGATAATCATTCCCGAAAGTAAGGAAAATTTATTCGAAAGGATTCCGGAATAAATTTAATGGTTAAAAACGTGATGGGCCTAAGGTGAAAATTTTAAAGCCCATTAAGGTATACTAAACGTATATCGAAATTCTTAGGTCCTTTAGACCGAATTGTTGGACCAATTGATCGGCCAAATTTTGAGACAATAAAAGGCCCGAGGTATAGTGAAAATTTCAGCCCGGAAGCCCATTAGGAAAGCCCAAACCGAGAAGCCCAATTGGAAAAGCCCATGAGATAAATATCTAACCATAGTTAAAGTTAACTATGACTCATAAGGTTACTCATAAGGTGACTCATGGTTCAGATTTGGAAAGTCAAGCATAATGGCTGAAAAGTAAGGCTTAATGGCTAAGTAAGTGGCTTATAAATGCAGCCACACCATTGTCATCTTCATCACACCAATTCCGGCTAGAGAAGAAACAATTGAAACATAAACATCCAAGCTTTCTCTCACTAGAAATCATTAGGAATTAGGCATATTTGGAACTTGCATTCTTCATGGAAGTTGTTCCAAATTGAGAGGAGATTAACATATGTTGGAATTGGCTATCAAGGAGCCATAGAGTGCAAACCGAGAGCCTCCAAAGTTTCGGCCAAAGAGTGAACACAACAATTGGTATATTTTCTAATTTCCAATTTCATATATGTTAATGTATGAATGATTTCAAGTATGTTGATGTATGTTTTAAGTATTGAAACATATTAAATCACCATGAAATGGGTTAGGCCGAGAGTGATCAATGGGGTATTGAAATATGTCAATTTGATTTTAAGACATAAATGGATTAGTATACATGTATTAATGTTAATGGTATAATTAGAATTAATCAAATTGATTAATTTATACATGTAAATTGTTGGCAATCAAGGTGTTTGATAAAATGCCTAAATGAACCATATGATGATTGGTAATGTTGCCTACCAAGTGTTTGTGGAAATGCCTAAGTGAAAATGGCTAGAAAATAGGCATGGATAACATGCCATGGTGAAACCGAGACATGGCTAGCTCTCGGCCATGGCATGTGGCCGAGAGGCCCAATCGGCCAAGTCCAATTATTTTAGGCCCAATAGGGTGTAATGGGCCTAGGACAAGCCCAATAAGAGTTGGTGGACCCCACAAGCCCAATAGGCCCAACAAAAGTGAATAGTAAAATGAAAATGGACTTAAGGCCTAGTTAGGCCCATTAAGGATTTTAAGGCCCATTAAGGGAAAATAAACTGTATTAATGTGTAATACAGTAGGAAAATTATAATTAACCTGAGGAATGATTATTTACAGCTCCGGAGCTTACATTGAGAGCTGATCGGACTGCGGGATTTAGCAGCACCGAGGAAGTGAGGTCACGTGACGTGATCCGAGGTAAGAGACTTTTGCAAGTAGTTAGAGATACCTGCACGTATTTTCGTCTGCTTTTACATTCACTTAAAAACTCTGAGGGTCAGAGAAAGTGAATAATAATTATTGCGACCCGATAGTGGCAAATTACGATTTTGCCCCTAGTTAGTCAAAAAGTCAACTTTTGAGAGAAGTTGCAAAAAGCATGGAAAATACTATTGTGAGTGTTTAATTTCTATTAGCATGAAAATAAATAGATGGGCTAATGATTTTAAGGTTGATATGACTTAAGCACACTTTTAGTGCTGATTTTACTATTTTGTAAACAATCCTTTTTAAATAGCCATCTATCATATTTTGTGAGAATGAATCGTGCTAGAGCATAGCTCGCACTGGGATTCATATGTTTTCCACATAATATTAGTGCTGGATTTTGATACGCACTAGATTTTCATGACATGCTTGATAGAGTAAAGGAGTTCTCACTCGTACTCAGCTTTGAATGATATATGCATGACAGAGTGCTAGAGCGTTGCTCGTACTCGATTTTTCATGGTTTATACATGATATAGTACTGGGAGCTATTGCTCGTATTTGATTTTGATATTGTGCATAGCATAGTACTGGGAGCTATTACTCGTACTTGATTTAATACATAAACTATGCATAGACCTAGTTGCTGGAGGTTGCTTGCACTAGAGTTGAGTTTGTGACATGAAACAGTGTTTGAGCGGAGTGACGACTGTGAGTCGCACTCAAGACGCACACTGTATGTGATATGTAATACATGTTAAAACCCATGCCTGAGTCCTTGTGTGACTGTGTGTCATAGCTAGAGAGGATATCCGCATGAGGTTGATATAGACGTGGTATAAATATTTCCATAGTTTCGAGGGCTAAGTCCTATGGGAGGCACCCTGGCTATGAGGGTCCACGGGTGTACTTTGTACCGTGCCCGGGGCACGAGGTGTACGTTGTACCGTGTGTTACGCATAGCTGACGGCTGTAGTGGACTGACCATCCTCCTGTTGCAGCAGTGATGCCCCGCGCACCGAGATCTGTGTTGCTTGGGATCACATTTTCGGATATGATCATAGTCCAGGATACTATTTACATTTAACCACAGAGTCTTACATGATATATCACATTGATTGACTGATTTAAATTGCGGACAGACTTGAGGGATGGGTCCGACTCTGATTTTGTGTTGTGAATCATTTGATGCCATATTTATCGTGATTTAAATATACATGGCATGATTTACATAAAGGCATGATTTATATATGATGCATTATTTTGCACTACATGCCTACATTTGAGAAAGAAAGCATGATTTTCTATACATGGGATTTATTCTGTACAAGTATATATAATATATTTCAAGACATGCTTTTTAAAGTGAGTAAAGGAAATAATGTTTTCAAGGCATAGCATTATTTTGAGTAGATAGTGTTGATATCTACTTGCTTGCCTGATTTCCTTACTGAGCGCGTTGTATGCTCACCCCCCTTTCTTTACATCTCTCTACAGAGCGTCAGTAGAGCGAGAGCTATTGAGGGATAGTGTCCCAGAGTCCACTGCTAGTTCCTATCGATCGCCAGGTATACCTTTATGTACAGTTGTGTATCTAAACATAGAAACAGCACAGTGATGTATACGTTATATGGGGAATGTATTTATATGAGATTTTATATAATCTTACATGTATAATAAAAGCAGCTACAATCAGAATTAATATATTGACATGTATGTATGAGAATGGATGATGTGGTAAGTGAAGACTCTGACATCGAATCACAGCCCAACCATTGAAGAGAGGAAAGGTAAGTTAAAAATGCAAAAAATTTATAGTGATTTTTGGATAAAGTCATGGATTGAGAATGGGGTCCTGACAGAATGGTATCAGAGCAGGGGTTGGTCTGATTTGAGTCGGTGTTAGAAAATAAGAAAGTATACATCCCCATAGTACTGTGCTGTGTTTAGATATAACTGTGTATACCGGATAGGAGATGGACTAATTCATTATTATGAATGCAGGAACTTTGCCTATATGGCAAATACGCGTAGTGGTAGAGGTATGAGAGGTAGGGCTCGAGGCCGGGGAGATAGACCCGAGGGATGAGCCGCTACCAGACCATTACCTACGCATGAGACTCTAGGTGCTACTGAGGCACCCGAGTATGCAAAGACGCGCTTCACGAGATTAGAGCGTGGTCTCGAGACTATTATCGAGATACTGGCACAGACGATGCCAGGTGGGCAGAGACAGAAGGCAGGAGCTGCTACAGGAGAGGTAGTTGCCCCTGATACACCTACGCAGACAGCTGATGCACAGAGGACTGTAGATACTCCTACACCCCCACCGGTTTCGGGTGGTAGTGGATTAGGATATGGATGTGATCTGCATCGGTTGCGAGAATTCCAGAAGTTTAGACCTCCATCCTTTAGTGGGGTCAAGGACCCAGTGGCTGCTGAGGAGTGGTTAGCAGAACTGGAGAAGCTTTATGGATTCTTTGAGTGTACGACCTCGGAGATGGTCGCGTTTGCTGCGTTCCTACTGAAGGGAGCAGCAGAGCATTGGTGGAAGTCCACCCGACCTATATTGAGATCCCGACACATGGATATCAGTTTGGATATATTTCGGGAGGCCTTCAGGAGGCAGTTTGTTCCCGACACCGCGCAGCGGACACTTCAGGCAGAGTTTTTGGGACTACACCAGGGGAGTTTATTTGTGGACGAGTATGAGACTCGATTCCATCCCTAGGAAGATATGACCCGTATACCATGTACAGTGAAACCAGGAAGGTCCACAGGTTTATCGACGGGTTGAGACCGGTTCTACGGTCCAAGTTGGTCCCATTAGACATAATGATCTATGAGGAAGCAGTACGCGTGGCGCAACTATGTGAGCAGGATTACGAGAGGAATGCTTCCGAGTTCAGGAAGTTTAGCCGTAGCCGAGATGTACAGAGGAAGAGGTCAGCTAGAGATTTCAGTTATCGAGGAGGGAAGAAACTCTTTGGTAAGAGATCACGAGTAGAGGAGGCACGAGAGAGATATGCTAGACCTCCTGCTTATCCGACTGTAACCCCAGCAAAGGGCATTGTCATAGGAGGACAGAGAACTGCTGCAGATCAGTGCAGAAGATGCGGTAGATCACATGGAGATAGACCGTGTTCACAGGGTGCTATGGTATGTTTTCGATGTGGGAAACTGGGGCACATGGCTAGAGAGTGCCCAGCGCCATTTGTGACTGCACCACAGAGGGGCAAGGAGTTTGATAGAACTCCGGCTGGTACGTCTGCTCAGAGAGGTAGAGCGACGGCAGAGGATAAAGGGAAACAAGTGATGGGTCAAGGGCGAGTACATGCTTTGGACCAGGGAACAGCTAATGCTTCATCAAATGTGATTCGAGGTAACATCCTGATTTATGATATTGAAACATATGTTTTAATTGATCCTGGTGCCACGCATTCTTTTGTATCACCATCATTAGCATGTAAATTAGCAAGACATGTAGAGCGTACACGTTTATGTATGATTATGTTAATCAGTACGCCTATGAATAGTAATCAAGTTGTAGAATATGTATATAATGACTGCAAGATGAGAGTAGGGGATAAGGAGATGATAGCCAATCTAATATTACTAAGTATGAGTGACTTTGATATAATATTAGGAATGGATTGGCTATCTGCAAACCATGCTATTTTAGACTGTTATGATAAGACAGTTATGTTTCCTAACCCTACTAGATATGTTGTAAAGTTTAATAAGAATAAATGAATGGAGTAGTTATGATTATTACGTGATTACTGATTTAGAAAACCTTCAACATATCAAGGTTTCATTGCGTACGTGGTAGATATGGATAAGGCACATCCGGAGTTGTCAGATATCACTATGGTCAGTGAGTACCCAGATGTTTTCCCAGATGAATTGCCAGGGTTACCACCAGACAGAGAGATGGAGTTCTGTATAGATTTGGTACCTGGTACGGAGCCTATTTCGAGACCACCATATCGCATGGCCTTAGTTGAGCTGGAGGAGCTCAAGAGACAGTTGCAGGAGCTATTGGATAGGGGTTTTTTTCGACCGAGTGTTTCACCTTGGGGAGCACCGGTTCTGTTTGTGAGGAAGAAGGATGAGAGCCTCCGATTGTGTATAGATTACCGATTGTTGAATAAGGCCACCATCAAGAATAGATACCCCCTTCCACGCATTGACGACTTGTTAGATCAGCTTCAGGGAGCACAGGTCTTTTCCAAGATTGACCTGAGATCTGGGTATCATCAGCTGAAGGTTCGAAGTGGAGATGTACCCAAGACAGCATTTCGTACCCGATATGGCCATTATGAGTTCTTGGTCATGCCATTCGGATTGACGAATGCTCCAGCTGCTTTCATGGCTTTGATGAACGATGTGTTCAAGCCATATTTGGACCAGTTTGTTATCGTCTTCATCGATGACATATTGGTGTATTCGAGATCCAAGGAGGAGCATGAGGAGTACCTCAGGATCATTGCAGACGTTACGGGAGCATGAGTTATATGCTAAGCTCAGCAAGTGTGACTTTTGGTTGTCACAGATCTCGTTTTTGGGACATGTTGTATCGAGAGATGGTGTATCAGTTGATCCATCTAAGATAGAGGCGGTAGTTCAGTAGGAACAGTCGAGGACAGTCACCGAGATCAGGAGTTTTCTGGGTTTAGCTGGATACTATCGGAGATTCGTTGAGGGATTTTCGAAGTTGGCTGCTCTGTTGACACGTCTTACTCGAAAGAGTGCACCGTTCGTATGGAACGAGGATTGTGAGAAGAGTTTTGAGGAGTTGAAGCGTCGATTGACCACCGCTCCGATTCTCACTATCCCTACCAGCTCAGGAGGATTTACAGTGTATACCGATGCTTTGCATCAGGGACTGGGCTGCGTATTGATACAAGACGGGAAGGTAGTTGCTTATGGACCAGACAGCTGAAGGATCATGAGAAGAACTATCCGATCCATGATTTGGAGCTAGCTGCA
Source organism: Firmiana major (assembly GCA_033439115.1). Classification (NCBI taxonomy): domain Eukaryota; kingdom Viridiplantae; phylum Streptophyta; class Magnoliopsida; order Malvales; family Malvaceae; genus Firmiana; species Firmiana major. The sequence continues at coordinate 20,992,727 of CM065895.1, forward strand.
ATAGTGTTTGCGTTGAAGGTATGGCACCACTACTTATATGGCGAGAAGTTCTAGATATTTACCGACCACAAGAGCCTCAAGTATCTGTTCTCACAAAAGGAGCTGAACATGAGACAGAGAAGATGGCTAGAGCTTCTGAAGGACTACGATTGTGAGATACTTTATCATCCGGGTAAGGCTAACGTTGTAGCTGATGCCTTGAGCAGGAAGAGCCTGGGGATGGTATCGTACATGATGATTAGGGAACATGATTTGCTAGAGCAGTTTGCTAGCCTCAGTTTAGGAGTCGTGCCTTCTGACATGGATACAGGCTATGTGATAGCTAGTCTACGCTTGGAACCGGATCTGTTGGACAGGATCAGGGTGGCTCAGCAGACTGATCCATTTTGTATGGATGTGGGTAGTCAGATGCAGAAGGGCACCGTGACTGACTTTGAGTTGAGTTCTGATGGACTACTGAGGTTCAGAGGCAGATTGTGTGTTCCCGAGGATCCAGGACTCAGGAGATTGATATTGGCGGAAGCTCATTCGTCGAGGTATACGTTACATCCGGGGAGTAACAAGATGTATTAGAACCTCCGGAAGGTATACTGGTGGTCGGGTATGAAGAGAGATGTAGCAGACTTCGTGGCAAAGTGTCTCATATGTCAGCAGGTGAAGGTAGAGCATCAGAAACCTGCAGGATTATTGCAGCCTCTACCTATACCGACATGGAAATGGGAGCATATCACCATGGATTTCGTGATGGGTTTACCGAGGACTCGTATTAATCACGATGCTATATGGGTGATCGTTGGTAGACTGACAAAGTCAGCCCACTTCCTAGCTATGAGAGCGACCGATACTCTGAGTTCATTAGCAGAACTGTACGTACGCGAGGTAGTGAGGTTACACGGTGTACCAGTGAGCATAGTCTCTGATAGGGATTCCCGCTTCACATCCCACTTTTGGGGACATTTTCAGGAAGCCATGGGAACCCAGTTGAGTTTGAGCGCCGCTTTCCATCCTCAGACAGATGGTCAGTCAGAGAGGACCATACAGACTCTGGAAGACATGTTGAGAGCATGTGTGCTAGATTATCGAGGCTCCTGGGATGACCACCTGCCACTAGCCAAGTTCGCCTACAACAACAGTTATCATTCGAGTATCAGGATGGCACCGTATGAGGCTTTATATGGCCGTAGATGTCGTTCCCCTATTGGATGGGAAGAAGTGAGTGACCGTAAGATTTTTGCTCCTGACATGGTTACGCAAGCATCTGAGGACGTCCGCTTGATAGTAGAGAGACTGAGGACAGCTCAGAGCAGATAGAAGAGTTACGCTGACAGGAGACGTAGGCCACTAGAGTTTGCAGTTGGTGAATCCGTGTTTTTGAGAGTTTCTCCTTCTAAGAGAATAGCGAGATTTGGGAAGAGAGGGAAACTAAATCCTCGCTATATTGGACCCTTTGAGATACTTGATCGAGTGGGGGATAAGGCGTATAGGTTGGCATTGCCACCGGACTTATCAGGTGTCCACAACGTCTTCCACATATCGATGCTTCGGAAGTATCACTTGGATCCGGCACATGTGATTAGTTACGAGCCTTTGGAGCTCCGAGAGGACATGTCATATGTTGAGAGACTGATTCGGATATTGGATAGGAAGGAGAAGGTATTGAGATCGAAGACCATCGGATTAGTGAAGATTCTCTGGCAGCATTATACTTCAGAGAAAGCTACTTGGGAGCTAGAGAGTCTGATGCGAGAGAAGTACCCTCACCTATTTGAGTACTGACTTGGTTCTAATTTGGAGGACCAAATTTTCTGAGTGGGGGAGGATTGTCAGACCCGGATATTTGTAGCTTATTTCCTTATGATTCTTATGTGTATGAACACTATGTTATTATAGTTGAATCATAAGAAGAGTATTTATTTGACATACAGTGTTATTGAAATGATTTAACACGCAAAAGCTACATAAAATGCCTAATGTGAGCGATAGGTATCACAGGCTAAACCGAGTTATTCTAAATCATTCTGACTGAAAATAAGAACTTAAAATAAAAGAGCGTAGAGAGCTCATGAAGAGAAGTCAGCTTGATTTAGACTCGAACATATAAAATAAGTGTAAAAGCTAAAAAGGGTAAAATGGACCTTTTTAGCGAGAAAAGGAGTTTCGGGTGAAATTATCCACCGAGAGCGGTTGGAATATAAAGACGAGAGTGTAAGACATAAGATATGACACTTTCAAAAATTGGAGAAAAAGTCAACATAGTCAATGGTTAAGGAAAAAGTCAACTATAGTTAAGGAAGTGGACTTTTACCATAGTTGACTAATCATGGTTAAAAATTAACCTAAGTGTGGAGAAAAATTTGGGGAAAACTATTCTTGGCCAGAATACAAGATAATCATTCCCGAAAGTAAGGAAAATTTATTCGGAAGGATTCCGGAATAAATTTAATGGTTAAAAACGTGATGGGCCTAAGGTGAAAATTTTAAAGCCCATTAAGGTATACTAAACGTATATCGAAATTCTTAGTCCTTTAGACCGAATTGTTGGACCAATTGATCGGCCAAATTTTGAGACAATAAAAGGCCCGAGGTATAGTGAAAATTTCAGCCGGGAAGCCCATTAGGAAAGCCCAAACCGAGAAGCCCAATTGGAAAAGCCCATGAGATAAATATCTAACCATAGTTAAAGTTAACTATGACTCATAAGGTTACTCATAAGGTGACTCATGGTTCAGATTTGGAAAGTCAAGCATAATGGCTGAAAAGTAAGGCTTAATGGCTAAGTAAGTGGCTTATAAATGCAGCCACACCATTGTCATCTTCATCACACCAATTCCGGCTAGAGAAGAAACCATTGAAACATAAACATCCAAGCTTTCTCTCACTAGAAATCACTAGGAATTAGGCATATTTGGAGCTTGCATTCTTCATAGAAGTTGTTCCAAATTGAGAGGAGATTAACATATGTTGGAATTGGCTATCAAGGAGCCATAGAGTGCAAACCGAGAGCCTCCAAAGTTTCGACCAAAGGGTGAACACAACAATTGGTATATTTTCTAATTTCCAATTTCATATATGTTAATGTATGAATGATTTCAAGTATGTTGATGTATGTTTTAAGTATTGAAACATATTAAATCACCATGAAATGGGTTAGGCCGAGAGTGATCAATGGGGTATTGAAATATGTCAATTTGATTTTAAGACATAAATGGATTAGTATACATGTATTAATGTTAATGGTATAATTAGAATTAATCAAATTGATTAATTTATACATGTAAATTGTTGGCAATCAAGGTGTTTGATAAAATGCCTAAATGAACCATATGATGATTGGTAATGTTGCCTACCAAGTGTTTGTGGAAATGCCTAAGTGAAAATGGCTAGAAAATAGGCATGGATAACATGCCATGGTGAAACCGAGACATGGCTAGCTCTCGGCCATGGCATGTGGCCGAGAGGCCCAATCGGCCAAGCCCAATTATTTTAGGCCCAATAGGGTGTAATGGGCCTAGGACAAGCCCAATAAGAGTTGGTGGGCCCCACAAGCCTAATAGGCCCAACAAAAGTGAATAGTAAAATGAAAATGGACTTAAGGCCTAGTTAGGCCCATTAAGGATTTTAAGGCCCATTAAGGGAAAATAAACTGTATTAATGTGTAATACAGTAGGAAAATTATAATTAACCTGAGGAATGGTTATTTACAGCTCCGGAGCTTACATTGAGAGCTGATCGGACTGCGGGATTTAGCAGCACCGAGGAAGTGAGGTCACGTGACGTGATCCGAGGTAAGGGACTTTTGCAAGTAGTTAGAGATACCTGCACGTATTTTCGTCTGCTTTTACATTCACTTAAAAACTCTGAGGGTCAGAGAAAGTGAATAATAATTATTGCGACCCGATAATGGCAAATTACGATTTTGCCCCTAGTTAGTCAAAAAGTCAACTTTTGTGAGAAGTTGCAAAAAGCATGGAAAATACTATTGTGAGTGTTTAATTTCTATTAGCATGAAAATAAATAGATGGGCTAATGATTTTAAGGTTGATATGACTTAAGCACACTTTTAGTGCTGATTTTACTATTTTGTAAACAATCCCTTTTTAAATAGCCATCTATCATATTTTGTGAGAATGAATCGTGCTAGAGCATAGCTCGCACTGGGATTCATATGTTTTCCACATAATATTAGTGCTGGATTTTGATACGCACTAGATTTTCATGACATGCATGATAGAGTACTGGAGTTCTCACTCGTACTCAGCTTTGAATGATATATGCATGACAGAGTGCTAGAGCGTTGCTCGTACTCGATTTTTCATGGTTTATACATGATATAGTACTGGGAGCTATTGCTCGTATTTGATTTTGATATTGTGCATAGCATAGTACTGGGAGCTATTGCTCGTACTTGATTTAATACATAAACTATGCATAGACCTAGTTGCTGGAGGTTGCTCGCACTAGAGTTGAGTTTGTGACATGAAACAGTGTTTGAGCGGAGTGACGACTGTGAGTCGCACTCAAGACGCACACTGTATGTGATATGTAATACATGTTAAAACCCATGCCTGAGTCCTTGTGTGACTGTGTGTCATAGCTAGAGAGGATATCCGCATGAGGTTGATGTAGACGTGGTATAAATATTTCCATAGTTTCGAGGGCTAAGTCCTATGGGAGGCACCCTGGCTGTGAGGGTCCACGGGTGTACTTTGTACCGTGCCCGGGGCACGAGGTGTACGCTGTACCGTGTGTTACGCATAGCTGACGGCTGTAGTGGACTGACCATCCTCCCGTTGCAGCAGTGATGCCCCGCGCACCGAGATCTGTGTTGCTTGGGATCACATTTTCGGATATGATCATAGTCCAGGATACTATTTGCATTTAACCACAGAGTCTTACATGATATATCACATTGATTGACTGATTTAAACTGCGGACAGACCTGAGGGATGGGTCGGACTCCGATTTTGTGTTGTGAATCATTTGATGCCATATTTATCGTGATTTAAATATACATGGCATGATTTACATAAAGGCATGATTTATATACGATGCATTGTTTTGCACTACATGCCTACATTTGAGAAAGAAAGCATGATTTTCTGTACATGGGATTTATTCTGTACAAGTATTTATATTATATTTCAAGACATGCTTTTTAAAGTAAGTAAAGGAAATAATGTTTTCAAGGCATAGCATTATTTTGAGTAGATAGTGTTGATATCTACTTGCTTGCCTGATTTCCTTACTGAGCGCGTTGTATGCTCACCCCCCTTTCTTTACATCTCTCTACAGAGCGTCAGTAGAGCGAGAGCTATCGAGGGATAGTGTCCCAGAGTCCACTGCTAGTTCCTATCGATCGCCAGGTATACCTTTATGTACAGTTGTGTATCTAAACATAGAAACAGCACAGTGATGTATACGTTATATGGGGAATGTATTTATATGAGATTTTATATAATCTTACATGTATAATAAAAGCAGCTAAAATCAGAATTAATATATTGACATGTATGTATGAGAATGGATGATGTGGTAAGTGAAGACTCTGACATCGAATCACAGCCCAACCATTGAAGAGAGGAAAGGTAAGTTAAAAATGCAAAAAATTTATAGTGATTTTTGGATAAAGTCATGGATTGAGAATGGGGTCCTGACAAATTTTCTATCTGTCACCACTTCTTCTTATCCAAATCGGGGAAACAACCCTTACGGCCATACAATGCCTTATCTAAAGTCATCTCGATACTCAAGTGACAACTATCATTATTGGCGAATTCAATTAGTAACAACTAATCATCCCAAGAGCTTATCAGATAAATGGCACACACTCTTATCATATCCTCCAGAACCTGTACAGTCCTCTCTGACTGACCATCTGTCTGAGGATGGAAAGCTATGCTAATACTCAGTCGAGTTTCCATAGCTTTCTAAAAAATATTCTTAGAAGTGAGAAGTGAAGCGGGAATCCCTATATGATACAATGCTCACCGGAAAATACTTGGTATTCCACAATTTTTCCATACACATAAATTCGCCTACACACTCAGAGTATCTGGTGATTTCCTAACCAGAAGGTGGGTAGACTTAGTCAATCTATCGACTATCACCCAGATAACCTTATGATTCATTCGGGTCCTCTGTAACCCATCACGAAATTCATGGTAACTTGTTCCCATTTTCGTGTCAATATAGGTAGAAATTGTAATAACCTTGCAAACTTCTATTATTCTACTTTACTCTGCTGACATACGAGACACTTCTTCATAATCTCCACAATATCTCTTTTCATATCTGACCACCAATACCCCTTTTTGAGAATTCGATATATTTGTTACCTCTCGAATGCACTGTATATCTTGAAGAGTGAGCTTCTGACAATGTCACTATCTCATCACTGTGGTCCTGGGGAGCACTTAAACTGTCTCTGAACCTCAGTTCTATCATCACTCTCTGTGAACTCTATCACTGTACCCCTCTAAATCTGACCCACACTATCGACACCATGTCGATCCTCACGCTAAGCCTGTCAAATCCGGTCACTCAAATTCGGTTCTAATCTCAGGCTAGCTGTCACACAATCACTGTCATCATCAGAGGGAATTGCATCACTACTGAGGCTTACAACTTCTCTATCAACTCACGCTCCCTAACAATTACATGTAATACCATCCCGAGGCTCTTTCTGCTCAAGGCATTAGCCATTACATTAGCCTTTCCTGGGTGGTACAATTTTCACAATCATAATCCCTCAGAAGCTCTAACCATTTTTGTTCTTATATCCGACTCTTTCTGTGAAAACAGATTCTTGGAGCTTTTATGATCAGTGCATACCTGAAATTTCTCATTGTATACATAGTAGTGTCACATACTCAATGCAACCACTATCGCTGTCAACTTTAAATCATGGGCCGGATAGTCCTTTCATGATCCTTGAGTTTGTCTGGATTCATAATCGACTATCTTCCCCTTTTGCATCAATACACAGCTCATTCATTATTTTGAGGTTTCCATAGACTCATGAGAAACCTCTTAATCTGTTTGGTATGGTGAGAATAAATGCAGTGGTCAGTTCATACTTCAATACACCAAAACTCCTGTCACGTCTATCATCCCATTCAAATACAACTTTTTCTAAGTTAAATGTGTCAATAAAGTAATCCATTTCGAGAACTCTCAACAAATAATCTGTAAAAACAATTTTCCAATTGTTGCTTATGATTTTCACTGGACTGTAAATACACCCAAAATATCATCAATAAGGATGATAACAAATTGGTCCAGGTAAAGTTTAAATACCTTATCGTAGTTGTGTTCCACTAAATATTTCAATCACCCATATCCTTGACCTATGTACGCATAAACGTATAATGTCATTTCGAAATCGCTTCCGTTCAAGATACTAACCCCCGTCATTTCCTTTTCTTATATTAACGACTTTTATAAAATTTTTAATTAATTTTTAAACCTCCATGATTAATCGAATTCTATATTTCTTTATCGTACAAGTAAAGGTACCCTATTTTTAAATGTATATATTACGACTGTTGCTTTCAATTTATAGGTTGTGTATACTTTTAGACGCTGTCAAGTCTTCAGGCGGGGGAGGTATTTTGAAATACCTTTATTAACCCTCAACTTGACCACAATTACTTTACATATCAGTCCATGTGGTCACAATTCATATTCGTTACTAATTGCTTTAATCCAAATTATTTTACATATCAGAGATATTCGTACCTTGCATACGCCTCTTATTCCAATAGATATTGTATTCAAGATCTATCACATCTAAAAGCTTATCTCCTTTCGTATATCACTTATAATAAACTCTGTCATCACTCATTCCGTGAGTACAATTATTTACTCCTTTAATTTCAATCGCTACACCCCTTTTTTCAACCTATAATCTCTTCATAATTATTCCGTTAGTTAACCCTCCTTCATTGGGGTACTAACTATCAGCATTGTGCCCATAGGTGTAGGCATTCACGTCTTTTACTAACTTATATACAAATAAAGGCGGTATGACTAAATACGTGGCACCAGGATTAATTAAAATAATTACTTCACTATTCATAACCAGTGTGGTATCTTTCATCGCATCATATGAAACATTAGTAGTGTCTTGGTCTAAGGCATACACTCGCCTTCATCCAACAACCTACTTTCCCTTTCTCTTTGGCTATGGCCTCCCTTTTCGGTGCAGGGATATCAATAGGGTTTTCTCTGTCTCTTTGCCCTTCTGTGGGGCATCTCACCCACTTTGAGCAATCATTAATTAAGTGGCCCGTATTACCACACTTAACACCTATTTTAGTCAATAAAGTGTAGGTGTAGGCCCTACTTCCGTGGTATCTACCACACATTCTACACTGCTCACACTGCTACACTGCTTACACTATTACACTGTTACACTGCTACACTGCTTACACTGCTTACCCTGCTAACATTGCTAAACTGCTCATCTTGCTTACCCTGCTACGGAGCAGGTCGGGGTTCTCCAATCACAATACCCCTCAAAGTGCTAAAATTGAGCACACTGGGGCCTTACCAATCATCTAACCCCATGACTCATCAACTCTAATCTCTTACCAACTGGTCTCTTTCCCGCTCTGACATCTCTGTCATTCTTTATTCTCTTCTATCTCTATTTCAGCCCTTACTACCTTTCCAAATCTTAGAGGCGTGCAACACATGATCTTCTTCACGCAACTGTATTCTGTACACTACCTCGACATAGGTAATGATCTAATCAGACTCTAATCGATAATTTGAGCCCTTTCATGAACTTTTGGGCTTTTCGACTCTCACTGCGCATAGTATCGAGATAATATCTAGGCAGGTATATAAACTAAGATTCATACTCGTCAATCAACCAGTGTTTCTGGGTCAGTTTAAGAAATTTTAATTGTAATTTCCCTTTAAGTAGTGTCCAAAATATTCTATCACCGGAATATATCCAGAAATATTTCTCATGTTGGCTTTGAACGTCTAACTCTTCAGATAGGTCGAGCGGACTTCCACCAATGCTCTGCCTCGCCTCCAACATAAACGTATTTAAAAGTCACTTTCTCAGTCCACATACACCGAAAGAATTCATACTACTTCGCTATCCCATTCACCTAGTCCTCAGTAACTATTGGTTTCTTTACTTCGCTATATACCAGAGGGTGTGAGAATCCCTATAGTCTGAGGCATCTGTTTAGGCTTTACCATGCCTATTCTCAACTACCTGCTTAGACTAAGTAAACAACTTCGAAATATTTTTTTTACACTCCACTCCATCCTCTCGGAGCGTGTCTCAATACTGTTTGGTCTCTTTATAGGACCCTGTGGAGTATGCTCAACATCAGCCTCCACCTCACTCTCATCTCGAGTCTCATGTGACGACTCATTCAACTCTCAGGTCGATCTCTACGGTCTCGAGCATGTGTACTCGCCCTTTTTCCATAGCGACTATCAGTTATAAAAACTATATTCTTGCATTCAAAACTAAATTCTTAGCTGCAGTTCCATCTTGATATACACAATTGTATCTAAACAATGCACAGTACATGGGGATGTAAATTTACTTAACTACTAACACCGACTCATATCAGGCCAACTCTGCTCTGATACCACCTTTTGTCACGACCCAAATTACCTAAAATCACTACAAATTTTTCACTTTTTTTTTACTTTTTCATTTCCTTACCCGTCGTGAACAGTTACACTACTAAATAGTTGGGCTATGATTCGGTGTTAATCACCTCTCACCTATTTACTATTCCATTTTCATATTTCATTTACATATCAATTTATTTAAACTAAATTCATCCCCAATATTACATCCATATACAGTACTGTGCATCTACATGTTTAGATACAAAATTATACAAATGTGTATACCTGGTCTTGATAAGAAGCTGCGGATAACCGAAATGCAAGACTATTGTCGTTCTCTTCTACTAAATGTACCCTGTGGGATGGAAAATGAAAGGGTGAGTGAAACTTGCTCAGTAAGGCAATAATGTAAGTAGGTAGATAACTATTCTATCTACGTGCTGATAATGTCATGATATAAAATCGTTTATATTTAGAGCATGAGGTATGACTAAAACGATGCCACATGTATGCATATATCATATAAGAGAAATCATGAAATCAACATATAAATCAAATATGGAAAAATCATCATGTATGACATTTCATGCTCGTCACATAAAAACTCATCATAAACTCATCACGTTAAAACTTATTTGTTTCATCATAAACTCATAACGTTAAAAACTTATTTGTTTTTAGCACAAAACAACCACATCAAGGCTAAACCCATCTCTCGGGAATACCTTGATTTATTAAATCGTATCTCATTTAAAAACATAAATCGGGACATTACCCCTCCTTCGAGTTTGTCCTGGTCTATTCAGACCGTATGATATCATGTGAGGCATGTAGGTTAGTGTATGAAAATCGAGGACTATGGCCATACTATGTCCCTGTGATCCCAGGCTACACGGATCCCGATGTGCGGGGCATCACAACTGCAACGGGAGGTGGGGTCAAATCCTACCCGCCAGAATATCAAGTAACATCATCGAGTCATCATGACTGCACGGCACAGCGTACTCCGTGTGACATACACAATACATCGTACTCAGTGGACCCATATCATAGTCTGGGGGTGCCTGCCGTAGGTCTTATCCAACCCAATACTATGTCGATAACCAACCCATGTCTCAAAGTATACGTGCAAGCATATCAACTCTCTGCGACACACAGTCTACAGGAGGCTTCCGCACGACTATATGCATGTCAACTCACGTCTAGTGCGAGCAAAGCTCCAGCACCACACTATGCATATCATGATATCTAAAATCTTGTGCGAGCGAAGCTCCAGCACGATTTTATGCACACACAAAATTTCTCGTACGAGCAATGCTCCAGTACGGCTTTTCATGAGTAATAAATCAGTAAACTTAAGTGCGAGTAAGACTCTAGCACTCTTTTTATTCATGTAAATACGATAGGTGGCTCAATCTTGATAAAACATCTTTTAAAATCGTAACCGGTACAAACCGGTACCCTTTCGTATAATTCATAAAATCAACAGCCAACCTATGTGCATATTTGCTTAAATCAAAGCAATACATTCATATAAAACATTAAAACATAATAATCATGCAATTTATCTGCCTTACTACCCTTTTTGTAAATTTTACTCCCAGGGGTAAAATCATCTTTTTCTTTATTCACCTAAGCCCCGGTTTTCGCAAAAATTATTATTTCGTTTGTAGATACTTTAAGAAATTCTAGACCCTGTAAATCCCCTCAAAATTACGTATAGGTGTCTCTATGCACCTGCAAAATTCCCTTACCTCGATTCTTGTCGAGCGCGTATCTAAATTTCACTGTCGGAGGCTCGTCCAATCCGATTTGCTGCTAATCCAGTCTCTGGGGCTGCAGATAATTATTTATCATGTAAATTTAACCCAATAAATATAATTCTCGTGTTTACTATAGTCGATTTAACTAATTGAGTCAATTTACTCTTATTAGGTCCGATCGCATCTTAATGGGCATCGACCTATTTTCAGCCAATTTCTACTTATTAAATCGCTTCTTCGGGTCTATTGGGCTCATTCAGCTTACCAATAATCATCGGGCTTCGTTCCAAACTCAGTGGATAGCCCGTATACTATTTACGGTAATTACGTTGCAATTCCGATAAATATTCCTTTTTATACATAATTAATCCATAAATTCCGTAAAATAATCGAAACTCTGTATTAAAGGACTCATATTATCATAATTAAAATATACTTACCGAATATGATGCGGGGTACGAAAATCGAAGCTCAATCGGCTCTCGTTCGGGCTTTGTCGTAAAACTGCATAATTATATATTTAATCCGGGTTAATTTTCGATCAAATATAATTTAAATAAATTTCCCAAAAATCAAATCGATCATTTTTGACCTCTTACCGACTTACCCGAAGTCCGGTGTATCCCCGAAAATTCTTCTCTTTTTTCCTTTTTTTCTTTTTCTCCTTTTTCCTCTCTTTCTTGGCTGAACCGGTTCAGTCCAGTTCAGACCGGTCCGGTTCAGTCCAGTTCAGTCCGGTTCGGCCGGTTCAGGGCCTCGCCAATCGGTTCTTCGTCGGCTTCCACAGCCAGCAACTCCGCGAGGTCGTCCGCAGCTCAGATCTGGTTTCGGTTTCGCACGAGGTGGCTGGGAAGTGGCCTGTCCGGCTGTTCTCCCTCGGTCATCGGTACCCATTTTCCTTTTTCGTCGCTTCCGGTGTCGTTCGTCAGTTTCGGCGACTGCCACCACCACCAATCTGCTCGTCTTGACCTCGAGGATGTTCGGCGGTGGTCGGGTGGGGCTAGATCTGCCCCGGTTGCTGCCGATCACATTTTCTCCCTCGCGGTCTCCAATCGTCGATTTTTGGGTTTCCCGGTGGCTTGGGGAGCGCGTCGCGGCTGCCGGTGGTCACGCGGGTGACGTGCTTCCTTAGCCGACCTTCGCCGGCCCCTCAGTCCTTCCGGTGGCGCACCGGTGAGCTCCCTCGTTCGGCTTCGTTTTCTTCATGCAGAATCGCGATTTTCGCGATTCTGTAATTCTCCTTTTTTTTTTTACTTAATTAATTTAATTTAACTTATTATTTAATTTTATTATTATTTTAATCCTTATTTTATTATAAAATCTCAAAAATATCTAAATAAAATTATATTTTATTCTAATTAATTAATTTAATTAATTTAATCTATTTTTTCACTTTCCCGATATATTTTTCGATTATTTTTGAGATATTGTCCCGAGCGAAAATTTTGATTAATTCCAGTAAATTCATATATTGATCAATTTAATCCGAAATTTAATTATTTCTTCGTTATTGATTAAGATTCTCAAATCCGTTATTTTTAATTAAATTTTCTTATCGAATTTATACCAGCTTTCGATCTTTTGACCGTTTTGCCCTTGCACGTGTTTGGGAATTCCATTTCAGTCCTTTTTGCATTTTTAATTTCGTGTTTTAAATCCTTATCTCCAGTCTGAATCTCGTTCGTTTAATTTGGGACCATTTCAATCCTTCCTTTCACGAACATACTCATTTCGTGTTTTAATTAAATTCGGGTCTTACACTGAGAATCATGTAGAGTCATCATATGAGACTCATGAATGATACCGAGATTGAAACTAATGTTTAGCGTGCTCCATCAGGTCCTGTGGAAAGGACAAATGGTACTGAGATACACTCTGCTAAGGTTAAGTGGAGTATTGAACATATTATGGAAAATTAGGACACAGGCTATGTTAGGTGATGGGGTAGACGAAAGAATAGACAGACAGATTACTCCCGATACGACTGCACAGCCTATAGAGATTGTTTCAGAACTACAATATGCCTGCTCCTGTAGCTCCACAGCAAAATGATGATGACTTGAGTTAGGAGTAAGAGCTACACTAGATAAGACAGTTTCAGAACTGCAGACCACTATTGTTAAATGGGATAAAGGACCCGATAGTTATAGAGAACTGAATGAATGAGATTAAGAAAACTACAAATGGAATTTATGGGTCTAGCACAAGGAAATTGATTTGTCTATGAGTATGAATTATGAATTATATCCCTGAAAATGTATGACCCAATGTTATGGGCAGTGAAGTCAAGAAATGTCTGTATGTTCACTAACAGATAGAGACCGAGTTGATTTCGGAGGATAGCATGCTATTACATACTGAAATCAAGAATCTAATTGTAATAGAAAACGGTAAAATTAAATTGAAAAACTTGGACGGATTCTTAGAGTATGATTGTGAGCTTAATAGACTGATGGTAGTTTCAAGAGTTCAAGCCTTCATTTTTTAACAAGGTTAAGAATTCAGTGATTCGGAGTGTTGAATGAATGAGATAGAAAAGCTTGATGATTTTAGAAGTAACTCTACCAAGAAAGTTGCTTTTGCAACTTTTGTGTTAAAGGATTGGAGAAGCTACACGAATTTTCAGAGTGTGCTACTATAAAGAAAGTAGCCCTTGTAGCATCAATATCGAGATGAAAAGTCAAACTCGGAGGGAAGTTCCCCGATTTAATTCGAGAGCCGACATAAAAAAATCTCATGGGATATTTTTCGAAGGCCCTTAGGCGACAGCACATTCCGGATGAAATAAAGTGGCAATTATGAATAAAATGAATGCAATCGAACATGAAGTAACAAGTCTATAGATGATTATGAAATTAAATTTATAGCTTTGGAAAAAGAATGATCTGGATAAGTAGAGATGTGAAACGGAGAAAATCTAGGAAACTCATAGGAGGTACTGAGATCCTCAATCGAGCTAAGTTAGCTCAACTTGATGTTATTTTGAGAGATCAGTGCGTAAGGCACAACTATGAGAATATGAGATATATACTTTCGAGGTTATTAAGAACATGAAAAGGTAAAAAGAGTGACAAAAAAGCGATGTACTAAGGAAGCAGTGAGAGTGATAGAGTAAAGTCACTGTAACTGAAAAGGTGAATTACAAAACTAAAAGTATAAGTGAAGGTCACACTGCTTACAGGATTGATAAAGTTAGGGCGTGTTCGGAGTAATGATAGGCCCTAAGGGTACTGTCCGTAAGTGCACGGGTCGTACAAGTAATAATGGGATTTGAGTCCCGAGTTATCGTCACTCAGAGAAGTTGGTTAATCTAATTAATTATCGGTTAATCTTACCCTATGGTATATCCTAGCAAATTATGAGATTAAGGTGGTGATCTACTAAGACTATGTCAAAGTACTGAAAATAATAAAACTATAAGATAAACTAAATAAAACCGAGCAAAATTACTTACAGTGCTCCACGCAATTAAAATCAAAAGCCTACAAAAGAAATTAAAACAATTAAAACTACTTAACGCAAATAAAATGCAAATATGAAAAAACAAAGCAAGATTAATTAAACTAAAATTAACAATCCTAAAATGCAATAATACTACTTAATCAAAATGCAATTTAAACTAACTTAAGATTTAATGAAATAAATTTACCCTTAATTTAATTCTAAATGAACACTTAATTAACTATCAACCTAATTAAAACTATGTTCTATACCATTAAACAAGAATACTAATCATGCAATTTAATCAAAGACTCTAAACTAAGCTAACAAATTAAATTGGAATTAAACTAAACTAACAACGCATGAAAATGGATTAAAGCTATAATGCAAATGTGCCAAACATGGCCTTAAGTAAATTTAAACCATTCTAAATTTTTTTTAATTAAATTAACTATGTTATAATAAAACTAAATAGCATGTAAATTAAATTACAAGAATTTAAATAACAAGAAATAAAAATAAGCATGCTGTCCATAAATTTAAAATTTAAATCTAACACTCCTAAAATTATTCAAAATTAATAAAATACTAATATTATCTAAACTAATTAATTGTCTAAACTGGTACTAATGAATTAACTAAAGAAACTAAACCAAACAATTAACACTAAAGCAGACCATGCACGTCAGCCCATGTTTCAAACCACACGTCTTGTACGCATCTCTCTGCCCATGTCCAGCATTGCCACCTCCTGCTTCGATGCACTAGCAGCACACGTTGCAGCCTCTAATCATGCTCCCAACAATGCTCATCTCACGCAGCAGGTTCTTTCATATTGCAGCTGATCAGCAGATACGTCCAGCAAATTTCGTGTAACAGCAAGCTTCCAGTCGCATTCAGAAACGAAATGAAATTGAAGCAGTAACTGACAACCAATATCAAAAGAAAACAATGTAGAACACTAGAAACAGGGAAGAGCAAGGGATGTGAAGCACAGGAAACCCAAGCAACTAACCAACAACCCAACAGTGGATCAAGAGACAAAAAAAATCAGTATAAAAACACAGCAGAGAACATCTCACTACCCAAATTACCTAAAAATCAGAGTAAATTTTTTTTGCCTTTTCATTTATTATTTAATTCTTACCTTTCTTTCATCGTGACCATCCTACAACACAGTTGGGCTATGATTCGGTGTTAGTCACCTGTCACCTATTTACCATTCCATTTCCATATTCACATTTATATATCAGAGTTTACTATTCTTTGACTTTAAATAAATACACACCCAATGGTATTTATAACTCTTCATCCCCGACGTCATATCTGTTTACAGTACTATGCATTACATAGTTAGATACAAAACCATACAAATGTGTATACCTGTCTCTCGATGGGAAGCAGTAATTACCCAGAATGCAAGTCCTCAGCCGCTCAATAACTTTTGCAAATGCTCTGAAAAGATGGAAAAATAAGGGGGTGAGCAAACCACACGCTCAGTAAGGCAATTATGCAAGTAAGTAGATAGCTCCACTATCTACATGCTCATAATGCCATGCCCTTAAAATCCATTTCTTTTCATTAAAATCTCAAGCACAAAACCATGCAAATATTATGATATAGTTTATCCAAAACTATTTGTGCATATAGAAAAGTATGTAATTCATGCATCAATAGCATTTTATGTGACATCCTTAAATCATCATTAGCATGAAGTAAAACAATATCATGCATCCTTTTGTGTCATGTAAGACAAATCGTGGATTTCAAATGAAAGCATGGAAAACTTCACATGCTACTGTATTTAAATCATTACATTAAAACTGCAGTAAAAACTAACCCTTCCGGGTCCATCTCATAAAACAATTCAATAAAATTCATTATAAAACTTCGGTTATAAAACCACCCTTCTTTCAGGGTCACAAATGATAAAATCATGAAATCATAAAATCGTCAAATCGGGGGCCTGACCCCTCCTTCGAGTCTACCCTGGTCTAACAGACCACAAGTTATATCATGTGAGACAATCAGGTAATTATCAGTAACATCGAGGACTATGGCCATATCCTAGTGATCCCTGGCAACACGGTACCTAGTGTGCGGGGTATCACACCTGAAACGGGAGGTGGGTCGTCCTACCCGCCAGAATAGCATAACACCAGGATTGCGAGGGCAAGGCTTGCTGCCTTTTGGCTAATGTCACTCCACTCCAACAATCCCCACGGTACAGCGTACTCCATGTGATATACACGGTACAACGTACTCCGTGAACCCTAGCTCAATCAGGGGTGCCTATAATAGGTCTTATCCACCCATATCATCTCTGTCTCAGAATGCACGTGTGAGCATATCATCTCACTGTGACACACAGTCTACAGGAGGCTCCAACACGGCTATATGCATGTAATATAAATCCCTGTGCGAGCGAAGCTCAAGCATGGCTCCATGCATATTCATGATATCAGAAAACCTCGTGCGAGCGAAGCTCTAGCACGGTTTCATAGAAATCAATAAAATCTACGTACGAGCAGTGCTCCTGTACGACTTAAACTGATTATAAATTCAAGTAAAATCCACGTACGAGCAATGCTCTAGTACGGATATGTATAAAAACTCAATGAAAACCTCGTACGAGAAAAACTCCAGTACGACATTCAAATGAATTATGAAAACCATATAAAACTTTGTGCGAGCAACGCTCTAGCACAAATGAATGCTTAAGTAAATCGAATCTCTTGCGAGTTATACTCCAGCACGGCTTTATGCATAATTAAATCAAATCTCGTGCGAGTTACACTCCAGCACGGCTTTATGCAATATCAAATCAAAACAGGATGCGAGCTAAGCTCCAGCATCTCTCATGCATGTCAAATCATTAAAAGTAGTGCAAGCAATCGCTCCAGCACTATTTTATGCATACCACGTCAAAACAAATCAAAACATGTCACAACATGTCAAAACAGAGTGCGAGCTAGGCTCCAGCAGCTCTCATTTCACAATAATAAAAATCAGTGCGAGCATCATGCTCTAGCACATTTCATGCATATGATGTCACACAAGTCGGTGCGAGCAACCGCTCAAGCACATTTATGCACATTCACAAATGTAGATATAGTGCGAACTACGTGTCGACACTATCTGTTTCCATATAAACTTGATAGTTGGCCGTTTTCCAAAGAAATTTCCATTTAAATATAAATAACACCTACGTAGTGTTATCTTGTGAAATTAAACAATTTCTGGCCAATCTATCGATTTGTTTTGATTAAAACCAATAAAATTCTTAAACCATAAAAGTCCTTAAATCATGCATTTCATGCATGTCATGCTTTCACCATCCTTAGATGAACTTCCCTCAATAGGAGTAAAATAGACATTTCACCTATTTCGATCCTTAAAATTCATTTAAACCACTTTTAGGATCATTATACAATAATCGCGTATACATACATAATCAGTGTATACAAAATCTATTAAAATATGCGTAGCTACCTCTAGCTACTCACACAATTCCCTTACCTCATTTTTTGTTCAGTCTGACCTTTCCCACTGATGTCTCGTCACGCAGTTCGATTTGCTTCGAATCCAATCTCCTGAACTGCGGATAAATATTCACAAGGTCAAATACAATACAATTAATTGTATTTCACAATTTTCTGGGCTTAACTTAAATCATTGGGCCCGTTTACCCATATTGGGCCCGATTGTACCATAATGGGCCTTAATCGGCCTTAAGCCCATTTACCACACTTTATCGAGGCCTATTGGGCTCATTAGGCCCATCAGTATTTATTTAGCCTCATTCTAAATTCTCAAACAGCTTATGAATTATTTAGGACAATTTATCCCAATTTTTCAGAATTTAATTCAATTATGCGAAAATTAAATCTGTAATTTATGCGTTAAATATCAATCACGCATAACGATGCAAAATTATCGTAATTAAGAGTTACTTACCCGTTATTCCATGATAGTACTCAAATCGAGGCTGTCTCGAGCTCTCGGTTGATGCCAATCGTCGAGCTACACAATTAAATATATTTTCGGGTAAACTTTCAGTCGATTATTTATCAAATTAAATATTTTAAAAATTAAATCGATCAATTTGACCGCTTACCGACTTACCCGAAGCTCGACTGAATCACTGGAATTTTCCCCAATTTTTCCTCTTTTTCTTTTTCCCTTTTTCTTCCTTTTTTCCTTCTCTTTTTGGCTGAACCGGTTCGGTCCGGTTCGGTTCAACCCGGTTCAGACAGCCGGTTCACTCCGGTTCAGTGGCTTGCAGGCCGGTTCTCCGCCGGTTTCCACCGCCAGTGACTCCGCTGGGTCGTCCGCATCTCGGATCTGCCCTCGGTTTTGCCCGAAGTCGTCAAAAAGTGGCCGGTCCGGCCCTTCTCCTTTCCGCCGTCGACAACTTCTCTTTTCTCCCTCCGTTTCCAACGCTGGCCACCGTCTTGCCCGCCGGTGTTGCCACCAATCGCGTCGTCCATGCCTTGGGGACACTCGGTTGGTGGTGGCTGGCTCCAGATCGGCGTCGATCGCCGGGAATATCTCTTTCTCTCCTCGGTCCCGTTTTCTTCCCCATTCGGCTGCCGTTTACCGCCGTTCGTCAGCCCGTTCGGGCTACTGGTGGCTCGGCTGGCCTCGCCTCTGGTCTGGGCCTCCGCCAATCGCTGGTGATAGGTGAGGCAGAAGGGGGTTCCCCCGATTTTCGACTTTCGTTTTCTGTTTTCTTCGCGTTTTGGCGAATTTTCGATTTTTTTTTTCAATTCAGTTTTTTTAATTATTTTTATTATTATTTATTTTTAATATTATTTTAATCATTAAAATAATATTAAAATTCCAAAATATCTAAAAAACATTATATTTTATTCATTTAATCCGTAAATGAATTTCTCAGTCTGGTTTTACCTTTTCGGTATATTTTTTGATTATTTTCAGGATTATTTTTCGATACGAAAATTTTGGTTTATTCTAATAAATTTATATCTTGATCAATTTAACCCGAAATTTAATTATTTCTTCGTTATTGATCAAGATTTCTCAATCCCATATTTTTAATTAAATTTTCTTGTCCCGATTAATACCGAATTTCGATATTTTGATCGTTTTACCCTTGCACGTGTTCGAGAATACCATTTTAGTCCTTTTGCATTTTTAAATGCACTCAAAAATATCAGGTCTTACAATCTCCCCCACTTAAGAGATTTGGTCCTCCAAATTAGAACCAAGGCAAATGAGTCCATAAATAACTCCGGGTACATCTATCGTATCATATACTATCATTCTCAAGTGACTTTCTCCGGAGTGTAATACTACCAACATACTTAACTAGGGAGATCATCTTAACCCTCAACACTTTCTCCTTCCGTCTAATACCCGAATCAATTCTCCAATCATACGTTATACTTTCATTGAGCTAACTGTTGGAGCTCATATCCAATCACATATACTAGGTCCGAATATTATTTCTGAAACATCGTAAGATAGGATACATTGTGGATGCCTGTTTATTCAAGTGGTAACGCTAACCTACAGGTCTTATCTCCCACTTGTCCAATATCAATATCCGAATCTCGTTACGTCCTTAAGACAAGTAACTGTCAACAATAATGATTCACCCTCGGTGAATTTTCAATGGTTTCTGTCTCTTGTCAGCATAGCTTTTCTATCTGCTCTGAGGTGTTCTTAATCTCTCATAATTCAACTAAACATCCTCAGAGGTTTGTCTTACCAATTCGAGAACAATTTTCTATCTGTCACCCACTTCTTCTTATCCAAGTTAGGGAACAACTCCCTACGGCCATACAATGCCTCATATAAAATGTTATCCCGATACTCAAGTGACAACTGTCATTATTGGCGAATTTGATTAGTAGCAACTGATCATCCCAGGAGCTCATAAAATCAATGGCACACGCTCTCATCACATCCTCTAGAACCTGTACAGTCCTCTCTGACTGACTATCTGTCTGAGGGTGGAAGCTGTGCTAACACTCAATCGGGTTCCCATAGCTTCCTGAAAAACATTCCTAGAAGTGGGAAGTGAAGCGGGAATCCCTATCTGATATCATGCTCCCTAGAACGCTACATATTATTCCACAATTTTCCATACATAAAAATTTGCCTACACACTCAGAGTATCTGGGGATTTCATAACCAGAAAGTGGGTAGACTAAATCAATCTATCGACTATCACCCAGATAGCCTCGTGATTGATTTCGAGTCTCTGTAACCCATCACAATATTCATGGTAACTTGTTCCCATCTCCGTGTCACTATAGGTAGAGACTGCAATGACTCTACATACATCTATTGCTCTACTTTACTCTGCTGACATAGGAGACACTTCTTCCACAATCTCTACAATATCACTTTTCATACCTGACCACCAATACATTTTTCAGAGATTCAAATATATTTATTATTTCTCGGATGCACTGTATATCCCGAAGAGTGAGCTTCTGACAATAACACTTTATCATCAACTGTGGTTTTGGGGAGCACTTATACTGTCTTTGAACCTCTGTAAGTCATCATCACTCACTGTGAACTCTGCCACTGTACCATTCTGAATCTGACCCATACCATCGACACCATGCCGATCATCACGCTAAGCCTGACAAATTCGGTCACACAAATCCAGTTCTAACCTCGAGCTAGCTATCACAAAATCACTGTCATCATCAGAAGGGATCACATCACTACTGAGGTTCACAACTGCTCTAGCAGCTCTCGCTCCCTGACCATCATATGTGATACCATCCTGAGGCTCTTTCTGTTCAAGGCATCAGCCATTTCATTAGCCTTTCCTGGGTGGTACGATGTTCACAATCATAATCCTTAGAAGCTCTAACCCTCTTGGTTACCTCATATCCGACTCTTTCTGTGAAAACAGATACTTGGGGCTTTTAGGATCAGTGCATACTCAAAATTTCTTACCGTATAAGTGGTGGCGCCATACTTTCAATATAAACGCTACGACTGCCACTCTAAATCATGGGTCGGATAGTTTCCCTCATGGTCCTTGAATTATCTGGATCCATAAACGACTCTCTTCCCATTTTACATCAATACACAGCTCACTCATAATTTTGAGGTATCCATACACACTGAAACCTCTTGAGCTGTTAGTCATGTTGAGAATACTTACGGTGGTCAGTTTATTACTTCACTATACCAAAACATCACGGAAGCCATTTTCATACTCATCATACCACTCGTATGAAATCTTTTTCCAAACGAGACGTGTCAACTGAGTAACCCATTTCAAGAAACTCATAACACCTTGTCTGTAAGACAGTTTCCTGTTGCTACTCATGCTCTTCCCTGGACTTCGAATACATCGAAATATCATCGCTATAGATAACAACCAATTGGTCCAGGTAAGGTTTAAATACCTCATCGTAGTTGAGTTCCACTACATAATTCAATCACTCATATCCTTGACTTATGTACGCATAAACGTATAAAGTCATTTCGAAATCTCTTCTGTTCAAGATATTAACCCACGTCATTTCGTTGCTCTTATATTAACGGCTTTTTATAAAATTTTAATTTTTAAACTTTCATGATTAATGAATTTCTATATCTTTTTATCATACCAGTAAAGGTACCCAAATTTTTAAATATATATATTACGACTGTCGATTTCAGTTTATAAGTTATGTATGCGCTTCTAGACTCTGTCAAATCTTTAAGCAGGGAAGTATTTTGAAATACCTTTATTAACCCTCAGACTTGACTACATACCGCTTAATCCAAATTACTTTGCATATCAAGGACATCCTTACCTTGCATACGTTTCTTATTCCAATATATCTCCTTTAATATATCACTTATAACAAACTCTTTCATTATTTGTCAAACTTACAATCCTTATACCCTTATTCAGTTAGTGAAAATCAGTTAACCATCATCCTCATGCCTAAGGGTACAGGCTTCACATTTTTCACTAACTTATAAGCAACTGAAGGCGGTATGAATAAATGCGTGGCACCAGGATTAATTAAAATAATTATTTCATTATTCGCAACCAGTGTGCTATCTTCCACCACATCATATGAAACATCAATAGTGTCCTGGTCCAAGGCATACACTCACCCTCGTCCAACATTTTATTTTTGTGGTAACTACCACACATCTTACACTGCTACTGAGCAGGTCGGGGTCCTCAAATCACAATACCCCTTAATAGTGTTGAAATTAGATATACTGGGGTTTATCAATCAACTTACCCTGTGACTCATCAGCTCTAAGCTTTTACCAATTACCTTTTTCCCGTATAGACATCTTTGTCATTCTCTATTCTCTTTTTGTCTCTATTTCGGCCCTTACTACCTTTCCCAATCTCAGAGGCGTGCAACTCATGATCTTATTTAAGACAACTGTAGTTTGCGCACTGCCTCATCATGGTAGTGATATCTAACGGGCTAATCGGACTCTAATTGACAATCTAAGCCGTTCCATGAACTTTTAGACATCTCGACTCTCACTGTTCATCGTGTCCGAGTCACATCTACCCAGGAATATAAACTGAGCTTCATACTCGTCAATCAACATGTTCCTCTGGGTCAGAGTAAATAATTTTATCAGTAATTTCCTTTAAACAGTATCCGGGATATTCTGTCACCGGAATACATAGAATTATTTTGTCCATGTCCATTCTGGATGTCTAACTCTTAAGATGGGTCGAGCGGACTTCCACCAATGCTCCTACTCACCCTTAAATCACATACATACTCTGAGAAATTAGATCTCAATATATTCTCCACACTCCACTCCAACCTCGCGAAGCATATCTCAATACTGTCTGATCTCTCTGTCAGACTCTATCCGATCTCTCTATCAGACTCTGTGGGGCATGCTCAACATCAGCCTCCACGTCAATCTCATCTCGAGTCTCATGTGGCGACTCAGTACAACTCTCGGGCCTACCTCTTCGGCCTCAAGCTCGTGTACTCGCCTCTCAACCATAGCGTCTATCATTTAATGAGTCTATTCTTGCATTTAAAAACCAAATTCTTGGCTGCACTTCCATCTCGATATACACAATTGTATCTAAATAATGCACAGTACATGGGGATGTAAACTTCCTTAACCACTAACACTGACTCATATCAAGCCAACTCAAGCTCTAATACCATTGAACCTGTCACGACCCAAATTACCTAAAAATAAGAGTAAATTTTTTTCTTTTTTTCATTTATTATTTAATTCTTACCTTTCTCTCATCGTGACCATCCTACAACACAGATGGGCTATGATTCGGTGTTAGTCACCTCTCACTTATTTACCATTCCATTTCCATATTCACATTTATATATCAGAGTTTACTATTCTTTGACTTTAAATAAATACACACCCAATGGTATTTATAACTCTTCATCCCCGACATCATATCCGTTTACAGTACTGTGCATTACATATTTAGATACAAAACCATACAAATGTGTATACCTGTCTCTCGATGGGAAGTAGCAATTACCCAGAATGCAAGTCCTCAGCCGCTCAATAACTTTTGCAAATGCTCTGAAAAGATGGAAAAATAAGGGGGGTGAGCAAACCACACGCTCAGTAAGGCAATTATGCAAGTAAGTAGATAGCTCCACTATCTACATGCTCATAATGCCATGCCCTTAAAATCCATTTCTTTTCATTAAAATCTCAAGCACAAAACCATGCATATATTATGACATAGTTTATCCAAAACTATTTATGCATATAGAAAAGCATGTAATTCATGCATCAATAGCATTTTATGTGACATCCTTAAATCATCATTAGCATGAAGTAAAACAATATCATGCATCCTTTTGTGTCATGTAAGACAAATCATGGATTTCAAATGAAAGCATGGAAAACTTCACATGCTACTGCATTTAAATCATTACATTAAAACTGCAGTAAAAACTAACCCTTCTGGGTCCATCTCAAAAAACAATTCAATAAAATTCATTATAAAACTTCGGTTATAAAACCACCCTTCTTTCAGGGTCACAAATGATAAAATCATGAAATCATAAAATCGTCAAATCGGGGGCCTGACCCCTCCTTCGAGTCTACCCTGGTCTAACAGACCACAAGTTATATCATGTGAGACAATCAGGTAATTATCAGTAACATCGAGGACTATGGCCATATCCTAGTGATCCCCGGCAACACGGTACCTAGTGTGCGGGGTATCACACCTGAAACGGGAGGTGGGTCGTCCTACCCGCCAGAACAGCATAACACCAGGATTGCGAGGGCAAGGCTTGCTGCCTTGTGGCTAATGTAATACCCGAATTTAATTAAAATACGAAAATTAAATAAGAAAAGATGGAGGAAGTATGAAGGAAGTTGGGTTAACTTAATCCCGAGCACGTGTGAGGCAAAACGGTCAAAAGACCGAAAGCCGGAGTAAATTCGATGAGAAAAAAATTAATTAAAAACATGGATTTAAGAAATCTTGGTCAATAAAAGTGAAATAAATTTATTTCGGGTTAAATTGATCAAGATATTAATTTATGGGAATTAATCGGGATTAATCGGGATTTTTAGTTCGGAAAAATAATCCCAAAAATAATCGAAAAATATATCGAAAAGTCACCCGGGATAATATCCCGAAAATACGAAGAAATTATTTCCGAAAAAGAGGTTAAAATATAATAAATAAATTAAATAAAATTAAATTAATTAAATTAGAATAAAATAATAATTTTCAGGATATTTTAGGGGATATTTGGGTATTTTTAATGTATTTTAATGATTATAATAATAATAATAATTGATAAAATAAAAAAAAAGGGGGGTCGGGGAGAGAGAAAGAAAGAAACAGAAACAGAAAAAAGAGAAGAAAACGGAGCCGAGAAGACCGAAGAAGGCCGACCACCGTCCGGCGGCCAACGGCTCGACCAAGGGTCGGAAAAGGAAGAGGGGAGGCCGGTGACCTCCCTGGCACCGGCAGCACGGCCAACCGACGCCGGAGGAGGCCGAAATCGGGGAGAGAAGCCGCAGGGGGAAAAGTTTCGATCGGCGGCGAACGGCGCCGATCTGGCCGACCCCGACCCCAGTCGAAGCTTCCCCAAGCGACGGTGAGCAGATTGGCGGTGGTGGCAGCCACCGAAACCGACGGACGGCGCCGGAAACGGCGGGAGAAGGAAATGGGTCCGACGGCGAAGAGGAGAACAGCCGGACCGGCCATTTTCCGGCGAGCTCGAGGCGAACCGAGGGCAGATTTGAGATGCGGACGACCTTGCGGAGCCACTGGCGGTGGAAGCCGGCGGAGAACCGACCGGAAAAAGGGTGAACCGACGGTGAACCGGCCGAACCGGGGTGAACCGGCAGTCTGAACCGGTCCGAACCGGACTGAACCGGTTCAGCCAAAAAGAGGAGAAAAAAAGGGAGAAAAAGGGAAAAGGAAAAAGAGGAAAAATTGGGGAAAATTTCGGTGATGCAATCGAGCTTCGGGTAAGTCGATAAGCGGTCAAATTGACCCGATTTAAATTTGGAATATTTTATTTAATTAAATTTCGATCGAAAAGGTTACCCGAAAATGTAATTAATTGTGTAGCTCGACGATTGGCATCCATCGAGGGCTCGAGACAGCCTCGATTGTGAACTAGCATGGAATCTCGGGTAAGTGACCCCTATTTACGACAATTACCTCGTTATGCGTGATATTGATTTAATTTACGCATAAATTGAATTAATTTATGGAAATTTAGATAAATTGTCGTAAATAGTGAATTTAGCTATTCGAGAGCTAGAATGAGGCCCAATAAATTATTGGTGGGCCCAGTGAGCCCAATAGGCCTCGATAAGTGAAAATTAAGTGGGAAACGGGCTTAAGGTCGATTAAGGTGCAATCGGGCCCAATAGGGGTAAATGGGCCCAACGATTTAAATTAAGCCCAGAAAGTATTAAATACGATTAAATTGTATAATATCTGACCTGAGGAATATTATTACGCAGTTTCGGGCATTTGATTTGGAGCATATCGGACTGCGCGACGAGACAACATTGGGAAAGAAAATGTCAGACTCGACAGAAAATTAAGGTAAGGGAATTCTGCGGACTGCTAGAGGTAACTTTACGCAATTTTAAATTCATACGCAGTCCTTTAAAATTAACTGAAGGGTCTAGAGGTCGAAGAACAATTTTAGTGCCCCGAATGGGTAAAATTACTAAAATACCCTTGTTAAGGGTAGAATCTAAAAATTTAGGAAAAATTGGGAGGAGCAAGGACAAGAGGTTCCTGCTCGTTCTGGAGGTATTTCAACGCATGCATGAGTAGGCTGGCTCACTTTTAAAGAAAAATGCATAGCATTACATATCTTAATTGTTGTGATTTCTGTGAAAACAATTTGGAAATAACCGAGCCGCCTACATGTTTTTATTTACATGTGACGTGCTAGAGCTCAGCTCGCACGATGTTTGATTTGTGTGATGCATGCATTAGTGCTGGAGCGAGAGCTCGCACTAGAGTTTTACATGCATAGGTGCTAGAGTATAACTCGCACCAGATTTCACATGCTTTTGCGTGACACGGTGCTAGAGTCTAACTCGCACCAGATTTTATAAGATTTTCATACAATTTATATACAGAGTGCTGAGCATAGCTCGCACTAGTTTTACTGGATTTGTGGAGTAGCGCTGTCTGCCCTTGGAGTCAGCCAAAAGGCCCAACAGGCTCAAAAGACCTCTTAAGTAGGGTGAGAGTGAGGGATGAGGTTGGCGGCCTTGTGGAGATGTAAAGCGGGCTCTGCCAAGTTTACTTGATTTGATGAGAGTGCTGAGCATCGCTCGCACTGATTTTTATGAGAACATACGATGAGCCGTGCTTGGAGCATCGGGTAGACTGTGTGTCACCGATTTAATAGGCTTGCACGTGCGTTTTGAGACATGGCAACGAGTATTGAGTTATGAAAACCTCTGTGGGAAGCAGGCCATTTGGGCTGGAGTACCTAGAGTGATATGGGTCCATGGAGTACGATGTACCGTGCAAGTAGCATGGAGTACGATGTACCGTGGGGTATCTTCGAATACGGTATCTTTGTGATACAGGGTATCTTCGGATACGGTATCTTTGTGATACGGGGTATCTTTGTGATACAGTATCTTTGTGATACGGGGTATCTTTGTGATACGGTATCTTTGTGATACGGGGTATCTTCGGATACGGCATCTTCGGATGCGTGAGATCGGATAAGACTGACGGGTTGGATTGACCCACCTCCCGGGCAGTTCCCGATCAGGGTGAGACCTCGCACACTGGGATCCGTGAAGCTAGAGGGACTCACGAGGACATATTGGCCAGTCCTGGTTATTACCGATATACAGTATTGCCTAGTCTCGTATCTTGTATATATATATACGTATGTTTTCGATATCGATGCTTTTGAGAGACTCAATTTTCATGGTTTTGTGTGAGTCATGATCACCCGAAGGAGGGGTCGAGTCCTGACTTTATTGTGAAATTTTAAATGGGAAAGAAATGATTTAAAATGAATTGCATGTTGAATTTTTCGTGCAACTTGATTTACATAACATCATGACGTATATCATTTGTTTTAAAATGTGTGGAGAAAGGGTGGTTTATGCATGGCACCACGTTCATGTAGGTAGTATGGTTACCTACTTGTTCGTAGGATTGCCTTACTGAGCTTGATGTGCTCACCCCTTTCATTCTCTCCCACAGATAATCTCCAGTTGAAGTCGCTACGACTCAGTACTGCATTCCGGATATCCGCTGCTACCCATCGACATAAGGTATATATACACTTGTACATATTGTATCTACATAAGCATAGCACAGTAACATGTTTGTAAGTAACTTTAGGGGATGTATAAATAATATAAACAATTATAAATGACTGGAGAATAAATAAGTTAGATGGTAATTGAATGGTGGGACTGGCATTGACGCACAGCCCAATTTTTAGTGGAGTGTTGGTCACGATTCGAGAACAGGTAAGAATTTAAGTAAGGAAATAAATAAAACGCGAAAAAATTCACTCTGATTTTTGGGTAGTTTGGGTCGTGACATATAAAGGTGGTATCAGAGCACAATTGGTCTGATGTGTGTCAGTGTCAGTAATTAGGAAATTACATCCCCGTGTTACTGTGCTTAGTTAGATACAATAGTGTATATCGAGATGGGCTTGACTAAGAAATGGTTGAGAATGCAGGAATGCTTAATATGAGTCGCGTTAGATGAGATAGTGCACGAGGCAGAGGTCGTAGAGATAGACCTGAGTCTGCTAAGTCGTGCTGAGTTGACTTATGAGAATCAAGATGAGATTGAAATGGAGGCTAATGTTGAGCATGCCCCACTGAATCCGATAGAGAGATCGGATAGTATTGAGACACGCTTCGCGAGATTGAAGCGGAGCATGGGTATTATTTTGAGGAGCTAATTGCTTAGATTATGTATGAGATCAGAGGGCGCAGCGGAACATTGGTGGAAACCCGCTCGACCCATCTTAAGAGCTGATATGAGAAATATCTTAGATATATTCCGATGACAGGATATCCCGGACATGATTTAAAGGAAATTTCGGATTAAAGTCCTTGCTTTGACCCAGAGGATTTGATTTATTGACGAGCATGGAGACTCGATTATATTCTGGGTAGATATTACCTCGACACTATGAACAAGTGACAGTCGAGATGTCTAAAGTTTATGAAATGACTCAACTTTTCAATTAGAGTCAGATTGGCCCGCGAGATATTACCTATACCGAGGCAGTGCGCAGAATTACAGTTGGATAAATAAAAATATGAATTGCACGCCTCTGAGATTCGAAAAGGTAGTGAGGGCTGAAATAGAGACAGAAAAGAGAATCGAGAAATGACAAAGATGTTGAATGAGAAAATGGTAATTGGTTAAAGATTAGATTTGATGAGTTATGGGCTGAGATAATTGGTAAGGCCCTAGTGCATCCAATTTTGGCACTGTTGAGGGGCATTGCGATTGGCGGACCCCGACCTGCTACGAAGCAGTGTAGCAGTGTGAGCACTGTAAGCAGTGTGAGATGTGTGGTGGATACCACGGAAGGAGGGTCTATACCTACACGGTATTGGTGAAAATGGTCGTCAAGTGTGGTAAGACAGACCATTGATTTTGATTGCTCAGAGTTGAGCGAGATCGCCCCACAGAAAAGGTAAAGAGACAGAGAAAAATTTCGTTGGTATAATTGCAACGAAAAGGGAGGAAATAGCCGAAAAGAAAAAAGGAAAGTAGGCTGTTGGACGAAGGCGAGAGGATGTTTTGGACCAGGACACTATTGATGTTTCATGGATGTGGTGTAAGATACCACACTTGTTATGAATAATGAAGTACATATGTTCATTGATCCTGGTGCCACACATTTATTCATACCGCCTTCATTCCCATATAAGTGAGTAAAAGGCATGAATGCCTACATCATTGGGCACAATACTAATAAATGAGTATCCCATTAGAGGAGGATTAAGTAACGGAATATGGATATAGAGGTTTTAAGTTGAAAACAGGGGTGAAAACATCCCTGAAAAGTATAATGTAAGTGTTGACAGGTGATAAAAAGGGGTGCAACAATTGAAATTAAAGGAGTAAAGGATTGTACTCACGAAATGAATAATGACAAGAGTTTCGTTATAATTGATACACTAAGGAGATAATCTTTGAGATATGTTGATCCTAAATACAAGATGTATTGGAGTAAGAGATATATGCTAAGTAAGAACATCCTTACGATATGGAGTCATTAGGATTAAAGCAATTAGTAACGAATATAAATTGTGACCACAGAGACCGAGATATAATGTAGTTGTGGTTAAGTCTGAAGGCTAATAAAGGTATTTCAAAATACCTCCCCGCCTAAAGACTTGACAGCGTCTAAAAATATATATCCTATAACGTGAAATCGATCGATGTAATAAATACCTTTAGCATTAGGATACCATTACTAAGACGATAAGAATATAAAAAACTCGACAAATCGTGAAGGTTAACATAGTAAAATTTAATAAGAGCGGTTAAGGCAAAGAAAAGGAAATGGCGCAGGTTAGTACCTGGAAACGTAAGCGGTTGAGAAGGATCTTATACGCTTATGCGTAAATAAGTCAAGGATTAGATCGATTCGTAATCATCATTATCGATGATATATTGGGTGTAGCTAAAGTCTAGGGCGATTTATAAGCAACAATTGGGAAATGGCTTTTACAGATGGTTGCCGTGAGTTCTAAAAGGATATACCTGGTTGACACGTTTAATCATGAAAACGTGGTCTTGGAATGAGATAAAAAATAAGATGATAAATGTGACATGGATTTCGGTGTAGTGAAGTATGAACTGACCACCGTGATTAATTTCACCATACCCAACAGCTCAAGAGGTTCTCAGTGAGTAGGGACACCTCAAAATTATGAAGGAGCTGTATATTGATGTATAATGGGAAGATACCCATGATTTAAAATTGACAGCAGTAGTACTTATACCGAGGATATGGTACTATTATGTACATGGTGAGAAATTATGGATATGCACTGATCATAAAGCCCGAGTATCTGTTTTCACAGAAAGAGGCAAATATGAGATTACAGAGTGGGCTAAAGCTTCTGAGAAATTTTGATTGTGGAAATTGTACCACCCAGGAAAGGCTAATGTGATGACTGATGTCTTGAGTAGAAAGAGCCTCGGGATGGTATTGCACATGATGGTCAGGGAGCGTGAGCTGCTAGAGCAGTTGTGGACCTCAGTATAGATGTGATCCCTTCTGATGATGACAGTGATTGTGTGACAGCTAGCCTGATGATTAGAACCGTATGAGAGTGCCCGGATTTGCCAGGCTTAGCGTGATGATCGACCGGATGTCGATAGTTTGGTCTGATTCAGAAGGGTACAGTGATAGAGTTCACAGTGGGTGATGATGAGTTACTGAGGATTCAGAGACAGTATGAGTGCTCCCCAAGACCACAGTTGATGAGATAGTAATGTTGTCAGAAGCTCACTCTTCGGGATATACAGTGCATACGGAAAGTAACGATTATATATATGAAATATCTAAAAAGGGTATTGGTGGTCAGATGTGGAAAGAGATAAGGTAGAGTATTAAAAGTCTGCAGAGTTATTGCAGCACCTACCTATATCGACACGACACGAAAACGAGAGCAAGTCTCCATAAATTTATGATGGGTTACAGAGACCCAGGTGAATTAAGAGGCTATTTGGATGATAGTCGCTAAGTTGTCTACCCACCTTCTGGCTATGAGATCCCTAGATACTCGGAGTGTGTATATGAGGATTTATGTGTAAGGAAGATTGTGGAACATTAAGTAGCATTCCAGTGAGCATGGTATCATATAGGGATTCCCGCTTCACTTCCTACTCTGAGGAATATTTTTCAGAAAGCTATGGGAACCCGACTGAGTATTAGCACAGCTTTCCATCCTTAGACAGATGGTCAGTCAGAGAGGACTGTACAAGTTCTGGAGGATCCGATGAAAGCATGTGCCATTGATTTTATAAGCTCCTGGAATGATCAGTTGATTTCTAATTGAAGTCGCCAATAACGACAATTGGCAATTGAGTATCGGGATAACAAGATATGAGGCAGTGTATGGCTGTAGGGGTTGTTCCCCAGATTGGATAAGAAAAAGTGGGTGACAAATAGAATCATTTTCGACTTTGGATAATAAGTCTCTGAGGATGTTTAGTTAAGGATGGGAGATTAAGACACCTCAGAGCAGATAGAAAGGTATTGGAATTCACCTTTGGTGAATTAGTATGGTTGAGATGTTTCTGTCCTAAGAGAATAAGGACATAGCGAACTTTTGGAAGAAGGTAAATTAAGTTACGCTGGATGGAATATTTTGGGAGATTAGATAAGTGGGAGATAAGACCTGTAGGTTGGTGTTATCACCTGAAGTAACAGGCACCCACAATGTGTCTCAGGTTTTGATGCTTCGGCAATACTATCCAGATCCAGCAGAGGTGATCGAATATGAACTCCAAAAGTTCAATTTAATGAAAATATAAATATATTAAAGAAGTTGATTCGGGCATTAAACAGGAAAGAGAAAGTATTGAGGTTTAAGACGATCTCCCTAATTAAAGTCCTTTGGTAGTAATACACTCCGGAAAAGGTCACATAAGAATTTAAGAGTATGATATAATCGGTGTACCCGGAGTTGTATATGGACTCATATGAATTGGTTCTAAATTTGGAGGACCAAATTCTTTAAGTGGGGGAGAGTTGTAAGACCCGAATTTAATTAAAAT
Source organism: Firmiana major (assembly GCA_033439115.1). Classification (NCBI taxonomy): domain Eukaryota; kingdom Viridiplantae; phylum Streptophyta; class Magnoliopsida; order Malvales; family Malvaceae; genus Firmiana; species Firmiana major. Next base: position 21,025,781 of record CM065895.1, read on the forward strand.
ACGAAAATTAAATAAGAAAAGATGGAGGAAGTATGAAGGAAGTAGGTTAACTTAATCCCGAGCACGTGTGAGGCAAAACGGTCAAAAGACCGAAAGCCGGAGTAAATTCGATGAGAAAAAAAAAATTAATTAAAAACATGGATTTAAGAAATCTTGGTCAATAAAAGTGAAATAAATTTATTTCGGGTTAAATTGATCAAGATATTAATTTATGGGAATTAATCGGGATTAATCGGGATTTTTAGTTCGGAAAAATAATCCCGAAAATAATCGAAAAATATATCGAAAAGTCACCCGGGACAATATCCCGAAAATACGGAGAAATTATACCCGAAAAAGAGGTTAAAATATAATAAATAAATTAAATAACATTAAATTAATTAAATTAGAATAAAATAATAATTTTAAGGATATTTTAGGAGATATTTGGGTATTTTTAATGTATTTTAATGATTATAATAATAATAATAATAATTGATAAAATAAAAAAAAGGGGGTCGGGGAGAGAGAAAGAAAGAAACAGAAATAGAAAAAAGAGAAGAAAACGGAGCCGAGAAGATCGAAGAAGGCCGACCACCGTCCGACGGCCAACGGCTCGACCAAGGGCCGGAAAAGGAAGAGGGGAGGCCGGTGACCTCCCTGGCACCGGCAGCACGGCCAACCAACGCCGGAGGAGGCCGAAATCGGGGAGAGAAGCCGCGAAGGGAAAAGTTTCGATCGGCGGCGAACGGCGCCGATCTGGCCGACCCCGACCCCAGTCGAAGCTTCCCCAACCGACGGTGAGCAGATTGGCAGTGGTGGCAGCCACCGAAACCGACGGACGGCGCCGGAAACGGCGGGAGAAGGAAATGGGTCCGACGGCGAAGAGGAGAACAGCCGGACCGACCATTTTCCGGCGAGCTCGAGGCGAACCGAGGGCAGATTTGAGATGCGGACGACCTTGCGGAGCCACTGGCGGTGGAAGCCGGTGGAGAACCGATCGGAAAAAGGGTGAACCGGCGGTGAACCGGCCGAACCGGGGTGAACCGACGGTCTGAACCGGTCCGAACCGGACTGAACCGATTCAGCCAAAAAGAGGAGAAAAAAAGGGAGAAAAAGGGAAAAGGAAAAAGAGGAAAAATTGGGGAAAATTTCGGTGACGCAATCGAGCTTCGAGTAAGTCGATAAGCGGTCAAATTGACCCGATTTAAATTTGGAATATTTTATTTAATTAAATTTCGATCGAAAAGTTTACCCGAAAATGTAATTAATTGTGTAGCTCGACGATTGGCATCCACCGAGGGCTCGAGACAGCCTCGATTGCGAACTAGCATGGAATCTCGGGTAAGTGACCCCTATTTACGACAATTACCTCGTTATGCGTGATATTGATTTAATTTACGCATAAATTGAATTAATTTATGGAAATTTAGATAAATTGTCGTAAATAGTGAATTTAGCTATTCGAGAGCTAGAATGAGGCCCAATAAATTATTGGTGGGCCCAGTGAGCCCAATAGGCCTCGATAAGTGAAAATTAAGTGGGAAACGGGCTTAAGGTCGATTAAGGTGCAATCGGGCCCAATAGGGGTAAATGGGCCCAACGATTTAAATTAAGCCCAGAAAGTATTAAATATGATTAAATTGTATAATATCTGACCTGAGGAATATTATTACGCAATTTTGGGCATTTGATTTGGAGCATATCGGACTGCGCGACGAGACAACATTGGGAAAGAAAAGGTCAGACTCGACAGAAAATTAAGGTAAGGGAATTCTGCGGACTGCTAGAGGTAACTTTACGCAATTTTAAATTCATACGCAGTCCTTTAAAATTAACTGAAGGGTCTAGAGGTCGAAGAACAATTTTAGTGCCCCGAATGGGCAAAATTACTAAAATACCCTTGTTAAGGGTAGAATCTAAAAATTTAGGAAAAATTGGGAGGAGCAAGGACAAGAGGTTCCTGCTCGTTCTGGAGGTATTTCAACGCATGCATGAGTAGGCTGGCTCACTTTTAAAGAAAAATGCATAGCATTGCATATCTTAATTGTTGTGATTTCTGTGAAAACTATTTGGAAATAACCGAGCCGCCTACATGTTTTTATTTACATGTGACGTGCTAGAGCTCAGCTCGCACGATGTTTGATTTGTGTGATGCATGCATTAGTGCTGGAGCGAGAGCTCGCACTAGAGTTTTACATGCATAGGTGCTAGAGTATAACTCGCACCAGATTTCACATGCTTTTGCGTGACACGGTGCTAGAGTCTAACTCGCACCAGATTTTATAAGATTTTCATACAATTTATATACAGAGTGCTGAGCATAGCTCGCACTAGTTTTACTGGATTTGTGGAGTAGCACTGTCTGCCCTTGGAGTCAGCCAAAAGGCCCAACAGGCTCAAAAGACCTCTTAAGTAGGGTGAGAGTGAGGGATGAGGTTGGCGGCCTTGTGGAGATGTAAAGCGGGCTCTGCCAAGTTTACTTGATTTGATGAGAGTGCTGAGCATCGCTCGCACTGATTTTTATGAGAACATACGATGAGTCGTGCTTGGAGCATCGGGTAGACTGTGTGTCACCGATTTAATAGGCTCGCACGTGCGTTTTGAGACATGGCAACGAGTATTGAGTTATGAAAACCTCTGTGGGAAGCAGGCCATTTGGGCTGGAGTACCTAGAGTGATATGGGTCCATGGAGTACGATGTACCGTGCAAGTAGCATGGAGTACGATGTACCGTGGGGTATCTTCGGATACGGTATCTTTGTGATACAGGGTATCTTCGGATACGGTATCTTTATGATACGGGGTATCTTTGTGATACGGTATCTTTGTGATACGGGGTATCTTTGTGATACGGTATCTTTGTGATACGGGGTATCTTCGGATACGGCATCTTCGGATGCGTGAGATCGGATAAGACTGACGGGTTGGATTGACCCACCTCCCGGGCAGTTCCCGATCAGGGTGAGACCTCGTACACTGAGATCCGTGAAGCTAGAGGGACTCACGAGGACATATTGGCCAGTCCTGGTTATTACCGATATACAGTATTGCCTAGTCTCGTATCTTGTATATATATATATACGTATGTTTTCGATATCGATGCTTTTGAGAGACTCAATTTTCATGGTTTTGTGTGAGTCAGGATCACCCGAAGGAGGGGTCGAGTCCTGACTTTATTGTGAAATTTTAAATGGGAAAGAAATGATTTAAAATGAATTGCATGTTGAATATTCCGTGCAACTTGATTTACATAACATCATGACGCATACCATTTGTTTTAAAATGTGTGGAGAAAGGGTGGTTTATGCATGGCACCACGTTCATGTAGGTAGTATGGTTACCTACTTGTTCGTAGGAATGCCTTACTGAGCTTGATGTGCTCACCCCTTTCATTCTCTCTCACAGATAATCTCCAGTTGAAGTCGCGACGACTCAGTACTGCATTTCGGATATCCGCTGCTACCCATCGACATAAGGTATATATACACTTGTACATATTGTATCTACATAAGCATAGCACAGTAACATGTTTGTAAGTAACTTTAGGGGATGTATAAATAATATAAACAATTATAAATGACTGGAGAATAAATAAGTTAGATGGTAATTGAATGGTGGGACTGGCATTGATTCACAGCCCAATTTTTAGTGGAGTGTTGGTCACGATTCGAGAACAGGTAAGAGTTTAAGTAAGGAAATAAATAAAACGCGAAAAAATTCACTCTGATTTTTGGGTAGTTTGGGTCGTGACAGCTAATGTCACTCCACTCCAACAATCCCCATGGTACAGTGTACTCCGCGTGATATGCACGGTACAACGTACTCCGCGAACCCAAACTCAATCAGGGGTGTCTGTAATAGGTCTTATCCACCCATATCATCTCTGTCTCAGAATGCACGTGTGAGCATATCATCTCACTGTGACACACAGTCTACAGGAGGCTCCAACACGGCTATATGCATGTAATATAAATCCCTATGCGAGCAAAGCTCAAGCATGGCTCCATGCATATTCATGATATCAGAAAACCTCGTGCGAGCGAAGCTCTAGCACGGTTTCATAGAAATCAATAAAATCTGCGTACGAGCAGCGCTCCAGTACGACTTAAACTGATTATAAATTCAAGTAAAATCCACGTACGAGCAATGCTCTAGTATGGATATGTATAAAAACTCAATGAAAACCTCGTACGAGAAAAACTCTAGTACGGCATTCAAATGAATTATGAAAACCATATAAAACTTTGTGCGAGCAACGCTCCAGCATAAATGAATGCTTAAGTAAATCAAATCTCGTGCGAGATATACTCCAGCACGGCTTTATGCATAATTAAATCAAATCTCGTGCGAGTTACACTCCAGCACGGCTTTATGCAATATCAAATCAAAACAGGATGCGAGCTAAGCTCCAGCATCTCTCATGCATGTCAAATCATTAAGAGTAGTGCGAGCAATCACTCCAGCACTATTTTATGCATACCACGTCAAAACAAATCAAAACATGTCAAAACATGTCAAAACAAAGTGCGAGCTAGGCTCCAGCAGCTCTCATTTCACAATAATAAAAATCAGTACGAGCACCATGCTCTAGCACATTTCATGCATATGATGTTACACAAGTCGGTGCGAGTAACCGCTCAAGCACATTTATGCACATTCACAAACGTAGATATAGTGCGAACCACGTGTCGGCACTATCTGTTTCCATATAAACTTGATAGTTGGCCGTTTTCCAAAGAAATTTCCATTTAAATATAAATAACACCTACGTAGTGTTATCTTGTGAAATTAAACAATTTCTGGCCAATCTACCGATTTGCTTTGATTAAAACCAATAAAATTCTTAAACCATAAAAGTTCTTAAATCATGCATTTCATGCATGTCATGCTTTCACCATCCTTAGGTGAACTTCCCTCAATAGGGGTAAAATAGACATTTCACCTATTTCGATCCTTAAAATTCATTTAAACCACTTTTAGGATCATTATACAATAATCGTGTATACATACATAATCAGTGTATACAAAATCTATTAAAATATGCGTAGCTACCTCTAGCTACTCACACAATTCCCGTACCTCATTTTTTGTTCAGTCTGACCTTTCCCACTGATGTCTCGTCACGCAGTTCGATTTGCTTCGAATCCAATCTCCTGAACTGCGGATAAATATTCACCAGGTCAAATACAATACAATTAATTGTATTTCACAATTTTTTGGGCTTAATTTAAATCATTGGGCCCGTTTACCCATATTGGGCCCGATTGTACCATAATGGGCCTTAATCGGCCTTAAGCCCGTTTACCACACTTTATCGAGGCCTATTGGGCTCATTAGGCCCATCAGTATTTATTTAACCTCGTTCTAAATTCTCAAACAGCTTATGAATTATTTACGACAATTTATCCCAATTTTCCAGAATTTAATTCATTTATGCGAAAATTAAATATGTAATTTATGCGTTAAATATCAATCACGCATAACGATGCAAAATTGTCGTAATTAAGGGTTACTTACCCGTTATTCCATGATAGCACTCAAATCGAGGCTGTCTCGAGCTCTCGGTTGATGCCAATCGTCGAGCTACACAATTAAATATATTTTCGGGTAAACTTTTAGTCGATTATTTATCAAATTAAATATTTTGAAAATTAAATCGATCAATTTGACCGCTTATCGACTTACCCGAAGCTCGATTGCATCACTGAAATTTTCCCCAATTTTTCCTCTTTTTCTTTTTCCCTTTTTCTTCCTTTTTTCCTTCTCTTTTTGGCTGAACCGGTTCGGTTCAACCCTGGTCCGATCGCCGGTTCACTCCGGTTCGACCGGTTCAGTGGCTTGCCGACTGGTTCTCCGCCGGTTTCCACCGCCAATGACTCCGCTGGGTCGTCCGCATCTCGGATCTGCCCTCGGTTTCGCCCGAGGTCACCGGAAAGTGGCCGGTCCGGTCCTTCTCCTTTTCGCTGTCGGTAACTTCTCTTTCCTCCCTCCGTTTTCGACACTGGCCGTCGTCTTGCCCACCGGTGTTGCCACCAATCGCGTCGTCCATGCCTTGGGGACGCTCGGTTGGTGGTGGCCGGCTCCAGATCTCCCCCGATCGTCGGGAATATCTCTTTCTCTCCTCGGTCCCGTTTTCTTCCCCATTCGGCCGCCGTTTACCACCTTTCGTCAGCCCGTTCGGGCTGCTGGTGGCTCGACTGGCCTCGCCTCTGGTCTGGGCCTCCGCCAATCGTCGGTGATAGGTGAGGCAGAAGGGGGTTCCCCCGATTTTCGGCTTCCGTTTTCTGTTTTCTTCGCGTTTTCGCGAATTTTTTATTTTTTTCAATTCAGTTTTTATTTTTTTTATTTTTATTATTATTTATTTTAATATTATTTTAATCATTAAAATAATATTAAAATTCCAAAATATCTAAAAAAAATTCTATTTTATTCATTTAATCCGTAAATGAATTTCTTAGTCTGGTTTTGCCTTTTCGGTATATTTTTCGATTATTTTCGGGATTATTTTCCGATACGAAAATTTTGGTTTATTCTAATAAATTTATATCTTGATCAATTTAACCTGAAATTTAATTATTTCTTCGTTATTGATCAAGATTTCTCAATCCCATATTTTTAATTAAATTTTCTTGTCCCGATTAATACTGAATTTCGATCTTTTGACCGTTTTACCCTTGCACGTGTTCGAGAATACCATTTAAGTCCTTTGCATTTTTAAATGCACTCGAAAATATCAGGTCTTACAGAACAAATATAGAAAGATGAAAGAAATCGCAACAGCAAAAGAACAGAAAATCTAATCTAAATATGACTTTTGTAACTAAAGATAAGGAAGGATCGGAAACAATGAAATAAAGCTTAAAGAAAAAATTGAAACCTCCTTCCCCTCTTTACTGTCCAACAATCGATGAAGAAAAAAAATAGACAAGTTCATTTGTAAACCGAGAACAATGGAAGGGAAAATGTAAACTTTTCATAAAGAAAATGGAAATACATTAACAATAAAATTGTTTGATTAAAAGCAAAAACTATTCAGAAATTGCCAAGAAAGCTATTTAAAATTAACCTAAAAACTATTCTACCCTAATTTTACCTCTATTCTAACCTAGGATACCCCTTTTTTCAATTGATATTTTTTCTATTCATACACACACTTAGGGGTACAATTGTAATATTTTCATCCTAGATGAGTTGACATTGTTTGGCCTCTTGTCTTCACACCATTGGTTCCTTGAAAAATAATATTTCCATGTCATCTGTCTTTTTGTCCAATTGGATGTGCTAGGCTCGTGTTGTCCGCGTGGTCCAATCTCTATTTTAGACCAATTTCGGTCCATTTTCTACCGAAATATTCACAATTCATCCGGATTTAATTTATCTGCAAACATGAGAATTTTAATTAAATAAAGGAGATAATTAACAAAATAAATTGGGGATTTAAATAATTAATTAGGAAATTAAGCACAAATAATTCTAAAAATATAGAATTATCACACCCCCAAACTTGAGCTTTTGCTTTTCCTCAAGCAAAACAAAATAATTGTAAGAATGACAAGTACTAAACACAATAATTTCTCCAATATTATCTTCAAAGAAAAAGTACAGACTATGAAATCAAAGAGTCACAATTATAAGTCCAACACTCAGAATCATTCAATCATAAGTCCTAACCCAAATTGGACTCCTCGTGAGTGTGTGAAAAATGTCAAAGTCACTTTACAGTACATTATCCGGTTTAGATTATGCAAACATAGTGAATGCAAAGTCAATGACATGTGATCATTCCCATAAGTTTGCTTTTCACTTCTCTCTCCACTAATGTAGTCACACTTAACTAAAGATCAATAGGACTTCATTAAGCTTGTAATGTAAAGCTGGGGCTAAGGTATGATAAAGTTGATTTAGGTTTAATTACCCCTTAACATGCATTACTTCTAGGATCTTAATGTTAAAGCTCAAATCATTTCCCCCAAACTTATTTATTTTGCTAGACATTTTATTCTATTTTTGTATTTTTCATATTTTTTTTTCATTTTTTTTTATTATTATTTTTTTGAACATTCACTATCACCAGATACCCATATGTACAAAGTTCAAAATATATCCCAATGACTTTCATGCTTTCGGGGTATGGGATAGGAATAAAGTATTTAAGCTAAGGAAAATTATAAGCAGGTGTATTTACAGAGGAAGGCTTGTTTGGCCCAGATGGGTGACTAGGGATAAAGTATGTACAAGGATGGCTCGAAAGTGTCAAACAATCCAAAGATGGCCTAAATCATCTCCCTAATTAAGTGTGATCTAATATTTCGCATCGAGATTAGATCAAACAAATTCTAGAATATGATACACAAAATCAACTAAACAAATGCAATCCTAAGTCCACATAAGCTTTCTCTAAATAAATATATAGATTCATGACATGACATGTGCATAAGATGAGGAAGTCACAATCAGAATCAAGACAAATTCAAGAATTCAGCTTCATGCTTTTCCTATAATCATGCTTCATAGTCAAATTAAAATCAGACTTAATCATAGGGTCATATCATTGGAATATGGGAAAACTACATGCTAAGCACTAAATCATCCCAAAATTAAACAGTTTAAGCTCAGATTTTCAAAAAAAGTTTGATAAAATTTTCAATTTTTGCCCAACTTTTCAAAAAATGCTCAAGTAATATCCCCTCCCCCAAACTTAAAGTGCACAGTGTCCTCAGTGTGAAGATAATATAAACAATTAAGCTCAAGAACAGAGTACTCCCCTATCTGATGTTGATGAACAACTGAAACTTTTATTGAAAGCATAAAACTTAGAAAATAAACCTGTAAAATAAACAAAGAAGGAAATAACAGAAAAGAAAAAGAAAAAGAACTATATACAAAAAGTGAAAAGGAAAACATAGCTACTTTAAATGCAGCTAAAAGAACACAACACTTAGCAGCAGTGCAAAGAGTAGGAGGATCATCCAGAATGGTGACAGAATGTTAACAGTTAAATCCTCCTGAGCTCTATCTACTTCCTTCTTTCTCTCAGATTTCCTATGCTCAAACATCTTATATTCCTTAACCTCCATTTTAAAACACTCTTGAGAGTCATCTGGGAGCTTTAAAGGTTGGAAAACATTAAATGTCACCTCCTGATCTAAGACTCTCATGGTTAATTCCCCTTTTTGTACGTCAATTAATGTCCTACAAGTAGCTAGAAAAGGTCTGCCTAGAATAATGGGGACTTCTCTATCTTCCTCCATATCTAACACGATAAAATCTGCAGGGAAAATAAACTTATCCACCTTAACTAGCACGTCCTCAATGATCCCTTTCGGATATTTAATGGATCTATCAACTAATTGAGGGGTCACTGTGGTGGGTTTTGCATCTCCTATTCCTAGCTTCTGGTATATGGACCAAGGCATAAGGTTTATACTAGCTCCTAGATCACAAAGGGCTCTACCAAAGAACTGATCTCCTATGGTACAAGGTATGGTAAAACTACCTGGATCTTTGAGCTTGGGGGTACTTTCCTCTGAATAATGGCACTACACTCCTCAGTCAATGCCACTGTCTCATAATCCTCTAATCTTCTCTTCCTCAAGAAGATATCCTTCATAAACTTCACATAACTAGGCATTTGCTCTAAAGCATCCGCGAAAGGAATGTTAATGTGAAGCTTCTTAAAAACCTCAAGAAATTTAGCAAACTGCTGATCAAGCTTCTGGTTTTTGAACCTCTGAGGAAATGGTAATGGGGGTCTAACTATAGAAAGTGTAGTGGTAACATGTATAGCATCAGATGAAGAGGAAGGTTGTGAAGAAGAAGGTAAAGATGAAGAAACGCCTAACTTAGATTCCTTTGCAGCTTGATCCTAATGTTCCTGCTCTTTCTGAGCTGCTTCTTTGGGACTTATGATTTCTTCAACTATGGGTTCAATAGGATTGGACTTAACTTGTGGTTCCTCTAGCTCTTTGCCACTCCTAAGGGTGATGGATTTAACATGTTCCTTACCCTCCCTTTGCCTAACAGGATTAGCTTCAGTGTTACTCGGGAGGGTCCCTTGAGGACGTTGACTAAGAGCGTTTGCTATTTGTCTTACATGAACCTCTAAGTTCTTAATTGAAGCAGCTTGATTTTGCAGGATAGTCGTGAACATTTCCTCAAGCGAGGGCTTCTTCTCAGTTGCTGGTGCTGGTGCAAGTATATGCTGTGGCTGGATAGGTGGTGGTGGTGGTGATGGATGATGTGGGTATGGGTGATGTGGTGGATGGTATGAAAATTGTGACTGTGGTGGTGCCTGAACCGGTGGAGTTTGAAAACCAAGGAGTCCTACAGGTCTAGAGCTAGAAGTTTTCCCTTGGTTTTGGCTCCAGGAGAAGTTAGGATGGTTCCTCCACCCTGGATTATAGGTGTTTGAAAAAGGGTTATTCTGTTGCGTTTGAGAAGGGGCAACATACTAAAACGATTCTAAGTTGAGCGGACACCTATCTACAGAGTGGGTACCACTACATAGCTCGCAGGAAAGAAAAGGGACATTGGACAGAATAAATCGGATTAGAACTGGTGGGAGGATTATGTTGGGTACTGAGTGACTCTACCTTCTTTGTAAGATTAGCTATTTGAGAAGTCAAGGTAGACAATGTGTCTAACTCATATATACCCGCAGCTTTCTTAGGAAACTGCCTCTCCGATGACCATAGATAATTGTTAGCTGCCATTTTATCTAACAGACCATAAGCTTCCTCCTCCGTTTTACACATTAAAGCTCCTCCCGCAGCAGCATCTACTATGGTCCTATTCTGGCTAGAAAGCCCGTTATAGAAGGTTTGGACTTAAAGCCATAAAGGTAGGCCATGGTGGGGACACTTCCTAAGAAGGTCTTTGTATCGTTCCCATGCTTCATAAAGGGATTCAGAATCGAATTGAGCAAAGGAAGATATATCACTACGGAGTTTAGCCATTTTGGACGGACGAAAGAACTTAGCTAAAAATTGATGGGCTAACTCGTCCTAGGTGGAGATTGATCCCAGAGGTAAAGTGGTCAACCAGTGTCTTGCTATATCCCTAAGAGAGAAGGGAAATAGTCTAAGCTTAAGTGCATCGTCCGAGAGTCCATTATGCTTGAAAGTATTGCACAGATCTAAAAATTGCCCTAAGTGAGCATATGAGTCATCATGGGGAAGCCCACTGAACTGTAACGAGCTTTGGATCATCTGGAGGATCAAAGGCTTAATTTCAAAATTGTTTGTACGGACAGCTGGTGGCCTAATGCCGGAATAATATCCTCAAATCGTCGGCATTGCATAATCTCCAACGGTTCTAATTTCCCTATTTTCTGTCATTGTGTTTTGCAGCGGAGCTTTAAATTTCCTAGAGTCCTTTCGAATTTTTCTAAGAGTTCGTTCAATTTCAGGATCTAAAGGAAAGCAATTGAAACTCCTGGCTCTACGCATGCAATCATCAGAAAGTCCTTAGAAATTTTTTTTTTTAAGTGGAGAAAATTAACTAAACTAAACTAAGGATCTAAATATTTACAAGCTAGAATTACACCTAAGCATAATTTCACCGATATTAATTAACGACTAATTAAAACGTCCCCAGCAATGACGCCAAAAACTTGATAGGCCCTCAGGGTACTGTCCGCAAGTGCACGGGTCGTACAAGTAATAATGAGATTTGAGTCCCGAGTTATCGTCCCTCAGAGAAGTTGGTTAGTCTAATTAATTACCGGTTAATCTTACCCTATGGTATATCCTAGCAAATTATGAGATTAAGGTGGTGATCTACTAAGACTAAGTCAAAGTACTGAAAATAATAAAACTATAAGATAAACTAAATAAAACCGAGCAAAATTACTTACAATGCTCCATGCAATTAAAATCAAAAGCCTACAAAAGAAATTAAAACAGTTAAAACTAATTAACGCAAATAAAATGCAAATATGAAAATAACAAAGCAAGATTAATTAAACTAAAATTAACAATCCTAAAATGCAATAATACTACTTAATCAAAATGCAATTTAAACTAACTTAAGATTTAATGAAATAAATTTACCCCTAATTTAATTCTAAATGAACACTTAATTAACTATCAACCTAATTAAAACTAAGTTCTAAACCATTAAACAAGAATACTAATCATGCAATTTAATCAAAGACTCTAAACTAAGCTAACAAATTAAATTGGAATTAAACTAAACTAACAATGCATGAAAATGGATTAAAGCTATAATGAAAATGTGCCAAACATGGCCTTAAGTAAATTTTACCCATTCCAATTTTTTTAATTAAATTAACTATGTTATAATAAAACTAAATAGCATGTAAATTAAATTACAAGAATTTAAATAACAAGAAATAAAAATAAGCATGCTGTCCATAAATTTAAAATTTAAATCTAACACTCCTACAATTATTCAAAATTAATAAAATACTAATATTATCTAAACTAATTAATTGTCTAAACTGGTACTAATGAATTAACTAAAGAAACTAAACCAAACAATTAACACTAAGCAGACCATGCACGTCAGCCCATGCTTCAAACCACACATCTTGTACGCATCTCTCTGTCCATGTCCAGCATTGCCACCTCCTGCTTCGATGCACTAGCAGCACACGTTGCAGCCTCTAATCATGCTCCCAACAATGCTCATCTCACACAGCAGGTTCATGCCAGTAGCTGCTTCATCTAACAAGGGCAACAGCACACTTATCGGACGGAAGAAAAAATGCAGCAAGTTCTTTCATATTGCAGCTGATCAGCAGATACGTCCAGCAAATTTCATGCAACAGCAAGCTTCCAGTCGCATTCAGAAATGAAATGAAATTGAAGCAGTAACTGACAACCAAGATCAAAAGAAAACAATGTAGAACACTGGAAACAGGGAAGAGCAAGGGATGTGAAGTACAGGAAACCCAAGCAACTAACCAACAACCCAACAGTGGATCAAGAGACAAAAAATCAGTATAAAAACACAGCAGAGAACAAATATACGAAAGACGAAAGAAATCGCAGCAACAAAAGAACAGAAAATCTAATCTAAATATGACTTTTGTAACTAAAGATAAGGAAGGATCGAAAATAATGAAATAAAGCTTAAAGAAAAAATTGAAACCTCCTTCCCCTCTTTACTGTCCAACAATCGATGAAGAAAAAAAATAGACAAGTTCATTTGTAAACCGAGAACAATGGAAGGGAAAATGCAAACTTTTCATAAAGAAAATGGAAATACATGAACAGTAAAATTGTTTGATTAAAAGCAAAAACTATTCGAAAATTGCCAAGAAAGCTATTTAAAATTAACCTAAAAACTATTCTACCCTAATTTTACCTCTATTCTAACTTAGGCTACCCCTTTTTTCAATTGACATCTTTTTCTGTTTATACACACACTTAGGGGTACAATTGTAATATTTTCATCCTAGATGAGTTGACATTGTTTAGCCTCTTGTCTTCACACCATTGGTTCCTTGGAAAATAATATTTCCATGTCATCTGTCTTTTTGTCCATTTGGATGTGCTAGGCTCGTGTTGTCCGCGTGGTCCAATCTCGATTTTAGCCCAATTTCGGTCCATTTTCTACCGAAATATTCACAATTCATCCGAATTTAATTTATCTGCAAATATGAGAATTTTAATTAAATAAAGGGGATAATTAACAAAATAAATTGGGGATTTAAATAATTAATTAGAAAATTAAGCACAAATAATTCTAAAAATATAGAATTATCAAGTAAAACGACACCCCAGTAGACAGAGGGATTTTCGACATGTATTCGGATAATCTATCAGAGTTACCACTAAATTGAAATGTGAAATTTTGAAATTGATTTAGTACTTGGCATCGAATTAATTATTCAGATCCTTGTACTGAATAGTTTTGATTGAATGAAAAATGTTGAGAAAACAATTATAAGGATTACTTGAAAAGGAGATTATCGGACCAGGTGATTCACTTTGATGTATGCTGACATTAATTATTAAGGAGACCCGGAGTCTTCTTGGTCACGATATGTTAAGAACGAGAGTTAATTGGATTCTCCTGAAGCAGAAATTATGGATCAATGGGAAAGACTCAAAACTCTTAAAGATGATTCAGAGTTTGAGATAAAGGGAGACCTTGGAATATGAATTACGCATCGAGTCTAAAATTGTAAATTGCTCATCCTTATGTTTCGAATGTGAGACTAAATTGGAATAAGGAAAGAGTTATGATATAATTAAGGTACGAAATGAGACAAGTTTGAAATATGATAGATTCTGAATAGAAGTTACATTGGAATAAGAAGTGTATGCAAAGTAAGAATATATTTGTATGTGAAGTGATTCGAAACCAAGTGGTATGAATTGAGAAAGTTCTGACTAAAGGATAGATGTGAAATTGTGATAAGTTATGGTATCCTACTTTCTATTAGGACTAAACCTTGAATCTTTAAATCCATAACCAGTTTATGTGGTCAAGTCTGATGGCTAACAAAGGTATTTCAAAATACCACATCGCCTAAGAGACTTGACAGTGTCTAGAAGTACCCTAATCCATAACTTATAAATTGAAATTGACAGTTGTCATATTCATGTTGGAAGTCAAAATACCATTACTTGTGAAGATGAAGAAATGAATTTCATTCTAACGAAATCGTATGAACTATGGAATATGGATTAATTGTTCAATATCAAGTGGAAAGGAATGCTATGTGGGAACGTAGATTTTAGGCAGTAATTGAAGATCATCAACAGAAAATTTATTATTCTATAATGTAAGATTTTCTATTGGCTGGAATCAACCTTGCACTTAAAAAGGATAATTGCTTAATTTGAAGTGATTTTGGTTAGTAAAAGAAAGAGAAAAGTATCTCAACTTGAGGATATGAATTGATAAATTATTCAAGTCGTTGCAGGACAATCTCTAAACTTCTACATGGAGTGTTATTAATTTGTTAATTATAAAAGTGATTAAATTGTGATAAAGGTTTCAAAGATTGAGGAATCAATGAGATTATGTGATGTATGTGATTGGTGTTTGGAGTTGTGATCTTGATATGAATTTTATTATTTTGAGTTATAATGATTGAAATTACGGATTGATTTTCTTTCTATTGTTCCTAAGCTCTAACTTTTGGTTCAAGTTAATAGTGTATTTGGCTAATAGAAAAATTTTGGATTATGATATTATAAGCTTTGCGAAGAGTTTCATCGTCATCTATAATTGATCTATGGGACTTGAAAGCCATTGATAATTGAGATTAGAGATGGGTTGGATACTCATAGATTTATGTTTTAATTTGTTGGGTGTGAAAAACTCATGTCTATTACAAATTTTTGTTATATTGATTTCATCTTTATCATAGTGTATGATGGTCAACTGATGATAAATATTCTGATACGGTGAAAACGAAAAGAAAATCAATATCCAATAGTTTATAAGTGATTGAAAAATTTGTCGAGATGATTATTCAGATTTAAAGTTTTATGTGGTTATAATTACTTAACATGATTTGGAAATTTTATTCTAAGAAATTTGGTGAACAAAGAATTATGTTGACCCCGGATAATGTTATAAACAATAACTTTAAGGTTTTCACAATTATATTCGAATGACATATTAGAGGGAGCAGTCGAAGTGTGATTGGATTTAAGTTACAACTTTGGGATCATTGTTAATTTAACAAGTGGTTGATCTTTAATAAGGAGATTAATTTTGACTGAAGCCCATAATAGTAAGTACATTCTACACCCTGGTAGTACCAAAATGTACCAAAAATCGACGAAGGGTGTTTTGATGGCCTAAAATGAAAAGGGATTTTGCAGAGTTTACTTATAACAACAGCTATTATGCTAGCATCGAGATGGCACCATATGAGACCTTGTATGATAGAAGATGTAGGTCTCCAGTGGCATGGGAAAAAGTGGGTGACAGAAAGATTTTGGCTCCCAATTTGGTCAAATAGGCAGCAAAAGGTGTTTGGATAATCTGTGATAGACTTAGGGCCGCACAAAGTAGGCAGAAGAGTAATGCAGATAAGCATAGGTAGCCACTTGAGTTTCAGATTGAAGATTCTGTGTTTCTGAAAGTATTCCCGAGCAAGGGTATCATGAGCTATGGAAAGAAAAGGAAACTGAGTCCTCGCTTCATTTGGTCCATTTGAGATTCTAGAGAGAGTGGGAGACGTAGTCTATGGTCTTACCTTACCACCGCGACTTTTTGGGGTACATAATGTCTTCCACGTCTCGATGTTAAGGAAGTATAATCCAGATCCCTCATATATCATTGAGTACGAGCCCTTGAGCATTCAAGAGGACATGAGCTACATTAAGCAACCTATCCGAATTTTGGACAGAAAAGAAAAAGGTACATCGATTGAAAACTATTCCTCTAGTAAAGATTCTCTGGCAACACCACTCAGTTGAAGGAGAAGTAACCTGATCTATTCTGAAGGACCAATATGAATTTGGAGGACCAAATTCTTTAAAGGTGGGGAGAATGTAAATCCCCGAAATTTCCCTGTAAATTTGTTTGTAAAAACGTACAAGTGGAAATAAAATTTTAAGTCTGATATAAAATAAAACAAATAGATAAATGTAAATTTAAAAATAAATAAATAAAAAATATAAATAAATAAATAAATAATATATAATATATATAATAATAAAATAAATAAAAAAATAAATAAAATATATAAAAAACGAAAAAAATGAAAAATTGAAAGCAATGTCGCGCGATATCGCGCGACACTGAAAACATTGAGGGAAGGGAATTGAAATTCCCTTCCCCAGATCAAAAGAAGCGGCAGCAAGGAGGAGAAGCTGAGGCCCCAACGAGGTGACGTGGCGAAGGGAGAAGAAGCCACCAACGCCGGTAAATCGAAATTCGGCGGTAAGCAGTGGCAGCAAAAGAACAGAGAAAGAGAAAACGAAGAGAAAATGGAAAGGGAGAGACCAAAGGAAGGGGAGAGAAAGAGAGGAAGAGAGGCCGATGGCGAGGGGAGGACGTCGACCCTAGGGTGTCGGCGCCGACCAACCCAGAGAAAACCGACGAAAGACAGAGAACGGCGAAAGAGAAGAGAGGACAATGTCGGCGAGAGGGAGAAGGGTCGAATCGGCCTTGTTCCGGCGAGCCCAAGCATAACTGTCACCCGATCCATGCACCGCGCAGCCTTGCGGATTCACCGGAGGTGGAAACCGGCAAAGAATCGACCGGCGAAGCTCCAAACGGCGAGGGAGAAAGTTGAACTGGACTGAACCGAGGTGAATCGGACCGGTCTGAATCGGGTTGAACCGGACCGAATCGGTTCAGCCAGAAAAAAAAGAAAAAAAAAAGAGGAAAAAAATAAATTCGACGATGCAGTCGAGTTATGGGTAAGCCGGTAAGTGGTCAAATGGACCAATTTGATTGTAAGAATAATTATAAAAATGTGCATTTGATCGAATTTGACCCAAAAAATATATAAATGTGTTGCTCGATAATTGGCGACAAATGGGAGTTCAAATCAGCCTTGACTTGCGGGTATCATGAAATCTTGGGTAAGCGAATCTCACTTGCTACCACTTGTATAAATATACGATTTATAAATTAATCACAAAATTTTTGGATTAATTTCATATAAATTGCGTTATAATTGAAATGGAAAAATCGACTATCGCAAACAATATTATGAACTATCCAAAGAAATTAGAAAGGTTTAAAATGACGTGTTGGTGATAGTAGTTCATATAGTCAGCTAAACGTCTATAATAGGCCTAGCCTTTGTAACAATCGGCCTAAACTCGTTAATGACCTACTGGACGACCCATAAATTGTAATTGAGCCTAAATAGTTAATTGGATTTTAAGGATTGAATAAGGGAGTTGAAACGGGCTTAGGATAGAAGTAGGCCCAATAAGAGACTATAAGTCCCAATAAAAATAATTGGGTCCAAAATTTTATTGGAAGTGAAATTACATTGCGTACGTGTTTATAAGAAATAATGATAAGTGATTTGTGATTCATTACAGCTCCAGAGGACCGAATTGGGAGTAAATCGGACTGAGCGAAATCTCAGCATTTGGAAATGTTAGATAGTACAGAGAAATCGAGGTAAGGGGTATAATTTAACTTAGTTCTGATAATGAATCCTTATTTCTTGATGAAAAGATTTTATGAAGCAGCATTATGTTTTTGAAATGATTTATAATTGCTTTTATACTTATGGAACGGTTTACAAAAAATGATTTCGTTTTAAGAAATATTCCCCAAGTACATCCATGTTTATGAAATGAATTTTCCCTAAAGTATGAAAATTCGTGGAAGCTTTACATTGGTTTATGATTCTATATTCATATTTTGAAAGAAACTTTTGACAATTTCAAAAGTATAAAAAAAAAAAGAAAGGGGAAAAGAAATTTTTTGAGACTATAGACTTCATGCATGATTACTTCTTGTGGTGTTCCAGCTCCACCACTTGGGTGTCGGTACGTAGGGCCCCTGTAGCACTTGACTCAACCTGTGTGAAAGATGTCTTACTACTGGTGGTTTTTGATGATGTTTCGGGAGTATCTCGTGCTGGCGCAGCACGCATTTATGTTTCCCACACGGAGAGTGCCTTTAGTGCCCGTGTCCTATCTAGGTGCTTGTGAAAGTAAGTAAGATAGATACTACCCATATTTTATGAAAGGGCTGTACGACCCTGATCCAGTCTACAACCCCCTTACCCGTGCCATAGGTATGATGACTCTCTACGGAGAATGACACATATCGCATGACTTAGTTATAGCCTAGTCTCCTCGATTTAATTATGAATGACGATTGTGATGATGACACTGATGAATGATTATGTTTCTTTTATGGTATTTATGACAATTGTTTACGAACAATTATGTTTTATGAAATGTTTATGAATAACGATGATTTTATAAAATCATCTATGAATGATGAAAATTTTATGAAATATTTAAGCATGTATTTGATTTAAAGAAACTCGTGCTTCATAATTTCTTATGATGGCTATGCAGAAATGAAAGTTTACATATCTTCTAAATATTAGTTTCTAAAAGAAACTCATGATCAATCTTTTTGAAGCAAAGTTTATTTCATGAATAATTTCTGGCATGCGTTTACATATCAAGATTATCTTAAATGTATTTTCTTACTGGGCTTTTCCCCAAAAGCTCACCACTCTACCTCTCAGATTGTTTTTGCAGTAAACTACATGTGGTAATTGCTGCGTAGACGACGTAGACTAGCATATACGAGTTCCCCAGACTACCCTTCGTATATGCATGAGGTATATGTTCCTATCTCTTTACCAGACTATTTGTATGCACAGACATTTATTAAGAGTAATGTGTCGGGATGTAATCTGTATAAGGATAAAGGGAATATTTTTAAAAATTGATTATTGGGAGTAGCTAGACGTGTTCAGAGTATGTAGAATGATTTGATGATATGACTTGGGAAGCATGTCTGATAGTTGTGGATAGCTAGGGTGGATGTTGTGAGATAATTGCAGGTGGGTAGGTTTATATATAAGCCGTTATGCTGTCGAAATTTTATTGGCCATGTAAATTCAAAGGTGTAACTTGATTATAATTACGGATACATAAGTAAGAAAATGAATTGATACTGAACAGGAATACAACCTAAGTGAATAAAGGGATTAAGTTGCAAACTGAAGTTTCAAAAAAAAAATTCAAGAATTTTTATAGGTAACGGGTCGTTACAGTTCAGCCCAGTTCTCTTCTTACTGAACCGGTCCGTACCGGTTCAGGCTTCCTTTTGCCTTTCCAGCGTCATCCGGCCGGTTCCCGGTGCCTTGCTGTCGCCGTTCAACTCGTCTCTGGCAGGGGAACGCTCGGCTGGCCTTAGATCGGGTCGAAATCACGCCGGTAATCATCGTTCCTCTTCTCCTCTTTTCGACTTCAACTTCGTCGATCTGCTCCTCTCGCCGTTGTAAGAGCGCGTCACTGGTACCTGGGGGATCGTACGGTCGTCCTCTCGCTTCGTCGGCCCTCGCCTGGTCGCTTGGTCGTCGGTGCTTCGTCCGGTGGTGGCTTATCGGTGGCTCTCTCTTTCTCCTTCGCTTCTTCGCGTTTCTGTTTGTTTCTTTCCTTCCTTCAATTTCACAAATGCCGATTTTTAATTTTTTTATAATATACTTTATTATTATTATTTTAATGAATAAAATACATTATTCTTAACAAATATCTTCACTATTCATTAACCTAATATATTTAATCAATTAAATATATTTTTATTGTATTTAATTATTTTCTGGTATAATTTTTTCCATATTTTCGGTATAATGTCTCGGGCAAAAATTTTGATTTATCGTAATATTTTCGTATCTTGACCAATTGGACTCAGAATCCAATAATTTCTTCTTTATCTATCAATATTTCTTAAATCCATATTTATAACGAAATTTTCTCGTTCAATTTATACCAGATTTCAGGTTTTTTAACCATTTTACCCTTCTACACATTCGGGACCAATTTATACCGATTTTCCTTCTGGGACTCACTATCCTTTCTCATTTAAATTTCATATCTTTCGTCCAACGATTTAAATCCCTTTAATTTAAATTTCTACTCCTTATTTATCCTATTCCATATTTTCATACCTCTACTACATCATTCACATTCATATGTTCAATTCATCCGTCTTAAGATTCCAAATGATGAACATTGTGGGAAAAAATTGGGTTTCACATTTCTCCTCACCTTTTAAGAATTCAGTCCTCTAAATTCAAGCTGGTCTATCAACTAGGTGAGGGTACTTCTCCCTCATTTGGCTCTCTAGTTTCGAAGTGGCTTCTTCTGTCTTATGGTGTTACCAGAGAACCGTTACTAGTGGGATAGTCTTAAATCGTAGTACTTCCTCTTTTTTCAAAGCATACTATACCCTTCATCAGTGACACCTTAACAAATACATAGTCCCCAACCTGAAATTCAAGAGGATGTCTGCGCACATCGGCATAACTTTTCGGTGCGGTCCTCAATCTGTCACATATGAGTGAACACCCTTAGCTGCCTATTCCACTAAATCGGGAGCAAGGTGAATCTAGAACAATGGGACTCCTTTAGAATGCTCTGTCTCAAGGTGTCATCTTGTGGCACACAGATACGGCCTTGGTACCTCAGTAAGCCATCATCACTGACCGTAAACTCAGACTGCGATCTCTCCTCTGCTTGGTTAACCATATCCAGTAACCTCTGATCGTTTCGCTATCCAGCTCTAATCTGGCCTAGTATACTGGGTTCAATCTGTAGGCTAGCCATGTAACCACGCTCAATCTCATCCATACTAATCCTGAGTTCGGTGAATTGTCCCAATAAGTCTCACTCTCTAATCATCATATAGGACATTATACCCTTTCATCTCAGGGCGTCGGCTACCACGTTCGCCTTACCAGGATGGTATAAAATCTCGCAGTCATAAACCTTGAGGAGCTCTATCCATCTCTGTTGTCAGCTCTTTCTAATCAAACAAATACTTGAGACTCTTGTGGTCAGTAAAGATCTGAAATCTCTCTCCATACAAATGTCGCTATATCTTAAGTGTAAACACTACTGCCGTTAACTCCAAGTCGTGAGTGGGATAATTATGTTCGTGATCCTTTAGCTGACGGGATCCATAAGCTACCACACTACCATAATGTAGAAGCACACAACCGAGACCCTAGTGGGAAGCATCATTGTATACCATAAATCCCCCAGAACCACTTGGAATGGTCAAGACTGGTGCCGTAGTCAACCGACGTTTAAGCTCTTGGAAACTCTGCTCACACTGCTCAGACCATTTAAATTGTACCTCCTTACGAGTCAGTCTACTCATTGGAGCTGCTATCTGTGAAAACCCCTCGATAAATCGTTGGTAATACCATGCCAATCTCAAGAAACGTCTGACCTCCGTGACTATCCTCGATCTTTCCCATCTCAATACTGCATCTACCTTGGACGGATCTACTGACACCCCGTCCTTAGATACTACATGCCTGAGTAATGAAATCTGTTCTAGCTAGAAAGTGCACTTACTAAACTTACCATATAGCTTCTTCTCACTTAGAGTCTGAGCACAATCCTCAAATGTTTTTCGTGCTCTTCCCGGGATCCAGAATAAATCAGGATGTCATCAATGAATACGATCACAAATCTATCCAAGTATTCTCAAAAGACATCATTCATAAGACTCATGAATGTAGCTGGGGCATTAGTCAATCCAAAGGGCATAACTAGGAACTCGTAGTGCCCATATCGGGTCCAAAATGCTATCTTCGGTACATCAACCTCCTTAATCCTTAGCTGATGATAACCTGATCTCATATCTATCCTTGAAAACACTGAAGCCCCTCTCAACTGATCAAACAAGTCATCTATCATTGGCAGGGGATACTTGTTCTTAATTGTTGCTTTATTCAAAAGCCTGTAGTCTATACATAGACGAAAACTATCATCTTTCTTTCTGACAAATAGTATCGAAGCACCCCATGGTAATACGCTAGGCCTTATAAACCCCTTATCGAGTAATTCTTGCAACTGCTTCTTTAATTCCTCCAATTCTACTAGTGTCATTCGATAAGGTGGTTTGGAGATAGGTTGAGTGTCTGGTATTAGCTCAATGGCAAACTCAACTTCTCTCTCAGGTGGTAACCCCGGTAAGTCCTTTGGGAATATTTTGGGAAACTCACATACCGTCGAAACATCTTGTATAGTTGGTGGTTCCCGACTCTCATCAGAATTGTAGGTAATGTATCCTTCACACAATCAAACATCATACGTCAATCTCATACATAAACAATATATCATTTCATAACTTTAACACTATGCACTTTTATTACTTTCTAACCAAACATACAATGAGCTTTTTTTGTAAGGAGAAAGTTAAGGTCTTAGTGTAGCAGTCTAGACTTACACAATTGGTAGCTAACCAATCCATGCCTAATATTACATCAAAGTCTTGAATATTCAACCATACTAGATCTGCTAACAACTTCTTATCTCCTACCATCATATCACAAGCTTTACATATCATATTTTTTTTTGTATCTCGTGCATAGGTGTACTTATGTGCAGCATGTAATCTAGTGACTCCAGGTTTCCTAAGTAACTTACATCTAAATCGTGGTGACACAAACGAGTTTGTGGAACCTGGGTCAAATAGTGCATGTGCTTCATGATTACAGACAAGGAGAGTACCTCGAATAACATCGGTGCTTCATGATTACAGATAAGGAGAGTACCTCAATTAACATCAGAGGATGTATCAGCTGTCTCCTGGTCATGGGCTTACACTCAGCCCTGGGAGACAGACTTCTTGCTCTTGTCTACAGCTGTGGCTCTCCTCTGTGGATCCTGAGCTGATCTCTCTGTCTGTCTAGGTGCCTCACGAGGTTCTTGAGATCTCATAAGTAGACAGTCTCTCATTATGTGCCCTGCTTTATCGCATCTGTAGCAAGTAAATGTACCTGCGAGGTAAGGTCCAGTGTGAATATTACCACATGTCCTACACCGTGACACTCTTATCTCAGGCCCTTTAATCATACCTATGGCACAACCGGAGTCTTGGGCTTACCAGCCCCTATCTGAGGTCCTTCCACCCTCTGTCTCTTGGGCTGACCCCTTCTCAAATCATGTTGAGAAGTAATTGCTCTCTTCCCCTTAACTCTGATTGATCTCCTAAAATCATGCTATGTTTGAGGAATGTCTAAGCCTCTCTCTATCTCTTAGGCTCACCTCAGAGCATCTCCAAAATCTACGATATTTTGACCCATCGGCCTATCTATGATCTCGGATCTCAATCTTGTGGCTCGAGATCTCTAATTGTCTCTAGATTGTATCTCATTAGGATTGTAAATCTATTCTCATACTTGTCTACTATAGAACTTCCCTGTTACAAATCCAAAAACTCTGCCTGCATCTGTGAGACCCTGTATATGTATAATTGTAATATGTACATAGGAATGTAAATGGAGTTATACTATGAATTCATAAGTGAAGTATATGAAATTGTAAGTCCATAAGTTTATGTACACACTTGCAATAAGAGTTATGATTGTACGTACAAGTTACATTATGTATGAATAAGAGGAAATGGACTTAAACATGTGAGGAATGTGAGTAGAATGGATTATGATTAGTGTGGTAAAATGGAAGTAGAATTGCATAAGTTGTGCACTTCCATTTGGTTTATATCGTATACTTTTGGTTATACAAGGATTCCACACAAGTTTCAATATGTATAAGGTATGAATGGATGTCATTTTCAAGTGTAAAAGATGATTGGATGAGAAAATGACCATGACAGCAAATTAAAGATGTTTTGGTATAAGTTTCTGCAGGAAACTGCAGCAAAATCTTGAAATTATATAGGCCAGATCGATCTGTGTGAGCCAAAATGCTTGTATTTAAGCAAAGGAATAGGGTAGATCAATCTCCAATGGGGCCAGATCGATCTCCTAAACATTCTGTAATGAAAAGATCGATCCTCAAGCCTATAGATCGATCTCCTTAGCTCTCTATTTGGAGGATCTCATGCTTAAAATGTCGTAAAAAATAGGGATTTAAGGGGACCAGATCGATCTCCTCCTAGTGCAGATCGATCTCCTCAAGCTATTTCTATAAAAGGAGTGTTGAAAATCTAAAAATTTCGAGAAAAACCATTTCCTTCCATTTTCAACCCAAAAACCTAACTTTCTCTCTCTAAAATCAACAATTTCTAGTAAGATTTGAGGGGAGGCCATTAGACACTAAGTTGTTTATCTTGAGGAAGAGAACAACATAGTTGGAACCCAAAATCTCATTGTTGGTATTGAAGGAGCTAAGGGCATTGTCATTTAGAGCAAGAAGAGAAATCATATTTGGTAAGATTCTAACACTCCAACTATGGTACATTATCTATTTAATTGATTTTAGAGTTGTTTGGCATGAGTATGGATGGTTAGAAACTATCTAAAATGCATTGGAATGATTATGACCTAGAAATGGTCTAGTGTGAGAAAGTGGAATGTATGGAGATTAATGAGAAATGGGATGTCTAGAGGTGACAATAGTGTTATGGGTATGATTTTAAGATGTTGTTAGTGGATAAATTGTGAGATTTACCTAAAAGGGGTAAAATATGGATTAAGGCATTGGTAAAATGCAAAGATGAGTTATATTGACTAATGAGGTCAAATGTGAGTTAACAACTTTAACTCAAGTGGTTTGGATGATTGAATTGCAGCTTCCGAGGATACGCCGGAGCGAGTTGAGCCAAAAGCGTGAAAAGCTAAGAGGAAAAGAGTCACACCAAGTAAATCGAGGTAAGGGAAATGTGTGGACTCTTAGAGATATCTGTGCGCAATTTGGGCGCTTAAATGCTTTACTAGAATGCATGAGATATTAGGAAATGATGTTGGTTGATTGAAGGGTAAAAGTTGGGAGTTTGATAAATTTGTATGAAAACAAAGGCATAATGCTTTGAAAATCATGTTTTATTGCTTTTTAGCAAGTGATTGGTAGGTTGGCTAGCATTTGAAATGAATTGCAAAAGAAATGAGTTGTTTTGGTTTGTTAACCACACGTTGCAAAGAAATGAGACACCTATATTGTTTTCATGAGAATGAAAGCATGCTAGAATACGACTTGCACGAGATTTGACGTGTTTTATACACATGAGTGCTAGAGGCACTAGTTTTCACATGGATTTCATATTGATTTTGGCATTGTGCTTGGAGTTTGTCTCGCACTAGATGCCCACCTTGCTTGTTGCCATGCTTGAAGCTTCGAGTAGACTGGGTGTCATATCGATTAAATAGGCTTGCACGTGCATTATTTTGACATGATTAATTAGCCATGTTAGGAGCTTCGGGTAGACAAGAGGTCGTACCGATTAAATAGGCTCACACGTGCGTTTTGAGATGTGGCGTGATATGATGTGTTGATTGGGCCCATGGAGTACGTTGTACCGTGCATGTAGCATGGAGTATGTTGTACCGTGTTGAGATGTGATGTGCCGTCTTCGGATGAGATCTGCTATGAACCGACGGGTAGGATTTGACCCACCTCCCGTGTGGAAGCAGATAGTGGTGATATCCTGTACACGTGATCCGTGTAGCCGGTATCACAAGTTATGGCTATAAACCTTGAGGTTATTACCTATTATTGAATTACCTATCTCACATGTCTATTGTTTTGAGAATAAATCCATGTTTGAAATGATTTATGAGTCAGGACAGTCCGAGGGATGGGCTGAGACCTGACAAGTGTTGAATTGTTTTGAAATATTGATTGTTAATGGTTTTTAAAGTGCACGGATGCATGATGTTTAATGCCGTGCTTATTTGAGAAAATGCATGATGGTTAATGCCATGCTTATTTGAGAAAACGCATGATGGTTAATGCCATGCTTTATTATGAATTATGCATGATGATTTATACCATGCTTTGAGTTGAAATGTGCACTGGATTTTAAGAGCATGAATGCTTTACATACCATTAACACAATCATACACTCATGTTTTGAGATAAATGATGAATTAAATGCTTTTGAGCATGGCATCACGATCACGTAGATAGTCCAGTATCTACCTGTTCACATGATTGCCTTACTGAGCGTGTGGTTTGCTCACCCCCTTATTTTCCCCCTCTCTACAGAGATTTGAGTATAGAGTAAGCGTGACTAGAGGCTTGTCCCTTTTAGTAATCTGCTGCATCCCATCGCGTAAGGTATACACACTGTTAAAATTTTGTATCTAAACTTACGATAGCACAGTAACTGTTGAGTTAATGTATTTTGAAATGACAAAACAAGTTAATACAATAATGTTAAGATGGTATACAAACATGTTTAGAAGATATCAGGACCAGAACTTAGAGTTCTGCTGATGAGAGATCGATCTGAGGTGTGAGAGATCGATCTCCTGGGTTTATACTTGATGAGAGATCGATCTCATGATGGAAGAGATCGATCTGGCAAGCCTTAAAACGGTGTAAAGGGTTTAAGGTAAAAAGAGATCGATCTTCCAGGGTTAAGAGATCGATCTCCTCTAAGTCAGAGAACTTAGGAGATCGATCTGGTAAGGAAGAGATCGATCTGCTCAAAGTCAGAGAGCTTAAGAGATCGATCTGGTGTATTGAGAGATCGATCTTTCCTCAAACAGAGAGGATAGGAGATCGATCTGGATATTCGACAGATCGATCTGCCTTCTCATACTCTAACTGAGAGATCGATCTGGTAACCTATGAGATCGATCTCCCTGTGTGTTTATACTTTGATCTTGCAGGATTCAAAACTAAGAGATCGATCTGGCCAAGATAAGAGATCGATCTGTCTGACCACTGGAGGTTCCCAACGGCTATTTTCTTCAAATCTCAACGGGAAAAACTGCATTTAATGCTCCAACTACCCAACCTTCAGTATATAACCAAGCATTGAAGACAAAGCAGAGAGAGACTATCACTGAACATTCCAAACATTCTCAAGCTTTAATTCTTTCATTCCTTGTATCCCTATTGCTCATTAATTGAGATTTATTGTACAAGCTTAAGTACTACAAGCTTTGTTAGTCCTACCCACTGAAAAGCCTTATTCTGTATTCATCCACACCTTAAAAGAAAAGAGGATTGTTCCTCAGTGAGTGTTATTGTAAAAGGGTGAATACATTTTCTGTATTGCTAAGGGTAGAGAGGTTATTCCTTAACCTGAAAAAGGAACTTTGTAAACTCTATTGAAAGAGAGAAAGAATCCACTTGAAAAGAAGGTCAAGGAGAGAGGACGTAGGCAAGAGTTGGCCGAACCTCTATAAGTCGCTGTGTTTGTTTCTCTTTCCCTCTCTTTGCATTAAAATTGTTATATTGCACTGTTTTATTCATTATCATTTGTGTTTAAATTGCGATTAATTTAAAATCTGCCATAATTGTTAGAAAACCGATTCACCCCCCCTCTCGGTAGAGCCAACAATTGGTATCAGAGCTAGGACTCTTTAATCACGTAGGAACAACTTCCTAAGAGTTAGAAAACGATCAAATGGCTCTTAACAATGTTGCAACTAGTTTGATAGGAGAGGGGCACTCCACGGTTAGACCTCCCATGTTCAATGGTGAACATTATTCATATTGGAGGACTAGGATGATGCTATTCATTCAAGCAAATGACTATGAAGTATGGAGAATTATAGTTAAGGGACCTCAAATCCCTACAAAGAAAATAGAGGGAAGAGATATTCCCAAAGAAGAAGATGAATGGGATTCTAATGACATTAAATGTGCACAGCTAAATGCTAAAGCTATGCACACATTATTTTGTGCTTTAGGTCCTAATGAATATAATAGAGTATCCGGGTGTGATAATGCCAAGCTAATATGGGATAAATTGGCAATAACTCATGAGGGTACAACCCAAGTGAAGGAGACAAAAGTAGGTATGCTCACACATGATTATGAGCTCTTTAGAATGAAGGAAGGAGAATCGATTAGTGATATGTTCACTAGATTTACAGACGCAATTAATGGACTAAAATCCTTAGGAAAAATATATTCTAACATTGAAATGGTAAAGAAAATTTTAAATAGCTTACCTAAGTCATGGGAAGCTAAGGTAACAGCAATAGAGGAATCTAAGGATCCACACACATTATCCTTAGATGAATTAATAGGTTCCTTGCTAACTTATGAGATGAAGCTTAAAAGAAATGAAGAGCCACCCAAGAAAGTGGGTGTTGCTCTAAAATCCACTGCTGAAAAGGAAATTAAAAATGAGAGTGGCAGTGAGGAGGATATTGAGATGGCAATGTTTGCCAAAAGATTTAATAAATTCATGAGGATGAGAACTAGTAATAGCAATAGGAGAAACAATAGGAGAGAACAAGAGGAAGTAGGTAGAAAAGACTCTATTGTGTGTTATGAATGTAAAAAACCTGGACACATAAAATTTAACTGCCCTCTCCTCAAAAGATCCAATGATAGGTTTCATAAAAAGAAGGCGATGGTAGCAACATGGAGTGACAGTGACTGCTCCGATGATGAATCAAATGAGGACATTGCCAACCTATGCTTCATGGCAATTGATGAGGATGAAAAGGTAACATCTAATATCAATGAATACTCTTTTGATGAACTGCAAGATGCATTTGATGATTTAGCATTAGAGTATGAATCTATGAGCATGAAGTATAAAAAGTTAATATCTAAATTAAAAAGGGAAAATGAGATAATGCTACAAGATAAATTGAAATGTGAGAAGAAACTAGAGATTGCAAATCTAGAAATTTGTGACCTTAAGGAGAAAAATAGCAATTTACATAACTCCTTTAATAGGTTTCACATGGGGCAACAAAAGCTAGATAGCATGTTAGAAACCCAAAGGGCATTTTTTGACAAAAATGGCTTAGGGTATAATGCACAAAGTAGGGAAACCCATCTTAAGAGTTTTATTGCTAGGAAGAGCATGAATAAACCTGCAATTACTTGTTCATATTGTAATAAGAAGGGACATAAGTCACATTATTGCAATATAAAGATGAGGAATCTTAAAAGAAAAATTGTAAAAAGGGTATGGATTCCAAAAGAGGTAATTCATTCCAAGGACTGCAATGCATTAGCAAAATGGATCCCAATGGGATCAAGAATTTCATTTACTAACCTCCAAGGACCCAAGAGAATTTGGGTACCTAAGACTTGAGTGTGTTTTTTTTTTTTTTTTTTTGTAGGTGATTGAGCATAGCCACAAAGCTAAAACAAAGGAAGCTTGGTACTTAGATAGTGGATGCTCAAGGCACATGGCGGGTGATAAAAGCCATTTCAATTCCTTCAAATCGAAAATTGGTGGAGAAGTCACTTTTGGGGACAACTCCAAAGGCCAAGTGGAAGGAAGTGGCTCAATAGGTAATGATCACTTCTCTTTAGAAAAAGTATTACTTGTTAGGGGTCTAAAGCATAACTTACTAAGCATTAGTCAACTTTGTGACAAAGGTTACAAAGTAATTTTTGATTGCATGAAATGTAATGTTATAGATCCTAAGTCAAATAAAATTCTTCTTCTAGGTCATAGGCAAGGTAACATATATATAGTCTACCTTAATGAACTCAAAAATGAAAACATATGCTTAATGGTAGACAACAAAAAGGAATCTTGGTTATGGCATAGAAGACTAGGTCATGCTAGCATGCATGTGCTATCCAAATTAGCTAGAAAGGACCTAGTTATAGGCTTACCCAAAATATCCTTTGATCATGAAGAAATATGTGAAGCTTGTGTTAAAGGAAAACACAAGAGAACCACTTTTAAGCCTAAGAATAGTGTATCCACCACTAGGCCTCTTCAATTACTGCATTTAGACTTATTTGGACCAACTAGAACCACTAGCCTAGGTGGGAAACACTATGGTTTTGTAATAGTTGATGATTACACTAGATACACTTGGGTGTTCTTTTTGAGAGTAAAAAATGAAGCCTTAGAGAAATTCATAACTTACTCAAAGGTGACTCAAAATGAAAAAGGATATACAATAACAAGCATTAGAAGTGATCATGGCAAAGAATTTGAAAATATAGGATTTGATGAGTATTGCAATGATCAAGGAATTAGCCATAATTTTTTAGCCCCTAGGACACCACAACAAAATGGTGTAGTTGAGAGAAGAAATAGAACTTTGGAAGAGATGGCTAGGACCATGTTATGTGAAAATAACTTGCCAAAGTACTTTTGGGCTGAAGCTATAAACACATCATGTTATATAATTAATAGAGCTATGATAAGACACATGCTAAAGAAAACTCCTTATGAGCTCTACAAAGGCAAGAAGCCTAACATTAGTTATTTCCATCCTTTTGGCTGCAAATGCTTTGTTCTAAATAATGGAAAAGATAACTTAGGAAAATTTGATGCCAAGAGTGATGAGGGAATATTTCTAGGATATTCATTGAATTCAAAGGCCTTTAGAATATATAACAAAAGAACATTAGTGGTTGAAGAGTCTATTCATGTTATATTTGATGAATCAAATAATATATCTAAAGATTCAACCATTGATGAAAATGTTGGAATATTTGATGAAGGCTTAGAAGATTACTTTCTAGAAAAGCTTGACTTGAATAAAGAAGATGAAGAAGAAATAGAGGTTTTAGAAAGAGAGCCTAGAGCACCAAGAGAGTTAGGATATGTAAAAGATTGTGAAATAGTAGGAGATCCAACTCTTGGAGTTAGAACTAGATCATCCCTAAGGAATATGTGCCAATATATAGCCTTTGTATCTCAAATTGAACCTAGGAATGTCAATGAAGCCTTAGAAGACAATAATTGGTTCCTAGCAATGCAAGAAGAATTAAATCAATTTGAGAGAAGCAAAGTATGGAAACTAGTTCCTAGGCCTAGTGATCACTCAATAATTGGAACTAAATGGATATTCAAGAATAAGATGGATGAAAATAGTGTGATCGTAAGGAATAAGGCTAGGCTAGTTGCTCAAGGCTATAGACAAGAGGAAGGCATAGACTATGATGAAACATATGCACCAGTAGCTAGATTAGAGGCAATAAGAATGTTACTTGCCTTTGCATGTTATAAAGATTTCAAGTTATATCAAATGGATGTAAAGAGTGCATTCTTGAATGGTTTCATTAATGAAGAAGTCTATGTAAAGCAACCTCCCGGATTTGAAAATCATGAATTTCCTGAACATGTTTTCAAATTGTCTAAGGCACTTTATGGGTTAAAACAAGCTCCTAGAGCTTGGTATGAAAGGTTGTCAAAGTTCTTAATAGAAAAAGGATTCTCAAGAGGAAAGGTAGACACCACATTATTCATCAAAAATAAAAATAAGGACTTACTAGTTGTACAAGTATATGTAGATGATATTATTTTTGGTTCAACTAATGAGTCTTTATGTCAAGAGTTTGCTAAGATCATGCAAGGGGAATTTGAGATGAGCATGATGGGAGAACTCACATTCTTCTTGGGACTTCAAGTGAAGCAAACAAAGGATGGAACTTTCATCAATCAAGCAAAGTACACCAAGGACTTGCTCAAGCGTTTTGGAATGGAGAGTTGCAAACCTCAAGCCACTCCAATGGGCACCAACATCAAGCTTGACAAAGATGAAGGTGGTAAGTGTGTAGACACTAAACTCTATAGGTCTATGATTGGATCATTGCTCTATTTAACTGCAAGTAGACCAGATATATTGTTTAGTGTATGCCTTTGTGCTAGATTTCAATCCTCTCCTAGGGAATCACATCTATTGGCAACTAAGAGAATTTTTAGATACCTCAAAGATACTCCCTCACTAGGACTTTGGTATCCCAAAGACTCCACTTTTGCCCTTCATGCATTTTCAGATGCTGATTTTGGAGGATGCAAAATAGATAGGAAAAGTACTTCAGGTACTTGCCAATTCTTAGGAAATAGGTTAATTTCTTGGTTCTCCAAGAAACAAAACAGTGTAGCTCAGTCCACAACTGAAGCTGAATATATAGCAGCTGGTAGTTGTAGTGCTCAAGTGTTGTGGATTAAACAACAAATGAGAGATTATGCTATTGACATGAAGCAAGTCTCAATTAAATGTGATAATACCAGTGCCATTAATCTGTCTAAGAATCCTATTCAACACTCCAGAACCAAGCACATAGAAATTAGACATCACTTCCTTAGAGATCATGTACAAAAAGGTGATATAATCTTAGAGTATATTGATACTACACATCAAATAGCTGATATATTCACCAAACCCCTTGATAGAGATAGGTTCTGTATCCTTAGAGGTGAATTAGGACTCATGGATAAGCCTTAGGATTTTTGTGTTTCAAAAAATCTTGGTTTCAAATTGTTTTTAAATGAGTTTGTGCAAAGATTTTCTGGCAAAGAGGATGAGAGATCGATCTCCTTGTGATATAGATCGATCTCCATGCTTCTATCAAGCCTAAATCGTCAAGGTTAATCTAAGCAGATCGATCTTCTAACCATAAGATCGATCTCCTTACGTCTCTGTCTAAAGGCAGATCGATCTGTCCCCACGACAGATCGATCTCCTCAAAGCTTCCGCATTCTGCAGATCGATCTTTGCATTTGGCAGATCGATCTCTTTAAGCCTCTGTTTGCGACCAGATCGATCTCTCTTGGATTCTGGAAGTACCAGATCGATCTGTCTCCTCGATAGATCGATCTGCTATGACCTGGAGTATAAATAGCCGCGAAAAATTCCCAAATTTCACAAAACCTAAAATTCAAATTCTCCAATTCCCTCGCATCCTCTTCTTCAATTCCTCCTCAGATCGATCTTCGTACGGTCATTCCTGCATCCCAGTGTCGTCTTCTGGTATTTTAACCCACATCTCTTACAAATTTCTCAAAAATTTTCTCTGATTTGTGTTGTTATTCATTCTAGGGCAACCCGAGGTACTGTTTCATTGCTTTTCTCTCTGTTGAATTTGTTTAGGCGAATTTAGAATCTAGAATCATGCCTAGGAAGTCAGTAGCAAACAAACCCCCTAGAACCACAGGAGAGGCAGGTTCCTCATCCCAACCCACTCCTTCCGCTTCCATCGCTTCTTTCAATAGGTGTTTTAAAACACCTGCAAAAAGGAAGCGATACGAAGAGTACTTCTCAACCATGCCAATTAAGCATTGGCAGACTATAGATTTTTCTTTCCTCAATCGCATTGATTTTCCATACGTGTCAAAATTTGAGGAATTTGGTTGGATGTCTTTTTTGAAAATAAACACTCCCGTACCTCAAAATCTCGTTCGTGCATTCTTTTCCAATGCCGAACTCAATTACGATCCCATTGATTCTTGTCAAATCCTTGGTTTCACAACGTTTGTCATGGGACGATCAATTGTCGTAACCCCTGAAATTTTAGCCCAAGCCTTCGACATACGTGACGAAGGTTTGACAAACGAAGATGAAGAGGTTCCCTTAGAGTTTGATATTCCCGGGGATAAGGCAAGTGAACTTCCGATGCATCCCCAACTACTCCACCTCATAATCTCGTGGAACCTCCGCCCTTTCGGTACTCGTCATTCTACCGTTAGGCGTCTAGATCGTTTTTGGCTCCATCACATTCACACCACAAGCCAAAAACCTAACCTCCCTCACTTTATATACGAGGATTGGCTGAAGATTGTGCGTGGCCAAGCTGCCACAATAGTTTTTCCACAACCAGTGGCTTATCTTCTCCACCGCCTTGGTATCAACTGCAGCAGCGAAACTGGCGAACTCCCATCTCCAAAAAGCGTGCTTAACATTGGGACCCTACATCATATGGGGTACTACAAAGATTTTCGGGGAGAGTGGACAAAAAAGTAAGAACAGCAACCTGCTGAGGCTGAGGAGGACCCCACTGATGAACCAGCACACCAACCTGCTGCACCAGCTCAGGAATCATCGGCTCCGCCCACTGCACAAACATCGTCTCCTGCTGACTTGGAGCTGATCGTGAAGATGATAAGCGACCTCAGTCAGAGGATCGATGAAGGACATACCACTCAGCAGCGTATGTTTGCCGAATTGACTCAACGAGTGGATCACCTTCAAGACACTCAAAAGGCGATGTTCGACAAATTTCAAGAAACTCAAGAGGCAATGTTCGATGAACTTCAAGTGACGCGCACACACGTTGAGAATCTTTTGGACCGTGATCCTCCATCATCTTAGGCTTTAGGTGTATGGTTTAGTTTAGTTATATCATTTCGCACTGTTCTTTGTACTGAATTTGCTTGAATGCAATATAAATTGATTGTTTATGAAAATGTGGCATTTTGTGAGTCAATATTGATTTTGAACTGCCATGGTTTTGACAATGTTGCATTTTGTGAGTTAATGACCATGTGTGATTGCTATGACAAAAAGGGGGAGAAGACACATAAGAAACATGATAAGAAACATGTATGTTGTTGTGTTTGTGTTCATAGTTTAAAAGGATGATAGGATTGAGGGGGAGTCAGGATGATTTAATTGAGGGGGAGCTAAGAGCTAGAGCTAACTAAGGGGGAGTTAAGATTTAACTAAGGATGAGTTAAATCTTTAACAAAGTCAAAAGCTCACAAAAAGGGAGAATTTTGCAAATTCACTAAACATGTTTATTGGATGAGTTTTGTCATATCAAAAAGGGGGAGATTGTTGAGTTAATGTATTTTGAAATGACAAAACAAGTTAATACAATAATGTTAAGATGGTATACAAACATGTTTAGAAGATATCAGGACCAGAACTTAGAGTTCTGCTGATGAGAGATCGATCTGAGGTGTGAGAGATCGATCTCCTGGGTTTATACTTGATGAGAGATCGATCTCATGATGGAAGAGATCGCTCTGGCAAGCCTTAAAACGGTGTAAAGGGTTTAAGGTAAAAAGAGATCGATCTTCCAGGGTTAAGAGATCGATCTCCTCTAAGTCAGAGAACTTAGGAGATCGATCTGGTAAGGAAGAGATCGATCTGCTCAAAGTCAGAGAGCTTAAGAGATCGATCTGGTGTATTGAGAGATCGATCTTTCCTCAAACAGAGAGGATAGGAGATCGATCTGGATATTCGACAGATCGATCTGCCTTCTCATACTCTAACTGAGAGATCGATCTGGTAACCTATGAGATCGATCTCCTTGTGTGTTTATGCTTTGATCTTGCAGGATTCAAAACTAAGAGATCGATCTGGCCAAGATAAGAGATCGATCTGTCTGACCACTGGAGGTTCCCAACGGCTATTTTCTTCAAATCTCAATGGGAAAAACTGCATTTAATGCTCCAACTACCCAACCTTCAGTATATAACCAAGCATTGAAGACAAAGCAGAGAGAGACTATCACTGAACATTCCAAACATTCTCAAGCTTTAATTCTTTCATTCCTTGTATCCCTATTGCTCATTAATTGAGATTTATTGTACAAGCTTAAGTACTACAAGCTTTGTTAGTCCTACCCACTGAAAAGCCTTATTCTGTATTCATCCACACCTTAAAAGAAAAGAGGATTGTTCCTCAGTGAGTGTTATTGTAAAAGGGTGAATACATTTTCTGTATTGCTAAGGGTAGAGAGGTTATTCCTTAACCTGAAAAAGGAACTTTGTAAACTCTATTGAAAGAGAGAAAGAATCCACTTGACAAGAAGGTCAAGGAGAGAGGACGTAGGCAAGAGTTGGCCGAACCTCTATAAGTCGCTGTGTTTGTTTCTCTTTCCCTCTCTTTGCATTAAAATTGTTATATTGCACTGTTTTATTCATTATCATTTGTGTTTAAATTGCGATTAATTTAAAATCTGCCATAATTGTTAGAAAACCGATTCACCCCCTCTCTCGGTAGAGCCAACAGTAACATTTTGTATGTAACTATTGGGGATGTAAAATAATGTAAACACATGTAAACAACTCTGATATATACATTTATACAAGTGTTTACTCATAAATAATATACAAATTGAATTGGTATGGTGGAGTGAGTTAGACGTCGACACACAGTCCAACTATTGAGGAGAGTTGGAGTTTACGATTGGGGTAAGGACGAATGATAAACGATGCACGAAAATGCAAAATATTTGTACGTATTTTGGTAAGTTGAGGGTCATGACAGAAGTTGGTATCAGGGCCTGAGTTGGTCTGACGTGTGTCATGTCTAAAATACTTAATAAGTTGGAAAATTACATCCCCATGTTACTGTGCTTGTTTAGATACAATTGTGTGTGTGTCGATGGGTTGACTAAGTAATTGGTTGTGAATGTAGGGAATTGAGCAAATATGGCTAATACCAGTCGCAGTAGAGGGATAAGAGCGTAGGCTTGAGGCCGTAGAGGTAGGCTTGGGGGTCATGTTGAGCCAGAAACACACGAGGTTTATGATGATATTGAGGTGGAGGCTGAGGTTGAGCATGCTCCACAAGGTCCAGAGGAGAGGCCCGAGAGTACTAAGGTTCGGTTCGCGAGGATTGAGAGGAGTATTGAGATGATTGTGGAGTTGGTCACCCAATCTTTATCTGGAGTTGGCGGTAGACAGAGTCCCGCTACATAGGGTGATGCCGAGCAGGCGACAGCTCCTGAGGCACGGGCAAGGGAAGCCTAGAGACCTCAGACGACAGATACCCCACCTGCACAAGATATGCCTACACCTGTTGCTACACCACGGGCTAGTAGAGGCTGGTGTTACGGTTGTGATTTGGATAGAGTACGGCAATTCCAGAAGTTTGGACCGCCATCTTTTAGCAGAGTTAAGGACCCAGTAGCTATTGAGGATTGGATAAGTGAAATCGAGAAGTTATATGGGTTCTTTGAGTGCACTACCACCGAGATGGTAGCGTTTGCCGCTTTTATGCTAAAGGGATCAGCAGAACATTGGTGGAAGCCCACCAGGCCTATTTTGAGAGCCTGGCATACTGAGATCAGCTGGGATATATTTTTGGAGGCCTTCTGGAGACAATACGTTTCGGATACCGCACAGCGAAAGATAAAAATGGCATTTTTGGGACTGACCCAAGGGAGCAGGATTGTGGATGAGTATGAGACTGCTTTTATCTTCTTGGACAGATATGATCCCAACACGATGAGTAATGAGGTCGACAAGATCCAAAAATTTATGGATGGATTGAGATCGACCATTTGGTCTAGATTAGTTCCCCTAGATATACCGACCTACGAGGAGGCAGTGCGCAGGGCGCAATTGTGTGAACAAGATGTTGATAGAATCACCTCAGAGTTTGGAAAGGTTAGGAAGATGAGGGACAAAGATAAGAAGAGACCAATGATGGATAGAGGCTTCAGCTATAAGGGAAGCAAAAGATTCTCTGAAAAGAGGTCGAGGATTGATGAGATTAGGGAGAGGACAGTTAATACTCCTATGTATCCGGCCATTGCTCCAACTAAGGGAATTATGATTGGAGGACCACTGCCTACTACAGAACAGTGTGGCAAGTGTGGTAGGTACCATGGAACTCAACCATGCTATGGACCTCAGGTAGTATGCTTCAGATGTGGGAAGCCAGGGCACATAGTCAGAGATTGCCCAGAGATGACAGAGAGAGCCCTAGAGAAGGGCAAGGAGCCAGAGAGAGCTCCAGTTAGGACAGCTGCTCCGAGGAGGAGGGCTATAGCTGAGGAAAAGGGGAAGCAAGCAGTGGGTGTGAGCAGAGGACAAGTGCACGCACTGGACCAGGACACTGCGGATCAGTCATCGGATGTGGTAAAAGGTACCATCCAAATCTTTGATTTAGAAGCTTATGTACTGTTTGATCCTGGTTCCACGCATTCTTTTGTATCACCATCCTTTGCATGTAAATTGTTGAAGCATGTAAAACCCACACTGCTTGGTAAGTTGTTATTGATATCTACCCCTATGAATGATAGTCAGTTGATTGAGCATGTATATAGGGATTGTAAGATGAGGATAGGAGGTAAAGAGATGACAGCCGATTTAATTTTATTAAATATGAGTGATTTTGAAGTGATCCTAGGGATGGATTGGTTGGCTGCCAATCATGTTATTATGGATTGTCATGCAAAAACTTTGATGTTTCCAAAGATAGATAACCTTGTTGTAAATTTGATGAACTGAAAAGAAATGATATGTTATTGCAATTGAAAAGAGTATAATCTAGTTACATGATAATGTAGAGATGAATTCAATTTACAATTTATATATCTTATGTGTGAATATGATGATTTATGATTACTAATGGTAGAAAGAATAATGTGAAGGGTTCATCGCTTATGTGATTGAGACGGATAAGGCACGTCCGAAATTGGGAGACATACTAGTGGTTAAGGAGTTTTCAGATGTCTTTCCGGATGAGTTACCAGGGTTACCTCCAGATATGGAGATGGAGTTTGGTATAGACTTGGCACCTAGTACAGAGCCGATATCCAAGCCACCGTACAGAATGGCTCAAGTTGAGTTGGAGGAGTTAAGGAAACAATTATAGGAGTTGCTGGAGAAGGGGTTCATCAGGTCGAGCGTCTCACCTTGGGGAGTACCGGTTCTGTTTGTAAGGAAGAATGATGGAAGCCTCCGACTGTGTATAGATTACCGGTTGTTGAATAAGGCCACCATCAAGAATAAGTATCCCCTTCCACGTATCGATAACTTATTGGATAAGCTGAAGGGAGCGCAGGTCTTTTCCAAGATAGATCTGAGATCAGGGTACCATCAGTTAAAGATACGAGGTGGAGATGTACCCAAGATAGCTTTTCACACCCGGTATGAACATTATGAGTTTACGGTTATGCCATTCAGGTTGACGAACGCTCTCGCAGCTTTTATGTCGTTAATGAATGAGGTATTCCACCAGTATTTGGATCGGTTTGTTATTGTATTTATTATTGATATATTGGTGTACTCAAGATCTAGAGAGGAACATGAGAAGCATCTAAGGATAGTGCTATAAACCCTCTGAGAGAAGAAGTTGTACTCTAAACTCAGTAAGTGCGACTTTTGGTTGGAACAGATCTTTTTTTTGGGTCATATAGTATCAAAGGATGGAGTATCAGTGGATCCATCTAAGATTGAGGTCGTAGTTCAGTGGCAAAGACCCCAGACAGTGACAGAGATCAGAAGTTTCCTGGGTTTAGCTGGGTATTATCGAAGGTTTGTAGAGGGATTCTCGAGATTAGCTACTCCTTTGACACGTCTCACGAGAAAAAATGTTGAATTTATGTGGGATGATAACTGTGAGGAAAGTTTTGAGGAGTTGAAAAGGAGATTAACCACAGCTCTGATACTCACCATTCCTACTAGCTCAGGAGGTTTCTCAGTATATACGGATGCTTCATACCTAAGACTGGGCTGCGTATTGATGCAGGATGGGAAGGTAGTTGCATATAGATCAAGACAGTTGAATGATCATGAGAGGAACTACCCTACCCATGACTTGGAGTTGGCAGCGGTGGTGTTTGCGCTGAAGATATGGCGCCACTACCTCTATGGTGAGAGATTTCAAATTTATACAGATCATAAGAGCCTTAAGTACCTGTTCTCACTGAAAGAGTTGAACATGAGACGGAGGAGATGGCTCGAGCTATTAAAGGATTATGATTGTGAGATCCTGTACCACCCGGGTAAAGCAAATGTGGTTGCTGATGCATTGAGTAGGAAGCATCTCAGGATGGTATCATTCATGATGGTCAGGGAATACGAGCTGTTGGAACAGTTGACGAACCTCAGTTTGGATATGACCCCGCCTGACGCTGATAGTGGATTTATGATAGCTAGCCTACAGTTGGAACCGGATCTAGTAGATCGAATCCGACAGGCTCAGCAGATTGATCAGCAGTGTAGTGATATTGTCGGGCAGATACAGAGGGGTATAAAGACGGACTTTGGGTTGAGTTCAGATGGATTGTTGAGGTTAAAAGGTAGGATATGTGTTCCTGATGATGCAGAGATCATAAGGTTGATCTTGACAGAGGCTCACTCATCGAAGTACACGATACATCCATGGAGTAACAAGATATATCAAAACCTTCGAAAGGTTTATTGGTGGTCTGGGATGAAAAAGCACATTGCTGAATATGTTGCTAAGTGCCTCGTTTGTCAACAAGAGAAGGTAGAGCATCAGAAGCCTGCAGGGTTATTGCAGCCTCTACCGATACCGACATGGAAGTGGGAGCACGTCACCATGGATTTTGTGATGGGATTACCAATGACCCGCAGAGGTCATGATGCTAAATGGGTGATTATGGATTGGTTGACGAAATCAGACCATTTTCTAACTATGAGAGCTACTGATACTTTGAGCCAGTTAGCGAACCTATATGTGTGTGAGATAGTGAGGCTACATGGAATTCTAGTGGGCATTGTTTCTGATAGGGATGCCCGCTTCAATTCCCACTTTTGGGAACGTTTTCAGGAAGCGATGGGGACCCAATTGAGTTTTAGCACCGTGTTTCATCGTCAAATAGATGGTCAGTCAGAGAGGACTATACAGACCTTGGAGGATATATTGAGAGCATGTGCATTTGATTTTGGAGGCTCTTGGGATGACCATTTACCACTCATATAGTTCACCTATAATAACAGTTTTCATACGAGTATCGAGATGGCACCATATGAGGCATTATATGGGCGTAGATGTCATTCCCCTATTGGATGGGAAGAGGTTGGTGACAGACAGATCTTTGCTCCCGACTTGGTTAGACAAGCCTTTGAGGATGTCCAATTGATATGTGAGAGGTTACGGACAGCTCAGAGCAGGCAAAAGAGTTATGCTGACAAGATATGGAGACCACTAGAGTTTGATGTGGGTGAGTCGGTGTTCTTGAAAGTTTCTCCTTCAAAGGGAATTATGAGATTTGGTAAGAAGGACAAGCTGAGCCCTAGATATATTGGACCCTTCGAGATTCTGGAGAGAGTGGGAGACAAGGCTTATAGGTTGGTATTGCCACCAGAGTTGGCAAGTGTGTACAACGTCTTCCACATATCCATGTTAAGGAAGTATCACCCGGACCCGACACATGTAATAAGATATGAGCCATTGGAGCTCAACGAGGGTATGACATACGTTGAGAAGCCAGTTCGGGTATTGGACAGAAAAGAGAACGTGTTGAGGACAAAGACAATTCCTTTGGTGAAGGTTCTTTGGCAACATCACACTGTGGAAAAGGCCACATGGGAATTAGAAAGTTTAATATGGGAGAAGTATCCCGAGTTATTCACGGATTAAATTGGTTCTAATTTGGAGGACCAAATTTTCTAAGTGGGGGAGAATGTGAGACCCCGTATATGTATAATTGTAATATGTACATAGGAATGTAAATGGAGTTATACTACGAATTCATAAGTGAAGTATATGAAATTGTAAGTCCATAAGTTTATGTACACACTTGCAATAAAAGTTATGATTGTACGTACAAGTTACATTATATATGAATAAGAGGAAATGGACTTAAACATGTGAGGAATGTGAGTAGAATGGATTATGATTAGTGTGGTAAAATGGAAGTAGAATTGCATAAGTTGTGCACTTCCATTTGGTTTATATCGTATACTTTTGGTTATACAAGGATCCACACAAGTTTCAATAGGTATAAGGTATGAATGGATGTCATTTTCAAGTGTCAAAGATGATTAGATGAGAAAATGACCATGGCAGCAAATTAAGGATGTTTTGGTATAAGTTTCTACAGGAAACTGCAGCAAAATCTGGAAATTATGCAGGCCAGATCGATCTCATAAGATGAGAGATCGATATGGGTGAGCCAAGATACTTATATTTGAGCAAAGGAATAGGGTAGATCGATCTCCTAAATATTCTGTAATGAAAAGATCGATCCTCAAGCCTACAGATCGATCTCCTTAGCTCTTTGTTTGGAGCAGATCGATCTCTAGCTTCGACAGATCGATCTCATGCTTAAAATGTCGTGAAAAAGAGGGATTTAAGGGGACCAGATCGATCTCCTCCTAGTACAGATCAATCTCCTCAAGCTATTTCTATAAAAGGAGTGTTGAAAATCTAAAAATTTCGAGAAAAACCATTTCCTTCCATTTTCAACCCAAAAACCTAACTTTCTCTCTCTAAAATCAGCCATTTCCAGTAAGATTTGAGGGGAGGCCATTAGACACTAAGTTGTTCATCTTGAGGAAGAGAAAAACATAGTTGGAACCCAAAATCGCATTGTTGGTATTGAAGGAGCTAAGGGCATTGTCATTTGGAGCAAGAAGAGAAATCAGATTTGGTAAGATTCTAACACTCCAACTATGGTATATTGTCTATTTAATTGATTTTTGAGTTGTTTGGCATAAGTATGGATGGTTAGAAACTATCTAAAATACATTGGAATGATTATGACCTAGAAATGGTCTAGTGTGAGAAAGTGGAATGTATGGAGATTAATGAGAAATGGGATGTCTAGAGGTGACAAAAGTGTTATGGGTATGATTTTAAGATGTTGTTAGTGGATAAATTGTGAGATTTACCTAAAAGGGGTAAAATATGGATTAAGGCATTGGTAAAATGCAAAGATGAGTTATATTGACTAACAAGGTCAAATGTGAGTTAACAACTTTAACTCCAGTGGTTTAGATGATTGAATTGCAGCTTTCGAGGATACGTCGGAGCGAGTTGAGCCAAGAGCGTGAGAAGCTAAGAGGAAAAGAGTCACACTAAGTAAATTGAGGTAAGGGAAATGTGTGGACTCTTAGAGATATCTGTTTGCAAATTTGGGTGCTTAAATGCTTTCCTAGAATGCATGAGATATTAGGAAATGATGTTGGTTGATTGAAGGGTAAAAGTTAGGAGTTTGATAAATTTGCATGAAAACAAAGGCATAATGCTTTGAAATTCATGTTTTATTTCTTTTTAGCAAGTGATTGGTAGGTTGGATAGCAATCGAAATGAATTGCAAAAGAAATGAGTTGTTTTGGTTTGTTAACCACACTTTGCAAAGAAATGAGCCACATACATTGTTTTAGTGAGAATGAAAGCGTGCTAGAGTACGACTCGCACGAGATTTGACGTGTTTTATACACATGAGTGCTAGAGGCACTAGTTTTCACATGGATTTCATATTGGTTTTGGCATTGTGCTTGGAGTTTGTCTCACACTAGATGCCCACCTTGCTTGTTGCCTTACTTGGAGCTTCGAGTAGATTGGGTGTCATATCGATTAACTAAGCTCGCACGTGCATTGTTTTGACATGATTAATTAGCCGTGTTAGGAGCTTCGGGTAGACAAGAGGTCGTATCGATTAAATAGGCTCACACGTGCGTTTTGAGATGTAGCGTGATATGATGTGTTGATTGGGTCCATGGAGTACGTTGTACCGTGCATGTAGCATGGAGTACGTTGTACCATGTTGAGATGTGATGTGCCGTCTTCGGACGAGATCTGCTATGGACCGACGAGTAGGATTTAACCCACCTCCCGTGTGGAAACAGATAGTGGTGATATCCTGCACACCTGATCCGTGTAGCCGGTATCACAGGCTATGGCCATAGTCCTTGAGGTTATTACCTATTATTGAATTGCCTATCTCACATGTCTATTGTTTTGAGAATAAATCCATGTTTGAAATGATTTATGGGACAAGACAGTCCGAGAGATGGGCTGAGACCTGACAAGTGTTGAATTGTTTTGAAATATTGATTGTTAATGGTTTTTAAAGTGCACAGATGCATGATGTTTAATGCCATGCTTATTTGAGAAAATGCTTGATGGTTAATGCCATGCTTATTTGAGAAAACGCATGATGGTTAATGCCATGCTTTATTATGAATTATGCATGATGATTTATATCATGCTTTGAGTTGAAATGTGCACTGGATTTTAATAGCATGAATGTTTTACATACCATTAACACAATCATACACTCATGTTTTGAGATAAATGATGAATTAAATGCTTTTGAGCATGGCATCATGATCACGTAGATAGTGCAGTATCTACCTGTTCGCATG
The DNA here is from genome assembly GCA_033439115.1 of Firmiana major. Classification (NCBI taxonomy): domain Eukaryota; kingdom Viridiplantae; phylum Streptophyta; class Magnoliopsida; order Malvales; family Malvaceae; genus Firmiana; species Firmiana major. Next base: position 21,070,073 of record CM065895.1, read on the forward strand.
ATTGCCTTACTGAGCGTGTGGTTTGCTCACCCCCTTAATTTCCCCCTCTCTACAGAGATTTGAGTATATAGTGAGCGTGACTAGAGGCTTATCCCTTTTGGTAATCTGCTGCATCCCATCGCGTAAGGTATGCACACTGTTGTAATTTTGTATCTAAACTTACGATAGCATAGTAGCATTTTGTATGTAACTATTAAGGATGTAAAACAATGTAAACACATGTAAATAACTCTGATATATACATTTATACAAGTGATTACTCATAAATAATATACAAATTGAATTGGTATGGTGGAGTGAGTTAGACGTCAACACACAGCCCAACTATTGAGGAGAGTTGGAGTTCACGATTGGGGTAAGGACGAATGATAAATGATGCACGAAAATGCGAAATATTTGTACGTATTTTGGTAAGTTGAGGGTCGTGACAGTATCTTCTTTCAAGCTGCAAGCGGTACATACTGCTCTCTGAATGCGACTAAGAAAGCATTCCATGTGATCTCTGAGGGATCCTCTACTAATACCGTCAGTGTGGATCTCCACCAGAACTTAGTTAGTCCCTTCATCATTTAACCCACCATAGTCACTCTCTCCCTATCAGTGCACCCTAAAAATTGGAATACCGTCTCAATATCTATGATCCACTCCTCAGCCTTAACTGGGTCTTTAAGCCCTATGAACTACGGAGGATGCATACCCCAGAAATCTCGCACCCTCTGAGTCTTTCTATCACCCCTATGCTGGGGAATTGCTGGATGAGGGCTAGGGCTACTGGAGGAACTGGTAGGGGAGGAGGATTAGGAGTAGGAGTAGCTGTCTCCGTACCGGGTGTACGTACCCCAAACTGCTGGGTAAACATAATGGTAAATGTTGTAAGTCCTTCCCTCATACCTTGTACTGTCTCCTCGAGCCTCCTTATTCTATCAGTAGGACTCTCGGGTTGGAGGGAAGATGATGGAGCGGATTGAGCTCGTCTCTGTGAACGGCTCCGTCTACCACTCATGATCAGTGATCTACTATTTGCACATAATCCATAAATTAAGTCTTACTTTGACAGGTAAGCTTACTTTATTACCAGACATGCATAGACACATTAGGATGTAATACACTCTTATTACTAGACACGACAGTATTACACAACATTTACTCTGATACTAAGAAAAGCTGTCACGCCCCAGCAGCGCGAAAAAGTGGGGCTAATTTAAACTTTTTATCCATTAACTATGTTGTTTTCTTGTCCCATGTCTAGATTTAAACCTCTTTTATTTTAGAAATTTTGGCAACATAACGGCTGCATTATGACTTAACCCAACCTGCAGAGTTTGAAATGCAGTTTATATTATTCAACCCACATCCTCAATACTTTTCAATCCATATCTCATAATCATATATCAGCTAAGTATATCCATTCATTTATACTGCGTAACTAAGACTCTGTATACAATCATTTACAACAATTACATCCTGACTATTATATACAATAGTGTCTATTCTGTATCACATGTCTGGAATATGAGTAAGACTGTACCTCTAGGCTACGAAAGTATCCGATGAAAGGTCGGACTATTTTGTCAACGATCAAAGTCTCGTATGTGCAGTAGACTCGCTGGAAATAATTTGGGAGATGGAGAGGAGGGGGTGAGTTTTTTAGACTGAGTAAGAGATACATTTAAAATAGCTTTAAATACTCAAAACATGATAAAACTCATGGTTTTACAAATCAACATAAACATGTACTAGAGTAGAGATGCTTGAATTCATAAAAGTAGTAAAAACATGCTTAAATCATAAGTGTACACATCATGCATCTTTTTAGTAAAACTCATATATAGTATGCATATCATGTAGTGTAAACAAGTGAAAAGCATCTCAAAACTCAATCATGCATATCATAACATGCTTATCACTTTGAAAGTGAAATCGTACTATCATATGCACATTTCATAAAACATAACTCATAAGCTACCTTTAAAATCACATCATAGAAAATCTGTACTCAATAGCAAATCATAAAATAGGTAGCATGAAATGTGTGAAAACATACCAATATATATATCATTTTTGTCAATTCATTATGGAGCCAGGCATAATCATATACTAGTCCCAACGGACATCATACATCAGGCTCCAACGAGAGCAGAAGCAGGGCCGAGAGTGAAGACGCTTTTCGGAATGGAAGGAAAGAGTAGCTCCATCTACTTGAATGGTCTTGTGCACCACTGAATGTGGACTATACGCATGAACTCACGTGCATCACCAAGTGTGAAACATACGTAAATTTCTCATATCAAGTCAGATCCTGTCCGTTCCCTGGCCGTCGGCTAGGTAGATCCCCGATCATCTCCATGTGCTACCCTATGTATGCGAGATCGACCCCAAATCCTCTGACTACCGTCATAGCATGCCTTTTTACCCCACAAAAATCATTTTTGGGCCTCTTACCCATTTTATCAAAATCATTTCGGGTCTTATACCCGTGTACTGAAAACCATTACAGGACTTTAACCCGATTCTCAAAATCATTACGGGACTTTAACCCGTTTCTCATAGAAAACATGATTTTTATAAATCATTACGGGACTCTAGCCCGTGTAAACATGGAAAGCATAGTTATGATAGTCATTTCTTGGGACTCATACTCGTACCGTGAAAATATAGCTTAAAAGCTGTTTCGGGACTTTAACCTGTGTCATGAAAATATTGTTTCATAAAACATATTAGGACTTTAACCCTAATCTCACATGAAAACACTATACTTTCGTCACAGAAGTGAAAAATCACTTTTATAAACATGTATGCTGTAAAAATGTATCTCATATATAGAAAACATGCTGAAAACTCGATAAATGGTTTTGGCTTCGATTTGAAGATAGTTGGAAATACATTTCACAAAATCTCATTCAATTCATATTCCCATACATAAACATTTGGTAAGGATGAAGGAGTACTAACGCTACTATAAATTATATCCCTTACCTCGAATCCCGTCGAGTACGTAGCTAAATCTCTCTGTCGGAGGTTCGTCCAGTCCGACCTACTCCTAATCCAATCTCGGAGCTAGATATAATGCATATAATTATTTATTAAGTAAATTTAACTCAATAAATATTTTTCTCATATTTACTACAGTCGATTTAGCTAATTGAGCCAATTTTTCTCTTATTGGACCCGATTGCACCTTAATGGGCCTTAATCCGTTTTAAGCCCGTTTCCACTTACTAATTCTTTCATCAAGGCCTACTGGGCTCACTAGACCCATCAATACTTATTGGGCCTTTTTTCTAGACTTTTGACATTTACGACAATTTAATTAAAAATTTCAATATAATCCATTAAATGCGGAATTTAATCTGTAATTTGTAAAATAAATATTTAATACGCGATAATTACATACCCGAGATTATGCGATGGTGCGTAAATCAAAGTTCATCAAGCTCACATACGTGATTTATCGTCAAACTGCACAATTTTATATTTAATTTTGAGTAAATTTTTTATCAAATTTAATTTAAATAAATTTTTCAAAAATCAAATCGATCACTTTTGACTTTACCGACTTACCCGAAGTCCGGTGTATCCCCGAAAATATTTCCCTTTTTATTTTTCTCTTTTTCTTTCTTTTTTCTCCCTTTTTCCACTTTTTCTTGGCTGAACCGGTTCGATCCAGTTCAACCCGGTTCAGACCGGTCGGTTCAGCCCGGTTCTCTTCTTACTGAACCGATCCGTATCGGTTCAGGCTTCCTTTAACTGTTTCGGCGTCGGCCGATAGGTTCCCAGTGCCTCGCTGTCGCCGTTCAGCTAGTCTCTGGCAGGGGAACGCTCGGCTGGCCTTGGATCGGGTCGAAATCACGCCGGTGGTCGCCATTCCTCTTCTCCTCTTTTTGGCTTTAACTTCGCCGATCTGCTCCTCTCGCCATCGTCGGAGTGTGTCACTGGTACCAGGGGGATCACACGGTCGTCCTCTCGCTTCGCTGGCCCTCGCCTAGCCGCTTGGTCGCCAGTGCTTCGTCTGGTGGTGGCTCGTCAGTGTCTCTCTCTTTCTCCTTCTCTTCTTCGCGTTTCTATCTGTTTCTTTCCTTTCTTCAATTTCACAAATCTCGATTTTCAGTTTTTTTTTATAATATACTTTATTATTATTTTAATGAATAAAATACATTATTTTTAACAAATATCTTCACTATTCATTAACTTAATAATTTAATCAATCAAATATATTTTTATTGTATTTAATTATTTTTCTGGTATAATTTTTCCAATATTTCCAGTATAATGTCTCGGGCGACAATTTCGATTTATCGTAATATTTTCGTATCTTAACCAATTAGACTCAGAATCCAAAAATTTCTTCTTTATCGATCAAGATTTCCTAAATCCATATTTGTAACGAAATTTTCTCATTGAATTTATACTGGATTTCAGGTCTTTTGAGCATTTTACCCTTCTACACGTTCGGAACCAATTTATACCGATTTTTCTTCTGGGACTCACTATCCTTTCTCATTTAAATTCCGTATATTTTGTCCAACGATTTAAATCCCTTTAATTTAAATTACTGCTCCTCATTTATCCTGTTCCATATTTTCATACCTCTGCTACATCATTCACATTCATATGCTCAATTCATCCGTCTTATGATTCCAAATGATGAACATAGTGGGAAAAATTTGGGTTTCACATATCTTCATGCAAAAAGCAAACTTTTTGTCAAGTATGTCTTTTTTTCTCACAAATATCAAAAACAAGAGGACAAAATGATCTAAAAAAATTATTTTCTCTCAAAATTAAAAAGAAAAACCTCAAAGCTGGATGGGAATTATTTTTATCCCTTTTTTTTCGCCCATGTTACACTGTTTGGAATATAAAATTAACAGTGGGAGGGAAAATTTAATAACCAAACATGGTAAAATGAATACGAAAAATAAAATTACGGGAGGAATCTAAAATTCCTCTAAACCAAACGCCCCCTTAGTGTCTTTATCCACGTCTTATTCGACTCCTATTTATTTGTTTATTTTTTATTTTGTTGAAACTCAATTCTTGAACGAGTGTGACTTGGATTTACATAAAAAAAATTTGAAACATACGTATGGTTTTGATTTTATATGGTTTAATGTAAGACCCGATTTTTTTATCGAAATTCCTTATGATTCATATGATGTAAACATGGTTAGATGTAAATTGAATCATAAGAAGAGTTGTACGTGAATGAAAAATGCAAATCGAATAAATAAAAAAAATTTTGAATGCATTTAAAGATCAAATGAAGGATTGAAATGGTCACAGATTAAATGAATGGGATTTGGACCATTCGGATTGGAGATAAGGATTTAAAACATGAAATGAGAAAGGGTTCGTGAAGGGAAGTTGGATTGGTTTGGTCTCAAACACGTTAAAAGGTAAAACGATCAAAAGTCCCAAAATTCGATGTCAATTTGGTAATAAATTGACACTGTAGACATGGATTCAGGGAATCTTGATCAATAAAGGAGAAATAATTAAATTTCAGGTTAAATTAATCAAAATATGAATTTATCGAAATTAACCAAAATTTTCACCTCAGGAAATTATCCCGAAAATATTGAAAAAATATACCGTTGGCTCTACCGAGAGGGGGGTGAATCGGTTTTCTAAAGATAATGGTAAATTTAAACTTAATTGAATCTAATTACAAGTAATCAAAGAATAATCAATATAATGTAGTGCAATAAATTGAAAGAAGATAAGGAAAGGAAACAGCAAACTCAATAGTTTATAGAGGTTCAGCCAATCTCTTGCCTACATCCTCTCTTCTTGACCTCCTTGTTAAGAGCTTTCTTTTACTCTATCAATAGCTGTTACAAACTCCCTTTTATAGGTTAAGGAAAAACCTCTCTACGCTTTTTACACAGACAAATATTCACCCTTTACAAAATTATCTCACAGAGGAACTCTCCTTTTCTCTCTTGAATTAAGGATGAATACAAAGTAAAGCTTTCTTTTGAGGGTAGGATAAAATAGCTTCTACACAAGGATTTTTACAACAAAGTTAATAAATGATCTTTGAAGACAAAGAGAATGTTGAAAAAGATTTCTTGAGAATATACAGAATTTACAGCAGTAGTATATGTTTTTTCAGTGTCTTCAATGCTTGATTTTATACAGCAGGATTCGTAGTTGGAGCATTTAATGCTATTTTTCCTGTTGAAGATTTTACAGAAAGAGCCATTGGGAACCTCCAGTAGAGTACCAGATCGATCTCTTAGTTTAAATTCCTGCAATTACAAAGCAACTTGAAGCATGGAGATCAATCTCATATTTGTAGAGATTGATCTTATAATTTGAAAATGTTAGTGAAGATCGATCTGTCGAACCAGCAGATTGATCTTCTAATCTCTCTGTTTGAGGCAAGATCGATCTCCAGATTGATCTAGCAAGTATTCTTATAGAGAGGAGATCGGTCTCTAATCACTCTAGATCAATCTCCTTAACTCTCTGACTTTGAGGAGATCGATCTCTATCCACAGGAGATCGATCTCATAAATTCTCTGTTTGAACATAGATCGATCTACAGATCTATCCCTTTAGCCTTTGACTTAGAGGAGATCGATCTCTTCCTAGACCAGATCGATCTCTCAGACATTCTGTAATTTACAGATCGATCTCATAACCCTTACAGATCGATCTCTGCTTTCTCAACATCTTAAACAGTCTCTTTGAGTTTTCAATCTTTTAGCAGATCGATTTCATATTCTTATGAGATTGATCTCTCATACTAGAAAACCCAGGAGATCGATCTCTCATCTCATGAGATCAATCTCTCAATCTTAAATACTTAGTTTCTGGTACTGATAAACTCTAAACATGTTTAAATCATTTCTATATTTTATATCCATTATTGAATTTACTTGTTTTGTCATTTCACAATATATTAACTCAACAATCTCCCTTTTTTTGATATGACAAAACTTTATTCAATAAACATGTTTAGTTAACCCTTTTGCATTATGCATAAAATTTGAATTGCTTTCAAAAACTCCCCCTTAATGTAAGTTCCCCTTAACTCCCCCTTAATTTAAGCTTCCTTTAAACATGTTTTCTTAACATAACATATTCTTCTCCCCCTTTTTGTCATATCAATGGCAATAAAGGCATAAAATCATTTAATTTCAAAAGATATGTCATTTCAAAATGAAATCTAAGCATAATACATGTCCTCAAATGAGTAATCATGTCATTTCACAAGATAAACATTCAAGCAAATAATGTCTCAAAATGTAAACAATGGAAGATAAACTTAGTAATCATCTAGAACATTCTTGGCAAGCATGCCCTAAGACTGAGGAGGAAATCACTGCAGAAGTTCCTCGACTCGAGTGCGGGTAACCTGCAGCTCACCGAACATAGCTTGCTGTGTGGCATGAAGGTTTGAAAATGTAAGACCCGAATTTAATTAAAATACGAAAATTAAATAAGAAAAGATGGGGGAAGTATGAAGGAAGTCGGGTTAAATAAATCCCGAACACGTGTAGGGCAAAACGGTCAAAGGACCGAAAGCCGGAGTAGATTCGATAAGAAAATTTAATTAAAAATATGGATTTGAGAAATCTTGGTCAATAAAGATGAAATATAATTATTCTGGATTAAATTAATCAAGATATTAATTTATGGGAATTAATCGGGAATTAATCGGGATTTTTAGTTTGGAAAAATAATCCCAAAAATAATCGAGAAATTATACCCGAAAAAGAGGTTGAAATATAATAAATAAATTAAATTAAATTAAATTAATTAAATTAGAATAAAATTATAATTTTAAGGATATTTTAGGGGATATTTGGGTATTTTTAATGTATTTTAATGATTATAATAATAATAATAATAATTGATAAAATAAACAAAAAAAAAATGAATCTGAAACAAAAAAAAAGGGAAGAGAGAGAGAGAGTGGTCGGGGAGAGAGAAAGAAAAACGGAGGCAATTGACCGAAAAGCCCGACGAGCTGTCCGGTGGCCGATGACCGGGCCAAGGGTCGGAAATGGAAGAGGGGACGCCGGTGAGCACGATGGTACCGGCGGTGCAGCCAACCGACGCCGGAGGAGGCCGAAATCGGGAGGAGAAGCCGCGGGGAAAGAGAAGGCCACCGGCGGCGAACGGCGCCGATTCAGGCCCGATCGACCACCACCGAAGCTTCCCCAGGCACCGGTGAGTCGATTGGTGGCAGCCCCGACCGGCGAAACTGCCGGCAAACGCCGGAGACGACGGAGGAAAGGAAATGGGTCCGACGGCCGAGGGAGAACAGCCGGACCGGCCACTTTCCGGCGACGTTGAGTGAAGCCGAGGCCAGATTCGAGACGCGGACAGCCTTGCGAAGCTACTGGCGGTGGAAGCCGGTGGAGAACCGACCAGAAAAGGGGTGAACCGGTGGTGAACCGGCCAAACCGGGGTGAACCGGCGGTCTGAACTGGTCCGAACCGGACTGAACCGGTTCAACCAAAAAGAGGGGAAAAAAGGAGAAAAAGGGGAAAAGAAAAAGAGGAAAAATTGGGGAAAAATTTTGGTGATGCAATCGAGCTTCGGGTAAGTCGATAAGCGGTCAAATTGATCCGATTTAAATTTGCAATATTTTATTTAATTAAATTTCGACCGAAAAGTTTACCCGAAAATGTAATTAATTGTGTAGCTCGACGATTGGCATCCACCGAGGGCTCGAGACAGTCTCGATTTGCGAACTAGCATGGAATCTCGGGTAAGTGACCCCTATTTATGACAATTACCTCGTTATGCGTGATATTGATTTAATTTCCGCCTAAATTGAATTGAATTATGGAAATTTAGATAAATTGTCGTAAATATTAAATTTAGATATTCGAGAATTAGAACGAGGCTCCATAAATTATTGGTGGGCCTAATGAGCCCAATAGGCCTCGATAAAGTGAGAATTCAGTGGAAAACGGGCTTAAGGCCGATTAAGGCCCATTAAGGTACAATCGGGCCCAATAGGGGTAATTGGGCCTAACGATTTAAATTAAGCCCAGAAAGTATTAAATACAATTAAATTGTATAATATCTGACCTAAGAAATATTAATACGCAGTTTCAGGCATTTGATTGGGAGCTTATCGGACTGCGCGACGAGTCAACAGTGGAAAAGAAAAGGTCAGACTCGACAGGAAAATAAGGTAAGGGAATTCTGCGGACTGCTAGAGGTAACTTTACGCAATTTTAAATTCATATGCAGTCCTTTAAAATATTTTGAAGGGTCTAGAGGTCGAATAATAATTTTAGTGCCCCGAATGGGAAAATTACTAAAGTACCCTTGTTAAGGGTAAAATCTAAAAATTTAGGAAAAAATTGGGAGGAGCAAGGACAAGAGGTTCCTGCTCGTTCTGGAGGTATTTCAACGCATGCATGAGTAGGCTGGCTCACTTTTAAAGAAAAATGCATAGCATTGCATATCTTAATTGTTGTGATTTCTGTGAAAACTATTTGGAAATAACCGAGCCGCCTACATGTTTTTATTTACATGTGACGTGCTAGAGCTCAGCTCGCACGATGTTTGATTTGTGTGATGCATGCATTAGTGCTGGAGCGAGAGCTCGCACTAGAGTTTTACATGCATAGGTGCTAGAGTATAACTCGCACCAGATTTCACATGCTTTTGCGTGACACGGTGCTAGAGTCTAACTCGCACCAGATTTTATAAGATTTTCATACAATTTATATACAGAGTGCTGAGCATAGCTCGCACTAGTTTTACTGGATTTGTGGAGTAGCGCTGTCTGCCCTTGGAGTCAGCCAAAAGGCCCAACAGGCTCAAAAGACCTCTTAAGTAGGGTGAGAGTGAGGGATGAGGTTGGCGGCCTTGTGGAGATGTAAAGCGGGCTCTGCCAAGTTTACTTGATTTGATGAGAGTGCTGAGCATCGCTCGCACTGATTTTTATGAGAACATACGATGAGCCGTGCTTGGAGCATCGGGTAGACTGTGTGTCACCGACTTAATAGGCTCGCACGTGCGTTTTGAGACATGGCAACGAGTATTGAGTTATGAAAACCTCTGTGGGAAGCAGGCCATTTGGGCTGGAGTACCTAGAGTGATATGGGTCCATGGAGTACGATGTACCGTGCAAGTAGCATGGAGTACGATGTACCGTGGGGTATCTTCGGATACAGTATCTTTGTGATACGGGGTATCTTTGTGATACGGTATCTTTGTGATACGGGGTATCTTCGGATACGGCATCTTCGGATGCGTGAGATCGGATAAGACTGACGGGTTGGATTGACCCACCTCCCGGGCAGTTCCCGATCAGGGTGAGACCTCGCACACTGGGATCCGTGAAGCTAGAGGGACTCACGAGGACATATTGGCCAGTCCTGGTTATTACCGATATACAGTATTGCCTAGTCTCGTATCTTTTATATATATATACGTATGTTTTCGATATCGATGCTTTTGAGAGACTCAATTTCCATGGTTTTGTGTGAGTCAGGATCACCCGAAGGAGGGGTCGAGTCCTGACTTCATTGTGAAATTTTAAATGGGAAAGAAATGATTTAAAATGAATTGCATGTTGAATTTTCCGTGCAACTTGATTTACATAACGAAATGATTTAAAATGAATTGCATGTTGAATTTTTCGTGCAACTTGATTTACATAACATCATGACGCATATCATTTGTTTTAAAATGTGTGGAGAAAGGGTGGTTTATGCATGGCACCACGTTCATGTAGGTAGTATGGTTACCTACTTGTTCGTAGGATTGCCTTACTGAGCTTGATGTGCTCACCCCTTTCATTTTCTCCCACAGATAATCTCCAGTTGAAGTCGCGACGACTCAGTACTGCATTTCGGATATCCGCTGCTACCCATCGACATAAGGTATATATACACTTGTACATATTGTATCTACATAAGCATAGCACAGTAACATGTTTGTAAGTAACTTTAGGGGATGTATAAATAATATAAACAATTATAAATGACTGGAGAATAAATAAGTTAGATGGTAATTGAATGGTGGGACTGGCATTGACGCACAGCCCAATTATTAGTGGAGCGTTGGTCACGATTCGAGGACAGGTGAGAATTTAAGTAAGAAAATAATAAAAACGCGAAAAATTCACTCTGATTTTTGGGTAGTTTGGGTCGTGACATATAAAGGTGGTATCAGAGCACAATTGGTCTGATGTGTGTCAGTGTCAGTAATTAGGAAATTACATCCCCGTGTTACTGTGCTTAGTTAGATACAATAGTGTATATCGAGATGGGCTTGACTAAGAAATGGTCGAGAATGCAGGAATGCCTAATATGAGTCGCGTTAGACGAGATAGTGCACGAGGCAGAGGTCGTAGAGATAGACCTGAATCTGCTAAGTCGTGCTGAGTTGGCTATGAGAATCAGCATGAAATTGAAATGGAGGCTAATGTTGAGTATGCCCCACAGAGTCCGACAGAGTGATCGGACAGTATTGAGAGACGCTTCACGAGATTGAAGCGGAGCATGGGTATCATTTTGAGGAGCTAATTGCTCAGATTATGTATGAGATCAGAGGGCGCAGCGGAGCATTGGTGGAAACCCGCTCGACCCATCTTAAGTGTTAAACATTCAGAACTAAGATGAGAAATATCGTGGGATATATTCCGGTGACAGGATATCCCGGACATGATTTAAAGGAAATTTTAAGGAAAAATTTCTTACACTGCCTAGGAATACTAAATTGATTATGAGTATGAGACTCAGTTATATTCTTTGGCAGATATTACCTCGACACTATGAACAGTGATAGTCGAGATGTCTAAAAAGTTCATGAAATGACTCAACTTTTCAATTAGAGTCCGATTGGCCCACGAGATATTACCTATACCGAGGCAGTGCGCAGATTTACAGTTGGATAAATAAAAATATGAATTGCACGCCTCTGAGATTCGGAAAGGTAGTGAGGGCTGAAATAGAGACAGAAAAGAGAATCGAGAAATGACAAAGATGTTGAATGAGAAAATGGTAATTGGTTAAAGATTAGATTTGATGAGTTATGGGCTGAGATAATTGGTAAGGCCCTAGTGCATCCAATTTTGGCACTGTTGAGGGGCATTGTGATTGGCGGACCCCGACCTGCTACGAAGCAGTGTAGCAGTGTGAGCATTGTAAGCAGTGTGAGATGTGTGGTGGATACCACGGAAGGAAGGTTTATACCTACACGGTATAGATGAAAATGGCCGTTAAGTGTGATAAGACGGACCATTGATTTGATTGCACAGAATTGGGCGAGATCGTCCCACAGAAAAGTAAAGAGACAGAACAACTTCGTTGGTATAGCCGCAACGAAAAGAGAGGCCCTAGCCGAAAAGAAAAAGGAAAGTAGGTTGTTGGACGAAGGCGAGAGGATGTCTTGGACCAGGACACTATTGATGTTTCATGGATGTGGTGTGAGATACCACACTTGTTATGAATAATAAAGTACATATGTTTATTGATCCTGGTGCCACATATTTATTCATACCGCCTTCATTCGCATATAAGTGAGTAAAAGGCATGAATGCCTACATCATTGGGCGCAATACAGATAAATGAGTATCCCAATAGAGGAGGATTAATAAACCGAATAGGGATATTGAGACTTTAAGTTAAAAACAGGGGTGCAACAGTTGAATTTACAGGAGGAAGGGATTGTACTCACAGAATGAATAAAGACAAGAGTTTTATTATAATTGATACGCAAAGGAGAAAATCTTTAAGATAAGATATGCTTGATTTTAAATACAAGATGTATTGGAGTAAGAGTGCGTATGCGAAGTCATTAGGATTAAAGCAATTGTAGTGAATATAAATTATAACCAAGGATAAAGATGGGTATAAACATAACCAGTAGTTGTGGTTAAGTCTGAAGGTTAATAAAGGTATTTCAAAATACCTCCCCGCCTGAAGACTTGACAGCGTCTAAAAGTATGTATATATAACTTATAACGTGAAATCAATCGTCGTAATAAATACCCTTAGCATTAGGATACCCTTACTAAGACGATTAAGAATTATTAAAATTCGACAAATCATAAAGATTATCATAGTAAAAATTTAATAAGAACCGTTGAGATAAGAAAAGGAAATGACGCAGGCTAGTACCTGAAAACGTAAGCGGTTGAGAAGGATCTTATACGCTTATGCGTAAATAAGTCAAGGATTATATCGATTTGTAATCATCATTATCGATGATATATTGGGTGTAGTTAAAGTCCAGGGCGATTTATAAGCAATAATTGAATATGGCTTTTACAGATGGATTGTTGCGAGTTCTAAAAGGATATGCCTTGTCGACACGTTTAACTAAGAAAACGTGGTCTTGGAATAAGATGAGAGATGTGACATAAACTTCGGTGTAATGAAGTATGAACTGACCACCGTGATTAATTTCACTATACCCAACAGCTCAAGAGGTTCTCAGTGAGCATGGATACCTCAAAGTTATGATGGAGCTGTGTATTGATGTATAATGGGAAGATACCCATGATTTAAAATTGACAGCAGTAGTACTTGTACCGAGGATATGGTACTATTATGTACAGGGTGAGAAATTACGGATATGCACTGATCATAAAGTCTCAAGTATCTGTTTTCACAGAAAGAGATGAATATGAGAATAAATATTGGGTTAGAGCTTCTGAGAGATTTGATTTATGAAAATTGTACCACCCAGGAAAGGCTGATGCCTCGAGTTGAAAGAGTATCGGGATAGTACCCCATATGATGGTCAGGGAGCGTGAGCTGCTAGATGCAGTTGTGAGCCTCAGTATAGATGTGATCCCTTCTGATGATGACAGTGATTGTGTGACAGCTAGCCTGATGATTAGAACCGGATGAGAGTGCCCGGATTTGCCAGGCTTAGCGTGATGATCGACCGGATGTCGATAGTTTGGGTCTGATTCAGAAGGGTACAGTGATAGAGTTCACAGTGGGTGATGATGAGTTACTGAGGATTCAGAGACAGTATGAGTGCTCCCCAGGACCACAGTTGATGAGATAGTAATGTTGTCAGAAGCTCACTCTTCGGGATATACAGTGCATACGGAAAGTAACGATTATATATATGAAATATCTAAAAAGGGTATTGGTGGTCAGATGTGGAAAGAGATAAGGTAGAGTATTAAAAGTCTGCAGAGTTATTGCAGCACCTACCTATATCGACACGACACGAAAACGAGAGCAAGTCTCCATAAATTTATGATGGGTTACAGAGACCCAGGTGAATTGCGAGGCTATTTGGATGATAGCCGACAAATTGACTAAGTTCACCCACCTTCTGGTTATGAACTCCCCAGATACTCAGAGTGTGTATGAGGATTTATGTGTAAGGCAGTTTGTGGAACATTATGTAACGTTCCAGTGAGCATGGTATCATATAGGGATTCCCGCTCCACTTCCTACCTCTGTGGATATTTAAGAAAGCTATGGGAACCCGACTGAGTATTAGCACAGCTTTTCGTCCTCAGACAGATGGTCAGTCAGAGAAGACTGTACAAGTTCTGGAGGATCTGATGAAAGCGTGTGCCATTGATTTTATAAGCTCCTGGAATGATCAGTTGATTTCTAATTAAAGTTGCCAATAACGACAGTTGGCAGTTGAGTATCGGGATAACAAGTTATGAGACAGTGTATGGCTGTAAGGGTTGTTCCCCAAATTGGATAAGAAAAAGTGGATGACAGATATGATCATTTTCGACTTTGGATAATAAGTCTCTGAGGATGTTTAGTTAAGGATGAGAGATTAAGAACGCCTCAAAGCAGATAGACAAGTATTGGAATTCACCCTTGGTGAATTAGTATGATTGAAATGTTTACTGTCCTAAGAGAATAAGGACATAGCGAACTTTTGGAAGAAGGTAAAATAAGTTACGCTGGATGGAATATTTTGAGAAATTGGACAAGTGGGAGATAAGACCTGTAGGTTAGTGTTATCACCTGAATTAACAGGCACCCACAATGTGTCTCAGCTTTTGATGCTTCGGGAATACTATTCAGAATCCAGCATAGGTGATAGGATATGAGATCCAACAGTTCAGCATAATGAAAATATAAGTATATTGAAGAAGTTGATTCGGGCATTAAATAGGAAAGAGAAAATATTGAGGTTGAAGATCTCCCTAATTAAAGTCCTTTGATAGTAATACACTCCGGAGAAGGTCACATAAGAATTTAAGAGTATGATACGATCGATGTACCCGGAGTTGTATATGGACTCATATGGATTGGTTCTAATTTGGAGGACCAAATTCTTTAAGTGGGGGAGAGTTGTAAGACCCGAATTTAATTAAAATACGAAAATTAAATAAGAAAAGATGGGGGAAGTATGAAGGAAGTCGGGTTAAATAAATCTCGAACACGTGTAGGGCAAAACGGTCAAAGGACCGAAAGCCGGAGTAGATTCGATAAGAAAATTTAATTAAAAATATGGATTTGAAAAATCTTGGTCAATAAAGATGAAATATAATTATTCTGGATTAAATTGATCAAGATATTAATTTATGGGAATTAATCGGGAATTAATCGGGATTTTTAGTTTGGAAAAATAATCCCGAAAATAATCGAGAAATTATACCCGAAAAAGAGGTTGAAATATAATAAATAAATTAAATTAAATTAAATTAATTAAATTAGAATAAAATTATAATTTTAAGGATATTTTAGGGGATATTTGGGTATTTTTAATGTATTTTAATGATTATAATAATAATAATAATAATAATTGATAAAATAAACAAAAAAAAATGAATCTGAAACAAAAAAAGGGAAGAGAGAAAGAAAAACGGAGGCAATTGACCGAAAAGCCCGACGAGCTATCCGGCGGCCGATGACCGGGCCAAGGGTCGAAAATGAAAGAGGGGACGCCGGTGAGCACGATGGTACCGACGGTGCAGCCAACCGACGCCGGAGAAGGCCGAAATCGGGAGGAGAAGCCGCGGGGAAAGAGAAGGCCACCGACGGCGAACGGCGCCGATTCAAGCCCGATCGACCACCACCGAAGCTTCCCCAGGCACCGGTGAGTCGATTGGTGGCAGCCCCGACCGGCGAAACTGCCGGCAAACGCCGGAGACGACGGAGGAAAGGAAATGGGTCCGACGGCCGAGGGAGAACAGCCGGACCGGCCACTTTCCGGCGACGTTGAGTGAAGCCGAGGCCAGATTCGAGACGCGGACAGCCTTGCGGAGCTACTGGCGGTGGAAGCCGGCGGAGAACCGGCCGGAAAAGGGGTGAACCGGTGGTGAACCGGCCAAACCGGGGTGAACCGGCGGTCTGAACCGGTCCGAACCGGACTGAACCGGTTCAGCCAAAAAGAGGGGAAAAAAGGAGAAAAAGGGGAAAAGAAAAAGAGGAAAAATTGGGGAAAAATTTCGGTGATGCAATCGAGCTTCGGGTAAGTCAATAAGCGGTCAAATTGACCCGATTTAAATTTGGAATATTTTATTTAATTAAATTTCGACCGAAAAGTTTACCCGAAAATGTAATTAATTGTGTAGCTCGACGATTGGCATCCACCGAGGGCTCGAGACAGTCTCGATTTGTGAACTAGCATGGAATCTCGGGTAAGTGACCCCTATTTACGATAATTACCTCGTTATGTGTGATATTGATTTAATTTCCGCATAAATTGAATTGAATTATGGAAATTTAGATAAATTGTCGTAAATATTAAATTTAGATATTCGAGAATTAGAACGAGGCTTAATAAATTATTGGTGGGCCCAATGAGCCCAATAGGCCTCGATAAAGTGAGAATTAAGTGGAAAACGGGCTTAAGGCCGATTAAGGCCCATTAAGGTACAATCGGGCCCAATAGGGGTAATTGGGCCCAACGATTTAAATTAAGCCCAGAAAGTATTAAATACAATTAAATTGTATAATATCTGACCTAAGAAATATTAATACGCAGTTTCAGGCATTTGATTGGGAGCTTATCGGACTGCGCGACGAGTCAACAGTGGAAAAGAAAAGGTCAGACTCGACAGGAAAATAAGGTAAGGGAATTCTGCGGACTGCTAGAGGTAACTTTACGCAATTTTAAATTCATATGCAGTCCTTTAAAATATTCTGAAGGGTCTAGAGGTCGAATAATAATTTTAGTGCCCCGAATGGGCAAATTACTAAAATACCCTTGTTAAGGGTAAAATCTAAAAATTTAGGAAAAAATTGGGAGGAGCAAGGACAAGAGGTTCCTGCTCGTTCTGGAGGTATTTCAACGCATGCATGAGTAGGCTGGCTCACTTTTAAAAAAAAATGCATAGCATTGCATATCTTAATTGTTGTGATTTCTGTGAAAACTATTTGGAAATAACCGAGCCGCCTACATGTTTTTATTTACATGTGACGTGCTAGACCTCAGCTCGCACGATGTTTGATTTGTGTGATGCATGCATTAGTGCTGGAGCGAGAGCTCGCACTAGAGTTTTACATGCCTAGGTGCTAGAGTATAACTCGCACCAGATTTCACATGCTTTTGCGTGACACGGTGCTAGAGTCTAACTCGCACCAGATTTTATAAGATTTTCATACAATTTATATACAGAGTGCTGAGCATAGCTCGCACTAGTTTTACTGGATTTGTGGAGTAGCGCTGTCTGCCCTTGGAGTCAGCCAAAAGGCCCAACAGGCTCAAAAGACCTCTTAAGTAGGGTGAGAGTGAGGGATGAGGTTGGCGGCCTTGTGGAGATG
Organism: Firmiana major; assembly: GCA_033439115.1. NCBI lineage: Eukaryota > Viridiplantae > Streptophyta > Magnoliopsida > Malvales > Malvaceae > Firmiana > Firmiana major. The sequence goes on from CM065895.1 coordinate 21,087,754, forward strand.
TAAAGCGGGCTCTGCCAAGTTTACTTGATTTGATGAGAGTGCTGAGCATCGTTCGCACTGATTTTTATGAGAACATACGATGAGCCGTGCTTGGAGCATCGGGTAGACTGTGTGTCACCGACTTAATAGGCTCGCACGTGCGTTTTGAGACATGGCAACGAGTATTGAGTTATGAAAACCTCTTTGGGAAGCAGGCCATTTGGGCTGGAGTACCTAGAGTGATATGGGTCCATGGAGTACGATGTACCGTGCAAGTAGCATGGAGTACGATGTACCGTGGGGTATCTTCGGATACGGTATCTTTGTGATACAGGGTATCTTCGGATACGGTATCTTTGTGATACGGGGTATCTTTGTGACACGGTATCTTTGTGATACGGGGTATCTTCGGATACGGCATCTTCGGATGCGTGAGATCGGATAAGACTGACGGGTTGGATTGACCCACCTCTTGGGCAGTTCCCGATCAGGGTGAGACCTCGCACACTGGGATCCGTGAAGCTAGAGGGACTCACGAGGACATATTGGCCAGTCCTGGTTATTACCGATATACAGTATTGCCTAGTCTCGTATCTTGTATATATATACGTATGTTTTCGATATCGATGCTTTTGAGAGACTCAATTTCCATGGTTTTGTTTGAGTCAGGATCACCCGAAGGAGGGGTCGAGTCCTGACTTCATTGTGAAATTTTAAATGGGAAAGAAATGATTTAAAATGAATTGCATGTTGAATTTTCCGTGCAACTTGATTTACATAACGAAATGATTTAAAATGAATTGCATGTTGAATTTTCCGTGCAACTTGATTTACATAACATCATGACGCATATCATTTGTTTTAAAATGTGTGGAGAAAGGGTGGTTTATGCATGGCACCACGTTCATGTAGGTAGTATGGTTACCTACTTGTTCGTAGGATTGCCTTACTGAGCTTGATGTGCTCACCCCTTTCATTTTCTCCCACAGATAATCTCCAGTTGAAGTCGCGATGACTCAGTACTGCATTCCGGATATCCGCTGCTACCCATCGACATAAGGTATATATACACTTGTACATATTGTATCTACATAAGCATAGCACAGTAACATGTTTGTAAGTAACTTTAGGGGATGTATAAATAATATAAACAATTATAAATGACTGGAGAATAAATAAGTTAGATGGTAATTGAATGGTGGGACTGGCATTGACGCACAGCCCAATTATTAGTGGAGTGTTGGTCACGATTCGAGGACAGGTGAGAATTTAAGTAAGAAAATAATAAAAACGCGAAAAATTCACTCTGATTTTTGGGTAGTTTGGGTCGTGACAGAAAATCCTTCATCCATCTTCCGGTTAAGTTCCATAACCATCGCCATAATCGATTCCAACCTATCGGATGATGATGGAGGTGCAGTGGGCTGAGCAGTTGACGAAGAAGGATCCTCAGTAGTCGGGGCGGTAGGCTCAGCTGGTAGGTCTTCTTTCATGGCTACCTCAGACTGGTTTTCTCGTTTCTTCCTCTATTGCCCTTGAAAGTCCTTGTAGTACCCCATATGGTGAAGTGTGCCAATGTTTAATACGCTCTTTGTAGAAGGCACTTCACCGGTCTCACAGGAATAATCGACCCCAAATCATTGAAGCAAGTACGCAAGTGGTTGTGGGAAGACTATCGTGGAGGCTTGGCCGCGCACTATTTTCAACCAGTCTTCGTAAATGAAGTGGACTAGATTTGGTTTTTGATTTTGTGAAGTGTGAAGGTGGTGGAGCCAAAAACGGTTTAGTCTCCTGACCGTGGAGTGGCGGGTACCGAAGGGTTTAAGGTTTCACGAGATGATAAGGTGGAGTAATCTTGATGCATCGATAGATCACTTACCTTATCCCCGGGGAGGTTAAATTCTAGAGATACTTCCTCCTCTTCATCGGTCAACCCATCATCTTCTATGCCAAACACTCGGGCTAGTATGGTTGTGTCTATAGGGATTGTTTTAGCCATGATAAATGTTTTGAACCCTAGAATCTTGCAGGTATCATCAAGGTCGTAGATGAGTTCAGCGTTAGAAAAGAAGGCCCTAATTATGTTTGGAGGTGCCAGGGTGTTAATTTTAAGGAATGGAAGCCAGCCAAACTCTTTTATTTTTGACAGATAAGGGAAATCAATATGATTTAGGAAAGAGAAGTCAATTCTTCGCCAGTGTTTAATTGGCATAGTTGAGAAATACTTTTCATATCGTCTCATTTTTGCAAGTGTTTGAAAACACCTGCTAAAGGTGACAAAAGAGGGAGGAGCTATTTGGGAAGATGACCCTCTATCAACATTTGAGTTTGGTCTAGGTGGTTTTTGGCCAACTCTCTTAAGATGAGGTATGATTGTAGACTAAAATTTCAGCTAGACACACTCTAAGATTGTTTTGCAGACCCTAGGCAACAGTTCTCTAGAAACCTAGGCAATAGAACAGTTCTAAAATTTTCCTAATGAAGATTTCAGCAAAAACAAAGAAATTTTTGAGGAAAACTCAATAATGTAGGTTATTAGAACACAGATTGATGAAAAGATTTGGCAAGAACCTTACCGAGATCGATCTGGGAGTGAGAATCGAAGGAGGAGGCATGATAGAGGGTTAGGGATTTGAAGATTTGGGATTTTGAAATTTGGGGGTTTTGAAGCAGTATTTATAGTCCAGGGCTAAGGAGATCGATCTGTCGAGGTACCAGATGGATTTGATATTTCCAAAGACTTGAAGAGATCGATCTGATGTCTCAAGGGATCGAACTTCAAAATACAGAAGCTCAAGGAGATCGATCTGCCAAATGTAAAGATCGATCTGTGAAATACAGAAGCTTAAGGAGATCGATCTTATGGGACAGAAGATTGATCTGCTTAGAGCATGAAGATCGATCTATGGTGATAGGAGATCGATCTCTCATACTTTTTGCCCATAAAATGAATTGAAAATCAGTTGAAAATCACTTTGAAATCAGGGTTTTGAAGGGGATAAATCTCAAGGAACATTAATGAGTCCTAATTCACCTCTAAGAATACAAAGCCTATCTCTATCAAGTGGTTTGGTGAAGATATCAGCTATTTGATGTAAAGTATCACTATATTCTAGAATTATATCTCCTTTTTGTACATGATCTCTAAGAAAGTGATGCCTAATCTCAATATGCTTAGTTCTAGAGTGTTGAATTGGATTTTTAGAGAGATTAATGGCACTGGTATTATCACATTTGATTGAAACTTGTTTCATGTCAATACCATATTCTTTCATTTGTTGTTTAATCCACAACACTTGAGCACTACAACTACCAGCTGCTATATATTCTACTTCTGTTGTGGATTGTGCTACACTATTTTGTTTCTTAGAGAACCATGAGATTAATCTATTTCCTAAGAATTGGCATGTTCCTGAAGTGCTCTTTCTATCTATTTTATAGCCTCCAAAGTCTGCATCAGAAAAAGCATGAAGAGCAAAGGTGGAGTCCTTAGGATACCAAAGTCCTAGAGAAGGAGTGTCTTTAAGATACCTAGAGATCCTTTTAGTGGCTAGTAAATGTGACTCCCTAGGAGAAGATTGAAATCTAGCACATAGGCATACACTAAACAAAATATCTGGTCTACTTGCAGTAAGATAAAGCAATGAACCAATTATATACCTATATAGTTTAGTGTCTACACACTTACCACTTTCATCTTTATCAAGCTTGATGTTGGTGTCCATTGGAGTTGCTTGAGGTTTGCAGTTATCCATTCCAAATCGTTTGAACAAATCCTTAGTATATTTCGCTTGATTGATGAAGGTTCCATCTTTAGCTTGCTTCACTTGAAGTCCCAAGAAGTAGGTGAGCTCTCCCATCATACTCATTTCAAATTTACCTTGCATGATCTTAGCAAACTCTTGACAAAGAGATTCATTAGTTGATCCAAAAATAATGTCATCTACATATACTTGAACAACTAGTAAATCTTTATTTTTATTTTTGATAAATAAAGTTGTATCTACTTTTCCCCTTGAAAATCCTTTTTCTATTAAGAATTTTGACAGTCTTTCATACCATGCTCTAGGAGCTTGTTTCAAACCATAAAGTACCTTAGAGAGTTTGAATACATGTTCAGGAAATTCATGACTTTCAAAAATCAGGAGGTTGCTCAACATAAACTTCTTCATTGATGAAGCCATTCAAAAATGCACTCTTTACATCCATTTGATATAATTTGAAGTTTTTGTAGCATGCAAAGGCAAGTAGCATTCTTATTGCTTCTAATCTAGCTACCGGTGCATAAGTTTCATCATAGTCGATTCCTTCTTCTTGCCTATAGCCTTATGCAACTAGCCTAGCTTTGTTTCTTATGATCACATCATTTTCATCCATCTTGTTCTTGAAGATCCATTTAGTTCCAATTATAGAGTGATCACTAGGTTTAGGAACTAGATTCCATACTTTGCTTCTTTCAAATTGATCTAGTTCTTCTTACATGGCTAAAAACTAGTTATTGTCATCTAAAGCTTTATTGACATTCCTTGGTTCAATTTGAGATACAAAGGCTATATATTGACACACATTTCTTAGAGAGGATCTTATTCTAACTCCAAGAGTTGGATCACCTACTATTTCACAATCTTTGACGTATCCTAATTCTCTTGGTGCTCTAGACTCTCTTTCTAATATTTCTAGTTCTTCTTCATCCTATTTATTAATGTCAAGGTTTTCTAATAGATCATTCTCTATGTTTGAGGTTTCTTTCAAGTTCTCATCAAATATTTCAATATCCTCGTCATTGGTTGAACTTTTAGATATATCATATGACTCATCAAATATTACATGTATTGATTCTTCAACCATCAAGGTTCTTTTGTTATATACTCTATATGCCTTTGAATTCAAAGAATAGCCTAAAAAGATTCCCTCATCACTCTTGGCATCAAAGTTTCCTAAATTGTCTTTTCCATTATTTAAGACAAAGCATTTACAACCAAAATGGTGAAAATATCTAATATTAGGCTTCTTTCCCTTGTAAAGCTCATAAGGGGTTTTCTTTAAGATTGGTCTAATCATGGCTCTATTAATGAGATAGCAAGATGTATTTATAGCTTCAGCCCAAAAATATTTAGGTAAGTTATTTTCACATAACATGGTTCTAGCCATTTCTTCCAATGTCCTATTTCTTCTCTCAACTACCCCATTTTGTTGTGGTGTCCTAGGGGCTGAAAAATTGTGACTAATTCCTTGATCATTGTAATATTCATCAAGTCTAATATTTTCAAACTTCTTGCCATGATCACTTCTAATACTAGTTATAGTGTAACCTTTTTCATTTTGGGCTACTTTTGTATAGACAATGAACTTTTCTGAGGCTTCATTTTTTACTCTCAAGAAGAACACCCAAGTGAACCTAGTGTAATCATCTACAATCACAAACCCATAATGTTTCCCACCTAAGCTTGTAGTTCTAGTTGGTCCAAATAGATCTAGGTGAAGTAATTGGAGAGGCCTAGTGGTTGATACACTATGTTTAGGTTTAAATGTTGTCCTTTTATGTTTTCCTTTGACACAAGCTTCACAAATTTTGTCATAGTCAAAGGACAACTTAGGTAGCTAGCTTAGATAATACATGCATGCTAGCATGACCTAGTCTTCTATGCCACAACCAAGGTTCTTTTTCTTTATCTACCATAAGGCATACATTTTCATTTTTAAGTTCATTTAGATAAACAATGTATATGTTACCTTGTCTATGACCTAGAAAAAGAACTTTATTTGATTTAGGATCTATAACATGACATTTCAAGCAATCAAAAATTACTTTGTAACCTTTGCCACAAAGTTGACTAATACTTAGCAAATTATGTTTTAGACCCCTAACAAGTAAAACCTTTTCTAGTGAGAAGTAGTCACTACCTATTGAACCACTTCCTTCAACTTGGCCTCTGGAGTTGTCCCCAAATGTGACTTCTCCACCAATTTTTGATTTAAATGAGTTGAAGTGGCTTTTATCACTGGTCATGTGTCTTGAGCATCCACTGTCTAAGTACCAAGTTTCCTTTGTTTTTGTTTTGTGGCAATGCTCAATCACCTATAATCAACATTCAAACTTTTGTCTTAGGTACCCAAATTTTCTTAGGTCCTTTGGAGTTAGTGAATAGAATTCTTGATCCCTTTGGGATCCATTTTACTATAGCATTAATGTCTTTTGAATTAACTACCTCTTTTGGAACCCAAATTCTTTTCACTATTTTTCCTCTAAATGTGGTCATCTTCACATTACAACTATATGATGTATGCCCCTTTTTATTACAATGTGAATAAGAAGTTGAGGGTTTATGCATATTCTTTCTAGCTATGAAACTTTTGAGATAAGTCTCCCCACTTTTTCCATCATATCCTAATCCATTCTTATCAAAGAAGGCCCTTTGAGTTTCTAGCATGTTATCTAATTTTTGTTGACCCATGTAAAATCTAGTAAAAGAATTATGTAAGTTACTATTTTTTCTTTTAGGTCATGAATTTCAAGATTTGTATTCTCTAATCTCTTTTTACATTCTATCTTATCCTTTATTAATAACTCATTTTCTTTCTTTAGTTTAGATATTAATTTTTTGTACTTCATACTCATGCATTCATATTCTAATGCAAGATCATCAAATGCATCTTGCAGTTCATCAAAAGAGTATTCATTGAGTTCTGAAGTTACCTTTTCATCTTCAATTGCCATAAAGCATAGATTGGCAGTATCCTCATTTGAATCATCATAGGAGCTGTCACTGTCGCTCCATGTTGCCATCATTGCCTTCTTTTTGTGAGACCTATCATTTGATCTTTTAAAAAGAGGGCGTTAAATTTAATATGTCCATGTTTTTTGCATTCATAACATACAATAGTATCTTTTCTACCTAATTCTTCTTGTTCTTTCTTGTGGTTTCTCCTACCACTACCACTTACTCTCATTCTCATAAATTTGTTAAATCTCTTGGCAGACATTGTCATTTCAAGATCTTCTTCACTACCACTCTCATTTTTATTCCCTTTCAAATCTTCTTGAATAGTGGATTTCAGAGCTACTCCCACTTTCTTGGGTGGCTCTTCATTTCTCCTTAGCTTCATTTCATATGTGAGTAGTGACCCTATTAATTCATCTAGTGATAGTGTGTGGGGGTCTTTGGACTCCTCAATTGCAGTTACTTTAGCTTCCCATGATTTTGGTAGACTATTCAATATTTTCTTGACTATTTCTATATTTGAATAGATTTTCCCTAAGGATTTTAGCCTATTTATTACATCAGTAAATCTAGTGAACATGTCACTAATTGACTCTCCTTCTTTCATCCTAAATAGCTCATAAGTAATTGCCAATTTGTCCTAAATTTTTTTGGCATTGTCATAACCGAAGACTCTATTATACTCATTTGGCCCTAAAGCACAAAATACGGTGTGCATGGCCTTTGCATTTAGCTGAGCACATTTTACATCATTTGAATCTCACTCATCTTCTTCTTTAGGGATATATCTTCCCTCTATTCTTTTAGTTGCGATTTGAGGACCTTTAGTTATAATCCTTCATACCTCATAACCATTTGCTTGAATGAAAAGCATTATCCTAGTTTTCCAATAAGCATAATGTTCACCATTGAACATAGGAGGCCTAACTGTAGAATGCCCCTCTCCTACTAGATTGGTTGCTACATTGTTGTGAGCCATTAGATCGTTTTTAACTCTTAGGAAGTTATTCCTTTATGATCAAAGGGTCCTAGCTTCGATACCAATTTTTGGCTCTACCGAGAGGGGGGTGAATCAGTTTTCTAAAGATAATGGTAAATTTAAACTTAATTGAATCTAATTGCAAGTAATCAAAGAATAATTAATATAATGCAGTGCAATAAATTGAAAGAAGATAAGGGAAGGAAACAGCAAACTCAGTAGTTTATAGAGGTTCGGCCAATCTCTTGCCTACGTCCTCTCTTCTTGACCTCCTTGTCAAGACCTTTCTTTCACTCTATCAATAGCTGTTACAAACTCCCTTTTACAGGTTAAGGAAAAACCTCTCTACCCTTTTTACACAGACAAATATTCACCCTTTGCAAAATTATCTCACAGAGGAACTCTCCTCTTCTCTCTTGAATTAAGGATGAATACAAAGTAAAGCTTTTTTTTGAGGGTAGGATAAAATAGCTTCTACACAAGGATTTTTACAACAAAGTCAATAAATGATTTTTTAAGACAAAAAGAATGTTGGAAAAGATTTCTTAAGAATATACAGAATTTATAGCAGTAGTGTCTATTTTTCTAGTGTCTTCAATGCCTGATTTTATACAGCAGGATTCATAGTTAGAGCATTTAATGCAGTTTTTCCCGTTGAAGATTTTTGCAGAAAGAGCCGTTGGGAACCTCCAGTAGAGTACCAGATCGATCTCCCATCATGACCAGATCGATCTCTTAGTTTAAATTCCTGCAATTACAAAGCAACTTGAAGCATGGAGATCGATCTCATATTTGTAGAGATCGATCTTATAATTTGAAAATGTTAGTGAAGATCGATCTGTTGAACCAGCAGATCGATCTTCTAATCTCTCTGTTTGAGGCAAGATCGATCTCTAGATCGATCTAGCAAGTATTCTCGTAGAGAGGAGATCGATCTCTAATCACCTTAGATCGATCTCCTTAACTCTCTAACTTTGAGGAGATCGATCTCTACCATAGGAGATCGATCTCATAAATTCTCTGTTTGAACATAGATCGATCTACAGATCGATCCCTTTAGCCTTTGACTTAGAGAAGATCGATCTCTTCCTAGACCAGATCGATCTCTCAGACATTCTGTAATTTACAGATCGATCTCATAACCCCTACAGATCGATCTCTGCTTTCTCAACATCTTATACAGTCTCTTTGAGTTTTCAACCTTTTAGCAGATCGATCTCATATTCTGATGAGATCGATCTCTCATACTAGAAAACCCAGGAGATCGATCTCTCATCTCATGAGATCGATCTCTCAACCTTAAATACTTAGTTTCTGGTACTGATAAACTCTAAACATGTTTAAATCATTTCTATATTTTATATCCATTATTGAATTTACTTGTTTTGTCATTTCAAATTATATTAACTTAACAATACCGAAAAGATAAAAAAAGACAGATAAATTCAATAAATTAGTTAAATGAATAAAATATAAATTTTTGAGATATTTTGGCAAAAATAATATATTTTATTCCAATAAAATAATAATAAATAAATAAATGAAAAAAAAAGAAATAGGATCGCACAACACAATCGCGCGACCCAAACAGAAACAGGGATCGATTCCTGGTTTCCCGATGAACGATGACACGATGGAGGGCGAGGCGACCGGTGAAGCAAGGCCGACACCAAGGGAGCCTTCACTGGCCAGCACGCCCTCCCCCAGCCACCAGAAATCGTGAAAACGTCGAGGAGAAATCGAAAAGGGGGAAGAGAAATTTGTCGTTGTCGGCTCTGATTCGGCCACAGCCATCACCCACCGAAGGTCCCCATATGATATCGAGTCGATTAGTGGTGAAAACGGCCCGAGAAACAGCGCCTAGCGTCGGCAACGGTGAGAAAAGAGAAACGGCAGCGAGATCGAGGAGAGAAGAGGTCGAATCGACCACTTTTCGGCCAGCCAAGGCCGAGCCGACAGTAGATCCTTGCACTGCGAGGTCCCGAGAACCTGCTGGAAGTGGAAGCCGATGAAGAACCAATCGACAAAACTCCAAACGGTGAAGGAGAGAACCATACCGGACTGAACCGGGTTAAACCGGACCGGGACGGTTCAGCCATGGAAGAAAGGAAAAGAAAAAGAAAAAGAAAGAAAAGAAAAAAAAAGAGGAAAAAATGGCGAAAAAATCCAACAATACAGTCGAGCTACGGGTAAGCCGATAAGTGGTCAAATGGAACGATTTAATTTTTGGAATAATTATTTAAATATATATTTAACCCGAAAAATATATAAATGTGTAGCTCGATAATTGGTGACAAACGAGAGCTCAAGTCCACCTCGATTTGCATACCATCATGGAATCTCGGGTAAGTAACCCTTATTTACGACAATTTACATAGTTATGTGTGTTAGAAATGTACCGCATAAATTACAGATTAATTCCGTATAAAATGAATTAAATTTTAGAATTTAAGATAAAGTGTTGTAAATAATTAATTGAGCTATCTGAGAGTTTAGAATGAGGCTCAATAAATACTGATAGGCCCAATGAGCCCAATGAGCCCAATAAGCCTCGATGATGTGAATAGTAAGTAGAAAATGGGCTTAAGGCTGGTTAAGGCCCATTATGGTACAATCGGGCCCAATACGGGTAAACGGGCTCAATGATTTAAATTAAGCCCAAAAAATACGAAATACAATTAATTATATTGTATTTGACTTGATGAATATTTATACGCAGTTTCAGAGATTAGATTGGGAGCAAATCGGACTGCGTGACGAGATATCAGTGGAAAGGTCAAACTGTACAAAAAAATGAGGTAAGGGAATTTTACGAGTAGCTAGAGGTAGCTACGCATATTTTTAATAGCTTTTACATACACTGAAAATGTATAAAAGGTCCTAAAAATAGATTAAAAATTATGGACCTGAGATGGGTAAAAGACTATTTTACCCCTACTAAGGGAAAATTCACTTGAGGATGGTGAAAGCATGACATGCATGAAATGCATGATTTGAGAAAATTTCGTGGTTTAGCAAAACAAATTGGTAGATTGGCCAGTTTTTGTATAAATTTGACAAGATAACACTACGTAAGTGTTATTTAGATTTAAATGAAATTCTTTGGAAAATGGGCCAACAATCAAGTTATATGGAAACAGATGGTGCTGGAGCCTTGTTCGCATTATATCTGAGTTTGTGAGTGTGCATAACGCTGCTGGAGCGGTTGCTCGCACCGATTTGTGTGACATGATATGCATAAAAAGGTGCTGGAGTGATTGCTCGCACTAGTTTTAATGATTTGGCATGCATGAGAGGTTTTGGAGCCTAGCTCGCACCCTGTTTTGACTTGATATGCATAAAAAAGGGTTGGAGCGATTGCTCGTACTAGTTTTAATGATTTGACATGCATGAGAAGTGCTAGAGCTTAGCTCGCACGAGTTTTAAACTGTGTAACGCATGCATTAGTGCTAGAGCAGGGGCTCACACTAGAGTTTTACATGCATGGCTGCTAGAGCCTAGCTCGCACCAGATTTTCACATGATTTTCGTAACAGGGTGTTGGAGCCTAACTCGCACCAGATTTTCACATTATTTTTGTGATAGAGTGCTGGAGCTTAGCTCACACTTGTTTTACTTGATTTTCTGATAGAGTGCTAGAGCATAGCTCGCATTGGATTTATGAGGAAATTACAGCCGTGCTTGGAGCTTCGGGTATATTATGTGTTACACCGATTAAATAAGCTCGTACGTGCATTTTGATTTGACACATACTATGAGTCGTGCTTGGAGCTTCGGATAGACTGTGTGTCACGTCGATAAAATATGCTTGCACGTGCATTTTGAGACATGGCACGAGTATTGATATGAGATATGGGTCTACGAAGTACGTTGTGCCATGCAAATTGCATGAAGTACGTTGTACCGTGTTATGATATATTATATTTATGTGGCATCTTCGGATACTAGTGATCGAGTTAGACCGATGAGTTGGATTTGACCCACCTCCCGTGGCGGTTCCCGATAGTGGTGATACCCCGTACACCTAATCCATGTAGCTTAGGATCACGAGGATATGGCCATAGTCCTAGTTATTTCCATGATACATTGCCTAGTCTTGCATGTTACTATCTGATGTTTTGAAAGCTTGAGAATGCGTGGATTTTGTATGAGTCTGGACCACCCGAGGGAGGGGTTGGATCCTGACTGATGATATTGGTTTTGTTGTGAATAAATGAAATTTTCAATGTTTTCTTATATGCTTGAAAATAAATGATTTTATGTGGATCAAGATCACCCGAGGGAGGGGTTGAATCCTGATAAGTGTGATGGATGTGGATTTTTGAAATGAATTAAGTGTTTTCTAAGGTTTTGTGGAAACTCAGCATGATGTATTTTTCATAATTGTTTATAATTCATGCAATGAAATGTTTTAGCATGAGGAGGTTATCCATGCTTTAATTGCAAATGCATGATTTTGATTTAATTCATGCATTTTATGATTTTACATCAGATGCCATTGAGGCATGAGTTGCAAGATTTCCATAAGCACGAACAGCTTTTATAAACTATGGCATTGATATGTGCATGATTTCGTGCGTGACCTTTAAACAAAAAGAAATGGATTTAAGGGCATGGCATTATGAGCATGTAGATAGTGGAGCTATATACTTACTTACATAATTACCTTACTGAGCGTGTGGTTGCTCACCCCCTTATTTTCCCCTCTACAGAGTACTTTCAGTGGATAGAAAACGGCAGTGATCGTGCATTCCTGTTATCCGTTGTTTCCCTTTGAGAAAAGGTATACACACTTGTATGGTTTTGTATCTAAATATGTAAATGCACAGTACTGTAAACCTATATTACGTCGGGGATGTAAGGTTATGTAAATGCAATTGTGAATGTATTAGTTAAAGTCAAAGGACAGAAAAATCCTAATGTGTAAATGTAACATGGAAATGGAATGGTAAGTAGTGTGAAGGGACTATCACCGAACCATAGCCCAACTATTTGTAAGATGGTCACGATGAGAAAAGGTAAGAATTAAATAACAAACGAAAAATGAAAAAAAAAATTGTAGTGATTTATATTTTTTTAGGTAATTTGGGTCATGACATTTAAGTCGGTTAAATGGTTCAGAAAGATTTAGATATGAGTTAGGTTTATGCATGAGTTTAGATAGGGTGTTAGTTGGTTTGGGATTTCATGGGATATGTTAAGAGTTTAGTTTTGAAGATTTAGGAGTAAAATTGGGGTTTGAGATTTAAAACACCAAAATTTGTCACTTCTTTTGATTTTCACACCATTTCCTCGATTTTTTTTTTAATTTTCTACACTTAGGGTTTGAGGTTTAAAACACCAAAATTTGTCAATTCTCTTGATTTTCCCACCATTTCCTCAATTTTCTTATTTTTCTTGAATTTTCTACACTTGAAGAGAAAATAAATAAATAGAAAGGAAATTAAATAAAAATTTCAAAATTATATTAAAATTCATATAATAAAATACACTAAAATATGATATTTTAAAAACTTATCAAACTCCCAAATTCAAACTCTTAAAAACATAAATGAGCCCATAGAGTTAATTTGGTACTCAATCACATCTAAAAAAAGTATTATTGGCTATTCTTTGTTTTACACTTAGCTGTTAAGTTCTAAGATCTAAATTATTAAGACACTTCTAATTCTTTCTTTCAAAATATCTTCAAAAACCAATTAATTTTAGAATGAATTAAAAAATTATTAAACATGTACATTTAGGGATGTAAATCGGTAGTGTGTAAACGGGTACCCGGCACTACCCGCCCCGTTTAAATCTGATTCGGGTACTGATAAACGAGTTTTAATCGGGTTAGTGTAGTAATTTCACTACCCATGACGGGTTCGGGTAGGTTCGGGTAGTACCCATTGGATACCCTAAATCCGAACCCGATTAATGTAACGGGGTTAGGGTACCCGAATCTGATACCCGAACCCGATACCCGTTTATTTTTTGCTTGCAAAATATAATTTTTGAGGTTGTGGAGATTTGAACATTGGTCTTTTAATCTTTATACAATAAACTTACCAAGTGAGTCATAGCTTATATTTGACATAATGTGTTATAAAAAATATTTATACAATAAAACTTTGTGTGTCTAAAAAAAATTAGTAATTAGCATAATAAAAATAATTATGAAATTAAAATAATTGATTATACTTAAAATAATAAGTTTTAAAATTTTAAATATAATGTAATAAAATTAAATTAAAAAAATTCATAATTAGTTTAAATGCAATTCTTACACATTAATGATTAGCCATTTGCATATATAATATTAACTTATAGGATATTTATATAATACAAATTGTATTTAAAATTGTAATTTTCAATTTTAATAAAACATTGTTGACTAAAAAAATTAATAAAATAAATAATTATGAAATTAAATTGGGTTAATTATGTTTAAGATAATATGTCTTAAAATTTTAAATACAATGTACTGAAATTGAAATAATAAAAGTTTCATATATTAGTTAAGATCAAATTCTTATATATATATATATATATATATATATAGCATTTGTATATGATACAAATTATACTTAAAATTGAAATTATGAATTATAGTAAAACATTTTTTAGTTAAAAAATTAATGAAACATGATAATAAAATAATTATGAAATTAAATTAGTAAATTATGTTTAAGATAATAAGTATTTAAATTTTAAATATAAACTACTGAAATTAAAATGATAAAAGTTTCAAATTTGATTAAGATGTAATTCTTGCAAATTGACCATTTACATGTATTATATATGATACTAATATAGTATATGCATATAATACAAATTGTACTTAAAATTAAAATTATCAATTATAATAAAACATTCTTTACTAAAAAAAATCAATGATTCAAATTAAAATTTTAAGTATATGATAAATTGATAACTTCATATTATAGTATATGATATTATAGTATAATTATAATAAATGATCATTTACATATATGATACTATAGTATATGTATATGATACAAATTGTAATGAAAATATTAATTATCAATTTAAAGTCTACATCTTTGTAATCATTTAATATTATTATCACTGATTAAATTAATTTACAATACATAAATATATCATAACTTCATAAGAAAACAAATGTACAAAATTAGAAATATTAAGGTATATATTTTGCACTCATAATGGTTTCAAGTTGCTTGTTGAACTATTCAAGTTTGTTTAATTATGATGGAACATGTATGTTTTTATTTAATTTTATGTTTTTGATTTTTTATGTTAGAATAATATTTTTCATAGTCGAGTTTCGGGTTCGAGTTCGGGTTAATAAACGGGTTGTCAAAATATAAATTGAATAATCGGGTAATTACACGGGTGCGGGTATTTAACGGGTAGTGCAAAATTTATTAGGGTAGAGTTCAAGTATGTGACACCCCGAAAACGCGAAAAACGGGCTATTTTTTTTCATATATCCTTTACTTAAGTTGTATTCCTATAAGTGCCAATTTCTTAATCTTTCGTTAATGTACAAAAACGCAGTTTATAATCGCAACCAGTCGATTTCAATTGCTTTCCTCTGCTTATCAGTACATCTATTCTCATTCACACACTTTACATATCCGAAATATACAGTAAGGTTTAAACTGTGTTACTACAACTTTAGTTACATTCATATTTCTTATTTTACATCCCAAAACATTACTACAACATTGTCTATGCTTTACAGGAAGTCTGGTAGATAAAGTAAAAATATACCTTACTAGTACTAAGGATAGCTTGGAAAGGGCTGAGTCCGCCTGTCCACGACTATTGTACGACAGGTAGGGTGATAATTTACTTAAGATAATCTGTGAGGCAAAAATAAAGGGGTGAGCTCTTCAAACCCAGTAAGACATGCATTTAAAGTAGTCTTAGCATTAAAACATGTGAATGCAAAATATTGTGATATAAGCTTATAAAATATCATGCACATAAATGTTAACCGAAACATATTTAGTTTCGAAAGTTAAGTCAAACACTTGTCATATCATGACTAATAGCATGTAATTTGTAAATCATGCATCTTATAAATCACGTGGCATGTAAATCATGTAACAAATATCTCGTAGCAATTCATTTCGCATAGCATATATCACATAGCTCATTTAAAGAGAAAATTAAGTCAGAGTACATAATATTTAAATCATAAAACTTAGTACTCTTTCTTTCAAATAATACTAATTCTTTTCATGGAGACTAGGCATCATTTTCATTACGACAAAAGTCGTATTCATGTATGTATTTCACATAGGAAATTTGCATAGATGCTTCATTTATACATAGTACCGATGACCATGGTAAGGGAATGTAGACTGGATTAGGGTCTTACAGAGCCCCTCGCCACTAAACATATTTTTCCTTTAACAGAGAGTGGCATAAACATCGCACCAAGTGGGACAAATACCCGACGTAGTTCAACATGCACCACAAGGGACTAAACGTACACCAGGTGGTATGAGGCATTTTCCACGACGATCCAGACAACACACGACAATTTAAGATAGCTCTAATAGCTTACATATAGCCTCAGTCTCAAAACATTTCTTTGAAATCATTTCTCGGGTCCATTCAGCCGTAAAATCGTAGAAAATCATATCTCGGGTCCGTACACCCGTAAATTCATAGAAATCATATTCTTAATCATTTCTCCTGTCTGTTCACCCATAAACTCGTAGAAATAATGATATAATCATATTTCGGGTTTGTTCACCCGTAAACTCATAGAAATCATATTTTTAATCATAATTCGGGTCCTTTCACCCGTAAACTTGTAGAAATCATATTTTTAATCATATTTTGGTTCCTTTCACCCGTAAACTGGTAGAAATCATATTTTTCATTTTCACATAACAAATTTTATTTAAAACATGTCGCAGATATCAAAAGTATATTTTTTGAAGAGCTCAAAAAATAGGGCTTTTCTTTCTGTTTTCTCGATTTTTGAGTGCATAATAACTTTTTTGGGTTCAAAAATATTATTCGTAAAAACTAATATGCTCAACACATTTTTAAGCTAAAGTAAGGTATTTGAATACAAATACTACTTGAAATCACATCCCTTACCTCGTAGATCGTAGGGCAGCGCAAACTTGTCGGGTCTCGGGATTGCCTCGATTAGCATGTCGAATTCCTAAACTGCCCAAAACGATAGCAGTTCATCATATATTGCTCAATTTCATCTTAACATACTCAATTTTGATTTATCTTCTCGAAGTTTGACCAATTTTGACTTTTTGGTCAACTTTTTCAATTTTCTCGGTTTTACCGATTTAGTGCCGTTTTTGGCCAATTTCATTATTCTAAATTCTCATTTCATTAATTCATTAACCTTATGACTCATTTAAGTTCATAAATCATACTAGTCACGTTCCCAAATTTTTAATTCTTTCACTTTTCGATTTTATACTGAGTTAAGCTATAAATCGAGGTTTCTCGGTATAAATTTAACCGTTAATAACCTTAGATCCATCAAATTTTCATCACAAACACATCAACAACTTGTTGTCCAGAACTAGAATCATCCATAGAACTTAAATCATCTAATTCCACTTAACTAAAAACCTTCTAAAAACACCAAACAACAACATATATGAACTTTATCATCATCCATCAACTTTACCTCAGGTTTGACCAAGGTTGACCACGTTTTTCTTCCTCAAAATTGATGCTCAACTGTAATTTAACATGTATAGAGCTTAGAATCATCAAAAAAATACAATAAAATCCAACCAAAGAATAAAAAACACTAAGTTTGTAACGACTCTTGACCCTTAAAAATCGGGAGAAATTTGTTTTTTTGAACTTAATTTACCCACTTTTCCCTTATTCACTTAGGTTGCATTCCTGTGCAGTGTCAAAACACTTTTCCTAATTCATTATCCGTAATTATATTTAATTTCCATACTTTGACCTATATGGCCGATAGAAATTTTGGCAGCATAACGGCTTATGTATAAGCCTACCCAC
Organism: Firmiana major; assembly: GCA_033439115.1. Taxonomy (NCBI): domain Eukaryota; kingdom Viridiplantae; phylum Streptophyta; class Magnoliopsida; order Malvales; family Malvaceae; genus Firmiana; species Firmiana major. The sequence goes on from CM065895.1 coordinate 21,105,423, forward strand.
CTGCAAAACAATTGTTTTGACAATCCTAAATATCCAGAACTACCAAGCATACTTTCCAAATCCACCTTTACAACTCAATACATCTATTTCGATTCAATACTAGTCATCTCGAATATAATCCCAAAATAATATTGCTTACATTGTTTTCCTTACAAATTACATCCCAACAAAATGTTTCAATACATGTCTGTGCATACAAATATGTCTGGTAAAGGAATGTAATTGTATACCTTAGCTGTGTGTACAAAAAGTAGCTAGGGTAGCTCTTCCCACCAGCCTACATCGTGTACGTAGCAGGTAGCACCTACGGATCACTACAAATAGTCTGAGAGGTAGAAGGGTGAGCATTCGGGAAAAAAGCCCAATAGGAAGATGTATTTAAAACGGTCCTAGAAATTCAAATATGTAGAAAAACATAATAGTACGTATAATGATTACTTCCTGAAACTAATATAAAGGACATTCAAAATTAAGGATAATCGAAAACATCATGATTCAAAATGTAATTCTTTAAGTCGTGAACTTAATAGATATTACGTAAACTTTTCGTATAATCAGAATTTCAAAACAGGAACATATGTCAAATCACATATTATAAAATCATATTCTGAAAGCAGAGTTTAATTCAGATAGAGACTACATCGGTCCATATAATTATCTTGCGGTGACAACCAAATCATCCTCCGTAAAGGGAATTCAGAACCTATGGTCACGGCAAGGCTATAGAAGAAATCAAGGTCGTACAGCATTCGAAACCAGAAGGTGAAATTCAGAACCACAAGGGCGAAGTTCAGATGCCACACAGGCGAAATTCAGATGCCACACATGCGAAGTTGACATGCGTTAGCATACAACATAAATGGCCCTTAGTCTCAAAACATACTTTATTTCTCATATGCGAAAACATCGAATTAAAAATCATCTTGTTCGAAATATCATTTCAGAAGACATGCTTTTATTCAAAAGTCAAATTCAGAAATATGTAATTATTTAAAAACACAAATACCGAGAGCATATTCTTGATCAAAAATATAATTTAGAAACATGCATGAAAATCATACTTCATGTCTTTGTAAGCTTTCCTTAATCATGGTTCAGAAAGTAACTATTACCGTTTTAAATTATATCCCCTTACCTCGATTTATCAAAAATTCCAATTCGAGTAGTGACGCCTCCAAATATCTCACTTAAATCCTTCTACGATTCTCTTCGGTGTCTGTCTGTAACCCTTGATTGCTTCGACTTAGTGAGTTGGAGAGCTCGGCCCTTCTGACTTATTTTCACCGAAAATTTTGATCACTTTTCCCTCGGGTTTTCTCGATTTCCTCGATGCCTCTTATTCTATTTTCCATGTGGTTCTATATATATATATATATATATATATATATATATATATATATATATATATATATATATATATATCAAAAAATAACCCCCTATTTTTTTCTTTTTTTCTTACTGTTCATCATCTCGGCCTATCCTCTTCTTCACCATTTCACCACCTTGTCAGCATGTGCCCCCTTGTTCACCTCTGTTTTTGGCTCCCTAACAATCAGTCGAGAGCCATCGTTGCTGCTGCCTTGCTCGGTTCTATTCTTCACAACTCAACCAAGCCTCGGTTCTTGCCAGAAGCCTAGTTTTTCAACAACTCCTTCACTCAAGTTTTTATATACAAGTCAGCATTAAGCTACCATATCTCATTGGTTTCAAGACTACCCATATAAATCCTTGAACAGCCCCGGTACCACCCTACTTCAATGCTCCGTTGGCTACTTTTTTTTCTTCTCTTCCCTCTGTTTACGGGTGCCTAAACAGCACCAAATTTCCTAAACCTTGGCCCCTGCACATACTACCCCATTGGCATCGAAGACCCCTGCTTTCGATGCCTCACTATCTCGTGCGACAGTGCCTTGGCTACCTTGATCAGTTGTTGCACATGTGAACTATGGGTTCTATTCCTTCATTCATCGAAGGCTGCAACAAGGTTTACCTCACGTCTCTACCTTCTTAATTTTCCTCTCATTTCACCTCTATCTTTTCCCTTGATCAGCTCCTTCATTTCAGTTCACTCACCCTCATTCCTCTACTATTCATTTTCTCCTCTGTTTCCCTTGAAATTTTAAGAAACAAAATGGGGCAGCAATGGCTTCCCTTACTTTCTTGATCTCTCTCCCTCCCGTTTCAGTTTTTTTCTTCTTTTTTTTATGTCGATCGCTTCTCTTAGTTTTCAGCTAACCCCCACTCACATTTAGTCTACCCATGCACTGCAGTCCCTACAACAGACTGCTATAGTTCCAACTATGCCTGACTTGGTGCTGTGCTGCAGTATTATTTCCCGCTCCCGTTTCCTTCTTACATTTTCTTTCTCAGTCAGGCCTCAACAACCGCACTTTCTATTCTTTTCGGTTGATTTAGACCCATTATTGCCAGTCTCATATATTTTATTACACCCTTCAGTCTAACTCTCCATATTTACAGTAGGCATCAGTCCAATGGCAAAATAAATATATATATATACCTATATATTTCTCCTGAACGCCTCCCTCAATTGTCACTTCTTAGACTGCTAAAGCCTTCCCCATCCATTTCCCTTTTATATCATTTATTCCTATCATATTTTGTTTTGCTTCATAGCTCTCGATCCGTGCCTATGTATGTATATATTTACACTCATATATGTAATATATATATATATATATATCTATACATCAATAATTTTACACGTGTACTTTTATTCCCACGTATATACATACAAATATGTGTATAGTTGTATACTTTGTACATAGATATATATCTATACATCAATTTTGAGGAATAATTGAAATATTACACGCATACGTATATATGTATGTCTATGTATTTGATCAAATTCTCCAGTTGTCTAATGTTTATATTCAAATTAATTCACCTATATTCACATGTTTAACCTTAATTGTCTAAATTATTACTTATAGACAACTCCAAGTGCATTGAAAATTTTTGGTATTTACATTCTCCCCACCTTAGGAAATTTGGTCCCCAAATTTAAAAGTACATTAATTCTTAAACAGATGTAGGTACTTCTCTTGTATTCAACTCTATAACTCCCATGTGGCCTCCTTCGAAGTATGATATTGCCATAAAACCTTAATCTGGGAAATTGTCTTAGACCGCATGTCTTTTCCTTTCTGTCCAAGATCGGAATCAACTTTTCCACATAGGTCATATCCTCATTTAACTCTAGTGGCTCATACTTTATCACATGAGTCAGATCCGGATGAAACTTTTGTAGCATCGAAACGTGGAAGACATTGTGGATACTAGATAATTCTGGCGGTAACGCCAACCTGTCAGCTTTGTCTCCCACTTGGTCTAAGATCTCGAAAGGTCCAATGTATCGGGGACTCAGTTTCCTTTCTTTCCAACTCTTGCTATACCTTATCTTTAAGCTGCTGTCATATGAGGCTTTTAGTTACACTTTCAATTATATCTCTTATTGTCCCTGATTACGAATGTATCTTCAGGAGATTTGATAAATCCTATTTTTTCTCTGAATGTAGGGTATGTCTCTGTAATTAAGTCTCTGACGACACCAATTCATTTAACTATAGATCATTTGGTACACAATTCTATTTTTGAATCTCAATAATTTATCAGTACCAATACTCAAGCTAGTTGCAACATCCATCTGGGTCTGATTAGCCACATCAATATAGTACTTATCAATACGTTGAGCTTACTCGATTCGATCAATCAAGTCCAGTTTTCCACTCTCAGGCTCGCTACCATGGAATAAATGTCAGTGTCAGAAATGAACCACATCCGATTGAGATTCACTAAATATTTCAATAACTCATATCCTTGACCAATATACGTAACGCCGTCCCATAATCACTTCTGCTCAAAGCACTAACTCGAGTCATTCATCATTTTTTTTGTATTTGACAGCTTTTGTAAAATTTAATACTTAACCTTCATGATCAGTAGAATTTCATAATTCTTCACAGTACAAGTAATGGTATCCTGACTTCAAACACAAATATTTCGACTGTCAATTTCAATTTATCTTTTAGTCACACTCATTCTCTATTCATATCACTTGATCTGAATAATTTAATTTATCAGAAGTATTCATACATCGTATACATCTCATGTTTATAGTATCACCTGTATTCAGAATCTATCACATTTCAAACTTGCCTTATTTCATACATCAATTATAGCAAAACTCTTTCCTTATTCAAATTAAGTCTCGCATTCGAAACATAAGCATAAGCAAATTTACAATCCTTAGACTCGATACGTAATTCATATTCCAAAGTCTCCTTATACCCAAACACTGAATCACCTTAACAGTTTTGGGTCTTTTCTCTTTGATCTATAATCTCTATTTTGGGAGGATCCAATTGACTCTCATTCTTAATACAATGTGACTCAGACGACTTCGAGTCTCCTTAAAATTAATGTTAGTACATTCCAAAGTGGGTCACTCAATTTGATAATCCCTTTTTTATATAGTCCTTGTAATTGTTTTTTTTTACACTCCCTAACTTTATCAATCATGTAAGCAGTGTGACCTTCACTTATACTTTTAATTTTGTACTTCATCTTTTCAATTACAGTGACTTTACTTTATCATTCTCACTGCTCCCTTAATTTATCACTTTTCTGTCACTCTCTTTACCTTTTTAATTTCTTAGTGACCTCGAAATAATATTTTTCATATCATCATAGTTGTGTCTTGCTAACTGCTTCCTCAAAATAACATCCAATTGAGCTAATTTAGCTCGATTGAGGATCTCAATACCTCCTACGAGTTTCCTAGATTTCCTCTGTTTCACATCTCTACTTATCCAGATTATTCTTCTTCCCAAGCTATAAATTTAATTTCATATTCATCCACAGACTTGTTACTTTATGTCCGATTGTAATCATTTCATCCATAATTGCCACTTTGTTTCATACAGAATGTGGTGTCATCTAAGGGCCTTCAGAATATGTCTTATGAAATTTTTTGATGTCAGCTCCCAGGTTAAATCGAGGAACTTCCCTCCGAGTTCAACTTCTCATTTCGATACTGGTGTTACAAAGGCTACTTTCTTTATAGTATCACATTCTAAAAATCCATATAGCTTCTCCAATTCTTTAACGCAAAAATTGCAAAAGCAACTTTCTCGGTAGAGTTACTTCTAAAATCATCAAGCTTTTCGCTCTCGTTCATCCAACACTTTGAATCACTGGATTCTTAACCTTGTTGAAAAATGAAGGCTTAAACTCTCAAAACTGCCCCCAGTCTATTAAGCTCACAGTCATACTGTAAGAATCCATGCAAGTTTTCCAATTACACTTGGATTCTTAAATCCAGTATGTAATAGCATACTATCCTCAGAACTCAGCTCAGTGTCCATCCGTTAGTGAACTTATAGACATTACTTAACTTCACAGTTCATAAAGTTGGGTCATACCTTTCTAAAGATATAAATCATAATTCATACTCATTGACAGATCGATTTCCTTATGCTAGACCCATAAATTTCATTCGTAGTTTCCTTAATCTCATTCATATCGTCCTCTATATCTACTGGGTCCTTTATCCCATTTATCAATGGCGGTCTGAACTTCTGAAACTGCCTCATCTCGTGTAGCTCCTACTCCTAACCCAAGTCATCATCATTCTACTGTGGAGCTACAGGAGCAGGCATATTTGCAATTCAGAAACATCTCTATAGGCTTGTCACGACCCAAATTACCTAAAAATCAGAGTAAATTTTTTGCTTTTTCATTTATTATTTAATTCTTACATTTCTCTCGTCATGACCATCCTACAATACAGTTGGGCTATGATTCGGTGTTAGTCACCTCACACTATTTACCAACCATTTCCATATTCACATTCATATATCAGTGTTTACTATCTTTTGATTTTAAATAAATACATACCCAATGGTATTTATAACTCTACATCCCCGACATCATATCCGTTTACAGTACTGTGCATTACATATTTAGATACAAAACTATATAAATGGGTATACCTGTCTCTCGATTGGAAGCAGCGGATACCAAGCATGCAAGTCCTCAACCGCTCAATAACTATTACGAGTGCTCTGAAAGGATGGGAAAATAAAGGGGTGAGCAAACCACACGCTCAGTAAGGCAATTATGCAAGTAAGTAGATAGCTCCACTATCTACATGCCCATAATGCCATGCCCTTAAATCCATTTCTTTTCATTAAAATCATCAAGCAAAAAGTCATGCAAACATCAATGACTTAGTTTATAAAACTGTTCGTGCATATATAAATCATACTACTTATGCATCAAAGCATTTTATGTGACATCATTAAATCATAATAAGCATGAATTTAATCAAGATCATGCAGTCTTTCATATCATGTAAGACAAATCATGGATTTCAAATGAAAGCATGGAAAACATCATCATGCTACTGCATTTAAATCAATTCATTAAAACTGCAGTAAAAACTAACCCTTTCGGGTCAATCAACTCATAAAACAATCTCATAATTCCATTTCAAACTCATAAAACAATTCGTTAAAATTCATTATAAAACTTCGGTTATAAAACCACCCTTCTTTCAGGGTCACATATCATAAAATCATCTGAAATCTAGCAATCACAGTATAAAATCAAAAAATCGGGGGCCTGACCCCTCCTTCGAGTCTACCATGGTCTATCGACCAATAGTTATATCATGTGAGACAATCAGCTGATTTTATCAGTAACATCGAGGACTATGGCCATATCCTAGTGATCCCTGGCAACACGGTACCTAGTGTGCTGGGTATCACACCTGAAATGGGTGGTGGGTCGTCCTACCCGCCAGAACAGCATAACACCAGGATTGCGAGGGCAAGGCTTGCTGCCTCATGGCTAATGCCACTCCACTCCAACAATCCCCACGGTATAACGTACTCCGCGTGACATACACGGTACAACGTACTCCGTGGACCCAAGCTCAATCAGGGGTGCCTGCAATAGGTCTTATCCACCCATATCATCTCTGTCTCAGTATGCACGTGTGAGCATATCATCTCACTGTGACACACATTCTACAGGAGTCTCCAACACGGCTATATGCATGTAATATAAAGCCCTGTGCGAGCAAAGCTCAAGCATGGCTCCATGCATATTCATGATATCAAAAAACCTCGTGCGAGCGAAGCTCTAGCACGGTGTCATAGAAATCAATGAAATCTGCATACGAGCAGCGCTCCAGTACGACTTAAACTGATTATAATTTCAAGTAAAATCCACGTACGAGCAATGCTCTAGTATGGATATGTATAAAAACTCAGTGAAAACCTCGTACTAGAAAAACTCCAGTACGACATTCAAATGAATTATGAAAACCATATAAAACTTTGTGCGAGCAACGCTTCAGCACAAATGAATGCTCAAGTAAATCAAATCTCGTGCGAGTTACACTCCAGCACGGCTTTTATGCAATATCATATCAAAACAGGATGCGAGCTAAGCTCCAGCATCTCTCATGCATCTCAAATCATAAAAACTAGTGCGAGCAATCACTCCAGCACCTTTTTATGCATATCAAGTCAAAACAAATCAGAACAGTCAAAACATGTCAAAACAGAGTGCGAGCTAGGCTCCAGCAGCTCTCATGCATATCAAATCATAAAATCAGTGCGAGCAACCGCTCTAGCACATTTTATGCATATGATGTCACACATATAGGTGCGAGCAACCGCTCAAGCACATTTATGCACATTCACAAATGTAGGTATAGTGCGAACTACGTGTCGGCACTATCTATTTCCATATAAACTTGATAGTTGACTCATTTTCCAAAGAAATTCCATTTAAATATGAATAATACCTATGTAGTATTATCTTGTGAAATTTATGCAATTACTGGCCAATCTATCGCTTTGCTTTGATTAAAACCAATAAAATTCCTTAATCATAAAATTCCTTAAATCATGCATTTCATGCATGTTATGCTTTCACCATCCTTAGGTGAACTTCCCTCAATAGGGGTAAAATAGTCTTTTCACCTATTTCGATCCTTAAAATCATTTAAACCACTTTTAGGATCATTATACATAATCAAGGTATACATACATATTCAGTGTACAGAAAAACTATTAAAATACGCGTAGCTACCTCTAGCTACTCACACAATTCCCTTACCTCATTTTCTGTACAGCCTGACCTTTTCCACTGATGTCTCGTCACGTAGTCCGATTTGCTCCCAATCACATCTTCGGAACTGCGGATACACATTCACCAGGTCAAATACAATACAATTAATTGTATTTCATATTTTTCTGGGCTTAATTTAAATCATTGGGCCCGTTTACCCATATTGGGCCCGATTGCACTATAATGGGCCTTAATCGACCTTAAGCCCGTTTTTCCACTTACTATTCACATTATTGAGGCCTATTGGGCTCACTGGGCCCATCAATATTTATTGGATCTCGTTCTAAATTCTCGAATATCTCAATTTATTATTTACGACAATTTATCCAAATTTCCAAAATTTAATTCATTTATGCAGAATTAAATCCGTAATTTATGCGATAAATATCAATCATGCATAACGATACAAATTGTCGTAAATAAGGGTTACTTACCCGTGATTTCATGATAATACGCAAATCCAAGCTATCTCGAGCTCTCGGTTGATGTCAATTGTCGAGCTACACATTTAAATAATTTTTTGGGTAAACTTTCCAATCGGATATTAATCAAATTAAATATTCTGAAATTTAAATCGGTCAATTCGACCGCTCACCGACTTACCCGAAGCTCGATTGCATCACTGAAATTTTTCCTAATTTTTCTTCTTTTTTTCCCTTTTTTCTTCTTTTTTTTCCCTTCTCTTTTTGGCTGAACCGGTCCGGTCCGGTTCAACCTAGTTCAGACCGTCGGTTCGGTTCGGTTTGATCGATTCAGTGGCTTGTCGATCGGTTTTCCATTGGTTTTCGCCGTCAGTGGCTCCGCTGGGCCGTCCAATGCACAGATCTGCCCTCGGTTTCGCCCGAGGTCGTCGAAAAGTGGCCGGTTCGGCCCTTCTCCCCTCGCCGTCGGTACCGATTCTATTTCTTGCCATTTTTCGGAGCTAGCCGCTGCCTCATCGGTCAATTCAGCCGCCATTCAACCGGTCTCCACGTGGGCTATCTTCGGCTGTCGATGGTCAGGCCTAGATCGACGCCGACCACCGGATTTTCTTCTCCCTCTCTCGGTTCTGTTTTTGATTTCTTTTCGACCGTCGATCGCCATTTCGTTCGGGCCGTTGGTGCCGACGGTAGCCACCTCTCAGCTGGCTTCCTCGGCACCTTACCTGGGTCACCGCTGACCGCTCCGCCCGGTGAGCAGAGGTTGATTTCCGTTTGATTCCTCAGAAAATCGCGTTTCGCGATTTTTTGTTTTCCTTTTTTTAAAATTTTTTTTATTATTATTTATTTTTAATATTATTTTATTTTTAATAATATTTTAATCAATTAAAATATTATTAAAAATCTAAAATATCTAAAAAAATACTATTTTATTCATTTAATCTGTAAATGAATTTCTCTGTCCGATTTTACCTTTCGGTATATTTTTTGATTATTTTCGGGATTATTTTTCGATACGAAAATTCTGATTTATTCCAATAAATTCATATCTTGATCAATTTAACCTAAAATTTAATTATTTCTTCATTATTGATCAAGATTCTCAAATCCCATATTTTTAATTAAATTTTCTTGTCGAATTTATACCGGCTTTCATTCTTTTGATCGTTTTACCCTTGCACGTGTTCGAAAATACCATTTCATTCCTTTTGCATTTTTAAATGCACTCAAAAATATCAAGTCTTACAAGGCTGTACAGGCGTATCAGAAGTAATCTGTAAGACCCTGTATATGTATAATGGTAATGTGTGTAATTGGATCAAATAATATGAATGGACTTGTAATGTAAAGTATGATTGATGTAAGTCCATGGATTCAATGTATGTATGTGTAATATGAATTGTAACGTACATACAAGTTTCATTGAATATGAATATGAAGAAATGAGTTCTGGCAAGTGATGGATGTGATTGAGACTCAAGATGAGTAGTGTGGTAAAATGGAATGGAGTTATGCTTCCATTTGGTTTTATGTAGCATACCTTTGAACATACAATGAATGCACACAAGTTTCAATGTGCATAAGGTATGAATGGATGCCATTTTCAAGTTATAAAGGTGGATGGATGAGAAAATGGCCATGGCAATAGATTAAGGATGTGTTGGTATGAGTTGCAGCAAGGAAACTGCAGGAAATCTGGAAAACATGAGGGCCAGATCGATCTCATAGGATGAGAGATCGATCTGGAAGAGCCAGAATGCTCTTATTTGGGCGAAAGAATAGAGCAGATCGATCTCCAATGGAGCCAGATCGATCTCCCAAGCATTCTGTAGTGAAAAGATCGATCCCCAAGCACCCAGATCTATCTCCTTAGCTCTCTGTTTGGGACCAGATCGATCTCATGCTTCGACAGATCGATCTCATGCTTCAACAGATCGATCTGATGCTTCGACAGATCGATCTCATGCTTAAAAATGCCGTGAAAAAGAGGGATTTTAAGGGACCAGATCGATCTCCTCTTGGACCAGATCGATCTCCTCAAGCTATTTCTATATAAGGAGGGCTGAAAATCTGGAAATCTCAGAAAAAACACTTAACTTTACAATCTCAACCCCAAAAACCTAACCTTCCCTCTCTAAAATCAGCCATTTCCAGCAAGAATTGAAGAGAGACCATTAGAGGCAAAGTTGTTCCTATCAAAGAGAAGAACAACATAGTGTAAAGGCAATTGCCCATTGGTGACATTGAAGGAGTTAAGGGCATTTCCATTTGGAGCAAGAAGAAAAATCATATTTGGTAAGATCCTAACACTCCAATCCAAATACATTGTCTATTTAATCGATTTTGGAGTTGTTTGGCATGACTATTGATGGATAAATTATCTAGGGATGTGGTGGAATTGGTGTAACCTAGAAAACCTAGAATGGGTTGAATGAGTTTATGATTTATGGGCATGCTAAAGTTGTTAGTGAGATGATGCTTATGATTTTAGATGGTTAAATGAGATTACATTGTGAGTTGGAGGAATTGTGAAAATGGGTATGTGTATGCTTCATAAATGCCATAGTGAGGGGATTTATGGAATATGAACACTATGAGCTTAATGTCGATTTAATATCGATTTTGAATAAGTTAATAGGCCTAAGAAGATCCATAGACTCGAGTTATGGGTAAAGTAATGAAACGAGGCCATATAAGCGTTAATAGAGGCTATAGATTAAATTGACTATAGCAAGCACAAGGGTTGCATTGTATGGATCGAATATAATGCGGGATACGATTTTGTGCAGTCCCGAAGAGTTCGTTGAAGACGAATCGAACCGTACGAGTAAGCAGCTTAAGGAAGTGGAATCACGCATCGCGATTCCAGGTAAGGGAATTTTGTGAGTATATAGAGGTAGCTGCTCGTACTTTGAACTTGTGGGTGAATATTGGGTGTTGTATGAAATGCATGGTTGCTCAAATAAATGATTGATGGTATTCGTGAATGATGAGGAGTATATGCGTGGTTTTGGATTTGAAGTGGATTTTATGAAATGGGATAGTAAGGCTAATAATTGCATAAATCTAATGTTTTGATGTTTTTCCAAAACAAATTGCTTGGTTTTAAGCAAGCTTGTAGATGGGTCGGCTAGTATTGTATTGTTGTTGTGGAAAAGCAATTGTGAGTGCTAAACCCGATTGCCAGGATTGTTTGATTGTGTATGAGCCGCCTATCGTATTTGTATGACATAAATCGCGCTAGAGCTTCGCTCGCGCTGGATTTCTATGTTTTCATTTGTATGAAACGTGCTGGAGCTTAGCTCGCACCTTGATTTGGAAACTATGATGATGTTTATAAACCGTACTGGAGCTTCTGCTCGTACGTGGATTTTGAGTGGTTGTCTTATGAGTATAACCGTACTAGAGCTATGCTCGTACGCGTCTCTGTATGAGAGGATGCCTGAGTCGTGCTAGAGCTTTGCTCGCACAAGTTTGCACATTGTGACACGTATAAGGTTGTGAAAGTTGGTAAGATCCTTAAGCCTTACATCCTTAAGCCAACATCCTTAAGCCCAAAGAGGCGGGGAGGCTCTGCTAGGCGAGGAGGCTCTGTTAGGCAGGGAGGCTCTCCTACATGGGTTAAGCCCTACATCCTTAAGCCGACATCCTTAAGCCCAAAGAGGCGGGGAGGCTCTGTTAGGCGGGGAGGCTCTGTTCGGTGGGGAGGCTCTCTTACGGAAGGATCCTTAAGCCCTACATCCTTAAGCTAACATCCTTAAGCCCGAGGAGGTAGGGAGGCTCTGTTAAGTGGGGAGGCTCTGTTCGGTAGGGAGGCTCTCCTTCACGGATATGGGAAACTCTTGGTATGGGGTAGGTAAGACCTAGGAATGGCACCCCCAATCACGATATGAGTCTGCGGAGTACGTTGTACCGTGTATATCACATGGAGTACGATGTACCTTATGATGGTTATGTGGTGAGAAAGTCTGGCGAAGGATAATCCATCTTCGTGCCAGCGTGATACTCCGCACACCTGGATGCGTGTGGTCTGGGATGATTTATGGTGTAGTTGGTCCACATAGGCACTTTGGATATAGTGACCTAGTTTTTATACATATGTGTGGATTGTGAATTGATTTTGTGGTATTTATGTATTGAGAAAGAGGTTTATGATGTTGGTTTAAAAAGGAGATTTCTTAATGAATTGCCCTTTTTATGAATTTAAATGAGATTGAGCATGAGATGATTTATACATGATGTTTCTACCATGTTTTATATGCCAATGCACATGATTTTGATACATGATATATATTTATATTCACATGGCATAGTTTTATTCCTCATGCTCCTACCATAAATGATTTATGCATAACACTATCAGCATGTAGATAGAGTAGTTATCTACCATGCTTGCATTATTGCCTTACTGAGCGTGTGGTTGCTCATCCCACTCTATTTTCCCCCCTACAGAGCGTGCATAGTAGCCCAGTAAGGACTGAGGCGTGGTATTTTGGACTCCGCTGCATCTCCATTGCTAAGAGGTATATACACAGTGATTCTTTTTGTATCTAAACAATGTAAAGGCACAGTATTCTTTTGAGTTGTAATTATGGGAGATGTAGATGTCAGTAAAACGTGTATTCGTATAAGTACAAGATTAAATGCAAATGTATGACATCGTTTTAATTAATTGAGAATGAATGAGATGTGGTGTTTATTATTGACTCACAGCCCAACAGTGTGTGGTGAGTTTAGTTCACGACCGGGTAAGGTAACAGTAAAACGCGAAAAATTTTCAGTGATTTTCGGTTAAAGAGAATGGAATTGGGTCGTGACAGAGATTGGTATCAGAGCTGTGTTGGCCTGATGTGAGTCATTAATAAAACGTAGGAAAGTACATCCCCATAGTACTGTGCTTTTGTTTAGATATAACTGTGTATACCGTGATGGATTGAGCTTAATGAATTATTATAATACAGGAAGTTAGGCACTATGCCAGTTACACGCCAAGGTAGAGGGGCGAGAGCATGTGCTAGAGGCCGTAGAGGTAGGCCTGAGAGCCGTGCGGAGCCACAGACTGAGCAGGCTCCACAGAACCCTGCTGAGAGAGCAGAGGATACTGAGGCTCGCTTCGCTAGGATAGAGCGGAGTATTGAGAATTTGGTGGAGATAGTCACACAGGCATTGGGTGCTGGTAACAGACGAGGTCTCGCGGCACAGCCTACTACTGAACAGGCAGCTGCAAAGGCGGAGAGACCTCATGCTGCTGAGACAGCTACAGTTACACCACCTCCAGCCCAGGATATAGCTTCTCCTATCGCTCCATAGCAGAGCGGTAGTGATTTGGGTTATGACTGCGACTTGAGCAGGTTGCGAGAGTTTCAAGCGCTGAAACCCCCAGTGTTTAGAGGGGTGAGGACCCAGTGATTACGGAGGATTAGGTGTATGAGATGGAGAAACTATATAGGTTTTTTCCGATGCACTTCAGCTGAAAAGGTAGCCTTTGTCGTGCTTATGTTGAAAGGCGAGGCCGAGCATTGGTGGAGGTCCACCGAGGTTATTTTGAGGCCAGACACTCTGAGATCTCATGGGAGATATTTCTAGAGGCCTTCAAGAGACAATATGTCCCAGCTATCGCACAGAGGAAATTGCGGATGGAATTTATGAATTTGGTTCAGGGGAACCGAACTGTGGACGAGTATGAGTCCAAGTTTATGTCATTGGGGAGATATGACCCTGACACGATAGGTAGTGAGACCCGAAAGATTCAGAAGTTCATGGATGGATTGAGATTGGCCATCCGGACTAAGCTAGCTCCCTTCGACATTGTGACTTACGAGGAGGCTGTATATAAGGCTCAGTTATGTGAGCAAGACTTTGAGCGAAATGCCTCCGAGCTTGGGAGAGTCAGTGTTAGAAAGGACAGGGATCGGAAGAGATCCGGAATTGGAAGAGTGGCCAAGAGAGATGGCCAAAGATTTTACGAGAAGAGGCCAAAGATTGAGGAGGTGCGGGAAAGACCTGCTAGACCTCCCGTATACCCAGTCTTGACTGCGCCGAGGGGCATGACTATTGGAGGACCACGGCCTACTACTGATCAGTGTAGGAGATGTGGGAGATTTCATGGGAATAGGCCCTGTCTGATGACCCCTATGGTGTGTTTTAGATGCGAGAGACCAGGACATATAGCTAAGTATTATCCCGAGAAGATGGAGATTGCCCCACAGAAGGGCAAGGAGCCTGAGGGAGCTCCAGTTGAGACAGCAGCCCCGAGGAGGAGGGCTACAGCTGAGGAAAAAGGGAAATAGGCTGCGGGTGTGAGCAGAGGAAGAGTACATGCACTGGACCAGGACACTGCAGACGCATCGACGGATGTGATTAAAGGTACCATCCGAATCTTTGATTTAGGAGCATTGGTATTATTTGATCCTGGTGCCACGCATTCTTTCATATCACCTTCCTTTGCACATAAATTATTGAAATATGTGAAACCAACATTGTTGGATAAAATGTTGATGATTTCTACACCCATGAATGATAGTCAATTGACTGAGCATGTATGTAGGGATTGTAAGTTAAAGATAGAGGGGAAGGAAATGATAGCCAATCTGATTTTATTGAATATGAATGATTTTGATGTAATTTTGGGAATGGATTGGTTGGCTACCAATCGTGTTGTGATGGATTGTCATGCCAAAACATTGATGTTTTCAGGATTAGACAATCTTATTGTAAATTTTGATGAAAATAAATGATATGAAACTTGTATAATTGTGGTAAATAAAAGAGTATAACTTTAAATGCATATTGCTTGAGAGATAAATTATTATTTTTTTTTTATAAATGTTGGATGTGGAGTGATGGTTTATGTTACTAACGATGGAGAGGATAATGTGAAGGGTTCATTGCCTATGTGGTCGATATAGATGAGGCACACCCGGAATTGAAGGACATGCCCATAATTACGGATTTCCCTGATGTCTTTCCGGATGAATTACCAGGACTACCACCTGAAAGGGAAATGGAATTCTACATAGAGTTAGTGCCTGGTACAGAGCCGATATCGAAACCACCCTATAGAATGGCTCCGATAGAGTTGGAAGAGTTGAAGAAATAGCTGCAAGAGTTGCTGGAGAAGGGGTTTATTAGACCGAGTGTCTCACCTTGGGGAGCACCGGTTCTATTTGTAAGGAAGAAGGATGGAAGCCTCCGACTGTGTATAGATTACCGGTTGTTAAATAAGGCCACCATTAAGAACAAGTACCCCCTTCCAAGAATCGATGATTTGTTGGATCAGCTCCAGGGAGCCGAAGTATTTTCTAAGATAGATCTGCGGTCAGGGTATCATCAGTTGAGGATCAGGAGTGGAGATGTACCCAAGACAGCGTTTTGTACCCGTTATGGCCACTACGAGTTTTTGGAGATACCATTCGGATTGACGAATGCTCCCGCGGCATTTATGGCATTGATGAATGATATATTCAAACCATACCTGGACAAGTTTGTGATTGTTTTCATAGATGACATTTTGGTGTATTCCAAGTCCAGGGAAGATCATGAGGAGCACTTGAGGATAGTTCTGCAGACCCTCCGAGAGAGAAAATTGTATGCCAAACTCAGCAAGTGTAACTTTTGGTTGGAACAGATCTCATTTCTGGGGCATGTCGTGTCAAAGGATGGGGTATCAGTGGATCCATCCAAGATAGAGGCAGTTGTGCAGTGGGAACAGCCCAAGACAGTAACTGAGATCAGGAGTTTTCTGGGATTGGCAGGATATTATCGGAGATTTGTAGAGGGTTTCTCCAGACTAGCTGCTCCGTTGACACGCCTCACGCGTAAGGATGTCAAGTTTATATGGGATGAGGCATGTGAGAGGAGTTTTGAGGAGCTTAAGCGTCGATTGACGACTGCTCCAGTTCTCACCATTCCTACCAGCTCAGGAGGATTCTCGGTGTATACGGATGCATCACACCAGGGACTGGGCTGTGTGCTTATGCAGGATGGGAAGGTAGTTGCCTATGGATCTAGACAGTTGAAAGATCATGAGAGGAACTACCCGACATATGATTTAGAGTTGGCGGCTGTAGTATTTGCTTTGAAAATATGGCGCCACTATCTCTATGGTGAGAAATTTCAGGTGTTCACAGATCATAAGAACCTTAAGTACCTGTTCTCGCAGAAAGAACTGAATATGAGACAGAGGAGATGGCTCGAACTCCTGAAAGACTATGATTGTGAAATTATGTACCACCCAAGTAAGGCAAATGTAGTTGCCGATGCTTTGAGTAGAAAGAACCTTGGGTTGGTGTCTTATATGATAATACGGGAACATGAATTGTTAGAACACTTTGCGAACCTCAGTTTAGATGTAACCCCACCTGGATCTGAGAGACTTGAGATCATGGCTAGTTTGAGACTAGAGCCAGAGTTGATTTGCCGTATTCGGCAAGCCCAGCAGAGCGATCGACGGTGTATCGATTGGCTGAGGCAGATACAGACAGGTGTGGGTATTGATTTTGAGCAGAGTGCTGATGGTTTATTGAGGTTCAGAGGCAGAGTATGCGTTCCCAGGGATCCTGAGATCAGGAGAACGATTTTATCAGAGGCTCACTCATCGAAGTATACGATACATTCGGGAAGTACCAAGATGTATCAAAACCTTCGGAAGGTTTATTGGTGGTCTGGAATGAAGAGAGACATTGCTAAACATGTCGCTAAGTGTCTCGTTTGTTAGCAAGTGAAGGTAGAGCATCAGAAGCCTGCCGGATTATTGCAGCCTCTACCGATACCGACATGGAAGTGGGAGCATGTCACCATGGATTTTGTGATGGGGTTGCCGAGGACCCGTAGAGGTCATGATGCCATATGGGTTATTGTGGACCGGTTGACTAAGTCCGCCCATTTCTTGGCTATGAGAGCTACCGATACACTGAGTCAGTTGGCGAACCTGTATATTCGAGAGATAGTACGGCTACATGGTGTACCAATGAGCGTTGTTTCTGATAGGGATGCCCGCTTCACTTCCCATTTTTGGGAACATTTTCAGGAAGCGCTGGGGACCCGATTGAGTTTTAGCACCGCTTTTCATCCTCAGACAGATGGGCAGTCAGAGAGGACTATACAGACCCTCGAGGATATGTTGAAAGCGTGTGTACTGGATTTTAGAGGCTCCTGGGATGACCACCTGCAGTTAGCCGAGTTCGCTTATAATAATAGCTATCATGCGAGTATCGGGATGGCACCCTATGAGGCATTGTACGGGCGTAGATGTCGTTCCCCCATTGGATGGGAAGAGGTTGGTGACAGACAGATTTTTGCTCTGGACTTGGTGCAGCAGGCATCTGAGGACGTCTAGTTGATATTTGAGAGATTACGGACAGCTCAAAGCCGACAAAAGAGTTATGCTGACAAGAGACAAAGACCACTGGAGTTTGATGAGGGTGAGTCGGTGTTTCTGAGGGTATCACCATCGAAGGGTATTATGAGATTTGGTAAGAAGGGCAAGCTAAGCCCTAGATATATCGGACCCTTCGAGATTTTGGAGAGAGTGGGAGATAAGGCGTATAGGTTGGCATTGCCAACGGACTTGGCGAATGTCCACAACGTCTTCCACGTCTCGATGCTTCGGAAGTATCACCCGGACCCGGCACACGTGATAAGATATGAGCCGTTGGAGCTCCATGAGAGTATGACGTATGTTGAGAAGTCGGTTCGGATATTGGATAGAAAAGAGAAAGTGTTACGGAATAAGACAATTCCCTTAGTGAAAGTTCTTTGGCAACACCACACAGCGGAAGAGGCCACGTGGGAATTGGAGAACTTGATACGGGAGAAGTACCCCCAACTTTTTGAAGAGTGACTTGGTTCTAATTTGGAGGACCAAATTCTTTGAAGGAGGGGAGAATGTAAGACCCCGTATATGTATAATGGTAATGTGTGTAATTGGATCAAATAATATGAATGGACTTGTAATGTAAAGTATGATTGATGTAAGTCCATGGATTCAATGTATGTATGTGTAATATGAATTGTAACGTACATACAAGTTTCATTGAATATGAATATGAAGAAATGAGTTCTGGCAAGTGATGGATGTGATTGAGACTCAAGATGAGTAGTGTGGTAAAATGGAATGGAGTTACGCTTCCATTTGGTTTTATGTAGCATACCTTTGAACATACAATGAATGCACACAAGTTTCAATGTGCATAAAGGTATGAATAGATGTCATTTTCAAGTTATAAAGGTGGATGGATGAGAAAATGGCCATGGCAATAGATTAAGGATGTGTTGGTATGAGTTGCAGCAAGGAAACTGCAGGAAATCTGGAAAACATGAGGGCCAGATCGATCTCATAGGATGAGAGATCGATCTGGAAGAGCCAGAATGCTCTTATTTGGGCGAAAGAATAGAGCAGATCGATCTCCAATGGAGCCAGATCGATCTCCCAAGCATTCTGTAGTGAAAAGATCGATCTCCAAGCACCCAGATCGATCTCCTTAGCTCTCTGTTTGGGACCAGATCGATCTCATGCTTCGACAGATCGATCTCATGCTTCAACAGATCGATCTGATGCTTCGACAGATCGATCTCATGCTTAAAAATGCCATGAAAAAGAGGGATTTTAAGGGACCAGATCGATCTCCTCAAGCTATTTCTATATAAGGATGGCTGAAAATCTGGAAATCTCGGAAAAAACACTTAACTTTACAATCTCAACCCCAAAAACCTAACCTTCCCTCTCTAAAATCAGCCATTTCCAGCAAGAATTGAAGAGAGACCATTAGAGGCAAAGTTATTCCTATCAAAGAGAAGAACAACATAGTGTAAAGGCAATTGCCCATTGGTGACATTGAAGGAGTTAAGGGCATTTCCATTTGGAGCAAGACGAAAAATCATATTTGGTAAGATCCTAACACTCCAATCCAAATACATTGTCTATTTAATCGATTTTGGAGTTGTTTGGCATGACTATTGATGGATAAATTATCTAGGGATGTGGTGGAATTGGTGTAACCTAGAAAACCTAGAATGGGTTGAATGAGTTTATGATTTATGGGCATGCTAAAGTTGTTAGTGAGATTATGCTTATGATTTTAGATGGTTAAATGAGATTACATTGTGAGTTGGAGGAATTGTGAAAATGGGTATGTGTATGCTTCATAAATGCCATAGTGAGGGGATTTATGGAATATGAACACTATGAGCTTAATGTCGATTTAATATCGATTTTGAATAAGTTAATAGGCCTAAGAAGATCCATAGACTCTAGTTATGGGTAAAGTAATGAAACGAGGCCATATAAGCGTTAATAGAGGCTATAGATTAAATTGACTATAGCAAGCACAAGGGTTGCATTGTATGGATCGAATATAATGCGGGATACGATTTTGTGCAGTCCCGAAGAGTTCGTTGAAGACGAATCGAACCGTACGAGTAAGCAGCTTAAGGAAGTGGAATCACGCATCGCGATTCCAGGTAAGGGAATTTTGTGATTATATAGAGGTAGCTGCTCGTACTTTGAACTTGTGGGTGAATATTGGGTGTTGTACGAAATGCATGGTTGCTCAAATAAATGATTGATGGTATTCGTGAATGATGAGGAGTATATGCGTGGTTTTGGATTTGAAGTGGATTTTATGAAATGGGATAGTAAGGCTAATAATTGCATAAATCTAATGTTTTGATGTTTTTCCAAAACAAATTGCTTAGTTTTAAGCAAGCTTGTAGATGGGTCGGCTAGTATTGTATTGTTGTTGTGGAAAAGCAATTGTGAGTACTAAACCCAATTGCCGGGATTGTTTGATTGTGTATGAGCCGCCTATCGTATTTGTATGACATAAATCGCGCTAGAGCTTCGCTCGCGCTGGATTTCTATGTTTTCATTTGTATGAAACGTGCTGGAGCTTAGCTCGCACCTTGATTTGGAAACTATGATGATGTTTATAAACCGTACTGGAGCTTCTGCTCGTACGTGGATTTTGAGTGGTTGTCTTATGAGTATAACCGTACTAGAGCTATGCTCGTACGCGTCTCTATATGAGAGGATGCCTGAATCGTGCTAGAGCTTTGCTCGCACAAGTTTGCTCATTGTGACACGTATAAGGTTGTGAAAGTTGGTAAGATCCTTAAGCCTTACATCCTTAAGCCAACATCCTTAAGCCCAAAGAGGCGGGGAGGCTCTGCTAGGCCGGGAGGCTCTGTTCGGTGGGGAGGCTCTCTTACGGTGGGATCCTTAAGCCAACATCCTTAAGCCCTGGAGGGGCGGGGAGGCTCTGTTAGGCAGGGAGGCTCTCCTACATGGGTACGGTAAGATCCTTAAGCCCTACATCCTTAAGCCAACATCCTTAAGCCCAAAGAGGCGGGGAGGCTCTGTTAGGCGGGGAGGCTCTGTTCGGTGGGGAGGCTCTCTTACGGAAGGATCCTTAAGCCCTACATCCTTAAGCTAACATCCTTAAGCCCGAGGAGGCAGGGAGGCTCTGTTAAGCGGGGAGGCTCTGTTCGGCAGGGAGGCTCTCCTTCACGGATATGGGAAACTCTTGGTATAGGGTAGGTAAGACCTAGGAATGGCACCCCCAATCATGATATGAGTCTGCGGAGTATGCTGTACCGTGTATATCACATGGAGTACGATGTACCGCATGATCGTTATGTGGTGAGAAAGTCTGGGGAAGGATAATCCATCTTCGTGCCAGCGTGATACCCCGCACACCTGGATGCGTGTGGTCTGGGATGATTTATGGTGTAGTTGGTCCACATAGGCACTTTGGATATAGTGACCTAGTTTTTATACATATGTGTGGATTGTGAATTGATTTTGTGGTATTTATGTGTTGAGAAAGAGGTTTATGATGTTGGTTTAAAAAGGAGGTTTCTTAATGAATTGCCCTTTTTATGAATTTAAATGAGATTGAGCATGAGATGATTTATACATGATGTTTCTACCATGTTTTATATGCCAATGCACATGATTTTGATACATGATATATATGTATATTCACATGGCATAGTTTTATTCCTCATGCTCCTACCATAAATGATTTATGCATAACACTATCAGCATGTAGATAGAGTAGTTATCTACCATGCTTGCATTATTGCCTTACTGAGCGTGTGGTTGCTCATCCCACTCTATTTTCCCCCTACAGAGCGTGCATAGTAGCCCAGTAAGGACTGAGGCGTGGTATTTTGGACTCCGCTGCATCTCCATTGCTAAGAGGTATATACACAGTGATTCTTTTTGTATCTAAACAATGTAAAGGCACAGTATTTTTTTGAGTTGTAATTATGGGGGATGTAGATGTCAGTAAAACGTGTATTCGTATAAGTACACGATTAAATGCAAATGTATGACATCGTTTTAATTAATTGAGAATGAATGAGATGTGGTGTTTATTATTGACTCACAGCCCAACAGTGTGTGGTGAGTTTAGTTCACGACCGGGTAAGGTAACAGTAAAACGCGAAAAATTTTCAGTGATTTTCGGTTAAAGAGAATGGAATTGTGTCGTGACATAATCTGCCGCCTATTCTTCCGTCTACCCCATCACCTAACATTGCCTGTATCCCAAATTTTTCCATAGTATGTTTAATGCTCCACTCAATCTTAGCAAAGTGTATCTCAATACCATCTGTCCTTTCCACAGGACATGATGGAACACGCTCATCATCAGTTTCAATCTCGGTATCATTTATGAGTCTCATATGATGACTCTGCATGATTCTCAGGCCTATCTCTGCGGCCTCTAGCTCGTGATCTAATTCCTCACGTAGACCAAACATTAAGTCTTAACTTCATTAGGTATACTTAGTCTACAACCAGATAAGCACAGACATTTGTGATGTAATCTTATCCGTATTATTGATACTGACAGTACTAGACAGCCGTTGCTCTAATACCACTTAAACTGTAACAACCATTGACCCTTAAAAATCGAGAAAAATTTTTTTTTAACTTAATTTACCCACTTTTCCCTTATTCACTTAAGTTGCATTCCTGTGGAGTGTCAAAGCACTTTTCCTAATTCATTATCCGTAATTATATTTAATTTCCATACTTTAACCCATATGGCCGATTGAAATTTCGGCAGCATAACGGCTTATGTATAAGCCTATCCACCTGCAAAACAATTGTTTTGACAATCCTAGATATCCACAACTACCAAGCATACTTTCTAAATCCACCTTTACAACTCAATACATCTATTTCGATTCAATACTAGTCATCTCGAATATAATCCCAAAATAATATTGTTTACATCGTTTTCCTTACAAATTACATCCCAACAAAATGTTTCAATACATGTCTGTGCATACAGATATGTCTGGTAAAGGAATGTAATTGAATACCTTAGCTACGTGTACAAAAAGCAGCCTAGGGTAGCTCGTCCCATCAGCCTACGTCGTGTACGCGACAGGTAGCGCATACGAATCACTGTAAATAGTCTGAGAGGTAGAGAGGTGAGCTTTCGAGAAAAAAGCCCAGTAGGAAGATGTATTTAAAATAGTCCTAGCAATTCAAATATGTAGAAAAACATAATAGTACGTATAATGATTACTTTCTGAAACTAATATAAAAGACATTCAAAATTAAGGATAATCGGAAACATCATGATTTAAAACGTAATTCTTTAAGTACATGAACTTAACAGATATTACGTAAACTTTTCGTATAATTAGAATTCCAAAACAGGAACATATGTCAAATCACATATTATAAAATCATATTCTGAAAACAGAGTTTAATTCAGATAGAGACTACATCAGTCCATATAATTATCTTGCGGCAATAACCAAATCATCCTTCGTAAAGGGAATTCAGAACCTATGGTCACGGCAAGGTAGTAGACGAAACCAAGGTCGTATAGCGTTCAGAACCTGAAGGTGAAATTCAGAACCACAAGGGCGAAGTTCAGACGCCACACAGGCGAAGTTGACATGTGTTAGCATACAACATAAATAGCCCTTAGTCTCAAAACATACTATATTTCTCATATGTGAAAACATCGAATTAAAAATCATCTTGTTCGAAAGATCATTTCAGAAGACATGCTCTTATTCAGAAGTCATATTCAGAAATATGCAATTATTCAAAAACATAAATACCGAGAGCATATTCTTGATCAGAAATATAATTTAGAAACATGTATGAAAATCATACTTCATGTCTTTGTAAGCTTTCCTTAATCATGGTTCAGAAAGTAACTATTACTGTTTTAAATTATATCCCCTTACCTCGATTTATCGAAAATTCCAGTTCGAGTAGTGACGCCTCCAAGTATCTCCCTTAAATCCTTATACGATTCTCCTCGGTGTCTGTCTGTAACCCTTGATTGCTTCGACTTAGTGAGTAGGCGAACTCGGCCCTTCCGACTTATTTTCACCAAAAATTTCGATCACCTTTCCCTCGGGTTTTCTCGATTTCCTCGATGCCTCTTATTCTATTTTCCATGTGGTTCTATATATATATATATATATATATATATATATATATCCAAAAATAACCCCCCTATTTTTTCTTTTTTTTTTCTTATTGTTCATCATCTCGGCCTGTCCTCTTCTTCACCATTTCACCACCTTGTCAGCATGTTCCCCCCTGTTCACCTCTGTTTTCGGCTCCCCAACAATCAGTCGAGAGCCATCGTTGCTGCTGCCTTGCTCGGTTCTATTCTTCACAACTCAACCGAGCCTCGGTTCTTGCCAGAGGCCTAGTTTTTCAACAACTCCTTCACTCAAGTTTTTGTATACAAGTCAGCATTAAGCAACCATATCTCATTGGTTTCAAGACTACCTATATAAATCCTTAAACAGCCCCGGTACCACCCTGCTTCAATGCTTCGTTGGCTACTTTTTTTTTCTTCTCTTCCCTCTGTTTACAGGTGCCTAAACAGCACCGAATTTCCTAAACCTTGGCCCCTGTACATACTACCTCATTAGCATCGAAGACCCCTGCTTTCGATGCCTCACTATCTCATGCGACAGCGCCTTGGCTAACTTGATCAGTTGCTGCACCTGTGAACTATGGCCTTTGTTTCTTTATTCACCGAAGGATGCAACAAGGTTTACCTCACGTCTCTACCTTCCTAATTTTCCTCTCATTTCACCTCTATTTTTCCCTTGATCAGCTCCTTCATTTCAGTTCACTCACCCTTATTCCTCTACTGTTCGTTTTCTCCTCGGTTTCCCTTGAAATTTTAAGAAACAAAATGGGGCAGCAATAGCTTCCCTTACTTTCTTGATCTCTCCCCCTCGTGTTTCAGTTTTTTTCCTTTTTTTTTTATACCGATCGCTTCTCTTAGTTTTCAACTAACCCCCACTCAGATTCAGTCTGCGCATACACTGCAGTCCTTACAATAGATTGATATAGTTCCAACTATGCCTGACTTGGTGCTGTGCTGCAGTATTATTTCCTGCTCCCGTTTCCTTCTTACACTTTCTTTCTCAGTCAGGCCTCAACAACCACACTTTCTATTCTTTTTGGTTCATTTAGACCCATCACTGGCTGTAACGACCCTTGACCCTTGAAATTTGGGGGAACTTTTTTTTTAAACTTAATATACCCACTTATTCCCTTATTTACTTAGATTGCATTCCTGTGCAGTGTCAAAACACTTTTCTTAATTCTTTATCCGTAATTATATTTAATTTTCATACTTTGACTTATTTGGCTGATAGAAATTTTGGCAGCATAACGACTTATAATAAGCCTACCCACCTGCAAAACAATTGGTTTGACAATCCTAAATATCCACAACTACCAAGCATGCTTTCCAACAATCCTTGATATCCATAACTACCAAGCATACTTTCCAAATCCACCTTTACAACTCAATACATCTATTTCAATTTAATACTAGTCATCTCAAAATATAATCCCAAAATAATATTGTTTACATCGTTTTCTTTACAAATTACATCCCAACAGAAATATTCCCAATATATATGTCTGTGCGTACAGATATGTCTGGTACAGGAATGTAAATGTATACCTTTCTGCGTGTACAAAAAGTAGCCTAGGGTAGCTCTTCCCACCAGCCTACGTCGTGTACACGACAGGTAACGCCTACGGATCACTGCAAATGGTCCGAGAGGTAGAGGAGTGAGCTTTTGGGAAAAAGCCCAGTAAGAAGATGTATTTAAAACAGTCCTAGTAATTCAAATATGTAGAAAACATAATAGTACGTATAATGATTACTTTTTGAAACTAATATAAAAGGACATTCAAAGATTAAGGAAAATCGGAAACATCGAGATTCAAAGCGTAATTCTGTAAGTACGTGAACTTAACAGATATTATGTAAACTTTTCGTACATTCAGAATTCGAAAACAAGAATACATGTCAAATCACATACTATAAAATCAGATTCTGAAAACAGAGTTTAATTTTCAAATAGAGACTACATCGGCCCATATAATTATCATGCGGCAAATAACCAAGTCATCCTCCGTAGAAGGAATTCAGAACCTATGGCCATGGCAAGGCTGTAGACAGAATCAAGGTCGTACAACGTTCAGACACCCGAAGGTGAAGTTCAGGCGCCACGAGGGCGAAGTACAGGCGCCACGAGGGCGAAATACAGGCGCCACAAGGGCGAAATATAGGCGCCAAGAAGGCGAAATACAGGCACCACGAGGGCGAAATACAGGCGCTAAGAAGGCAAAATATAGGCGCCATGAGAGCGAAATACAGGCGCCACGAGGGCAAAATACAGGCACCACGAAGGCGAAATACAGGCACCAAGAAGGCAAAATTAGGCGCCACGAGGGCGAAATACAGGTGCTACAAGGGCGAAATACAGGCGCCAAGAAGGTGAAATACAGGTGCCACGAGGACGAAATATAGGCACCACGAGAGCGAAATACAAGCGACACGAAGGCGAAATACAGGCACCACGAAGGCGAAATACAGGCGCCACGAGGGCGAAATACACATGCTTTAGCACACAACATAAATGGCCTTTAGTCTCAAAACATACTATAGTTTTCATATGCGAAAACATCGAAATAAAATCATCTTATTCGAAAGATCATTTCAAAAGACATGCTCTTATTTAGAAGTCAAATTAAAAAATATGCAATTATTCAAAAACACAAATACAAAGAGCATATTCTTGATCAGAAATATAAATTTAGAAGCATGCATGAAAATCATACTCCATGTATTTGTAAGCTTTCCTTAAATCATGGTTTATAAAGTAACTATTACCATTTTAATTTATATCCCCTTACCTCGATCTATCGAAATTCACGAATTCAAGTGGTGACGCCTCTTAGTACCTCCTTTAATTCCTTCTACGATCACCTACACCGAAATCGTATACTTAGCACCCTATTCATGCGAATTGTCTGAATTGCGTTAAAATCGTAACTTATTCGTTACTACTGCATATGTATGTATTATTGTACATACCTAAGCCAACACGCACATTTATATATTTTTCTTACTATATATTATTTTGTACGTACAAATATTGACATACACATTATTAAATACATCTACATGTATATACACATGAATATATATATATATATACTCCTATATATGTATTATTATTTGTTTTCATCTCTCCTTGTCACATGTATATATTTTTGTATGTACATATACTAACATATCCATTCCTTATATACACCTATATGTATATACCCAAATATATGTATATATTCACATAAATACATATATATTATTACTTGTTTCCATTATTCATCATCACATATATATATTTGCCTACTCCTCATCATTCCCATTTTTTGTCTAATTAAATCTACACTAACAAACCTATATCTCAAACATATAAATATATATACATGTACATTAAATACACATATATACATATATATACATTTTACCTTTTCTCTTTCCCCTTTCTTCTTCTTTTTTTTTTTCTTTTCTTCCAATTTCATCGGATGACAAAAGTGAAGAAACCAGCAGCAATTGTTGCTATTTCAATGCAGTCCGCAAGGTGGAACCACCGTTCTACCACCAAGAGGATGCCGTTGTTCCAGGGGTCCAAGGCTTCAGGCGACCCTTTCCTCTGTTTCGTCTAACTCCAGCTGAGGGGTGAAGGTCTGCAGCCCCTGCTGCCGTTTTGCTACAGCTCTCAGTCTACCTCAATTCATCTTCGATTTCCTTTCCCCTTCAGCTCTCGGTCTGCCTCAGTTCAGTTCCCTCAGCTCTCGGTCTGCCTTCCAATTTTTCAGTTGCTCCAACTTTCTTCCAGCCCTCGGTTCATGCTTCTCTTTGCTTCAATTCCCATCTTCAATCCTCACTGTACTAGCTCACCCTCGGCCTTCACTCTCTCTCGGTTTCCAGATTTTTTTTGCTTTCGTTTCTTCTTCAGTTGCTTTGCTTCTCGGTCAGCTGCTGTTTCCCAACCTTTCCTCTCGGTTTCAGCCTTGGTCCTCTTCTCTTCTTCTTCTCCTTCCCTTCTCTCTCGGCCTTCTAGCCTTCTCTTCCATTTTCTTCACTTCTCTTCCTTTTTCTTCCTTTTCTCCCTTCTCTTCTTTCTTCCTTTCTTCTTCCTCGGAAGAACCAGCTCTCCTCTTCTTTCTTCTCTTTTTCCTCTTCTTTTCTTCTTCTCCTTCCTTCCTTTCCCGATCAGCCCTCCTTCCTTTCCTTTCCTTTCTTTTCTTTTCTTCTCTTCTTTTCTCCCTTTCCTTCTTCCTCTCCAGTCGACCAGTCCCCTCTCTTTTCTTTTCCTCTTTTCTTCCCTGCTTTTCCCACCCAGCTATCTCTGTTTTTTCCAATTGAATTTTGCTCTTCCTTTCTTTTGTTTCCAGGTGCGGGATTGGCTTCTTTTTGAAGCCAATTTCGTACACCTTATATGTATATATCTTAATATTATACTATATATATATTATATTTTATATTAACATATATACATTATATTAGTATATGTTTATACATTATATCAATATATATATATTTATATATATATATATATATATATTTATATATATATATATATTATTTGTGTTTTTATTTCCATTTCCTTTTATTTCATTTAATCATTTTTATTTTTATTTGTCTCGTGCTTTTTTTATTTATTAATACTTATATATTATATACTATACATTTCATAGTATATATATATTGGTTATATATATATATTATTATCCATCTATTTAAATGTCATGTATATTTATATATACATATACACCTATGTATATATATCTATATATACACATTTTTTTATAAGATTATCCGAGGACATAATATCTGTAACGACCCTTGAAATTCGGGGGAATTTTTTTTAATTTAATTTATCCACTTATTCCCTTATTCACTTAGGTTGTATTCCTGTGCAGTGTCGAAATACTTTTCTTAATTCTTTATCCGTAATTATATTTACATTCCATATTTTGACCTATATGGTCGATAGAAATTTCGGCAGCATAACGGCTTACATATGAGCCTACCCACCTGCAAATCAATTGTTTCGACAATCCTAGATATCCACAACTATCAAGCATACTTTCCAAATCCACCTTTACAATTCAATACATCTATTTCGATTTAATACTAGTCATCTCAAATTATAATCCCACAATAATAATGTTTACATCATTTTTCTTACAAATTAAATCCCAACAAAATATTCCCAATATATGTCTGTGCGTACAAATGTGTCTGGTAGAGGAACGTAATTGTATACCTTGACTGCGTGTACAAAAAGTAGCCTAGGATGGCTCTTTCCCACCAGCCTACGTCGTGTACGCGGCAAATAGCGTGTATAGATCACTACAAATAATCTGAAAGGTAGAGGGGTGAGCTTTCGGGAAAAAGCCCAGTAAGAAATGCATTTAAAATGATCATGGTGGCTAAATCACGTTGAATGCATGATAAAAACTAAGAGATAACGTTTCTTTACAAATATCACATAGCTTTCAAAAAGCGTATATATAAAACATAATCGATAGAAATAAAATTTCGAAGTAACAAATCTATTCAGCTACATCACAATCTATCGAAACATACAAACTCCAGAATATTTCAAAACCGATAGGACTTCAAAAGCATAACTGATGTAAAAACATATATCGGAGGATCAAAATCATATAGCATAGTACATATCGGATGGAGACTTGGCTAACTTATAGAGGGAAATCATAAATATGCCCGAAGGTAGGATTCATATATGCCACAAAGACGCGCATGACAAAAATGCATTGACCGTATGACACTTTCCATCTGTAGGACTCAAGAGGTGGCCCCCACAGTAACATAGACTGTGTGGCACTTTGCTCCAACAGAACTCAAGAGGTGGCCCCCACAATCGCATGTCTTTGTGAACCACATGGCACTTTGCTCCCGTCGGACTCAAGAGGTGGCCCCCACGTTTGCATGTCTTTGTGAACCACGTGGCACTTTGCTCTCATCGGACTCAAGAGGTGGCCCCCACGTTCGAATGTCTTTGTGATCTGCGTGGCACTTTGCTCCCGTCGGACTCAAGAGGTGGCCCCTCCACAATTTCACTATACAATGCCCTTTTTGTCTCAAAACAGAGCTTTCAAAATCTTACTTGGGTTTTTATAGCTCATTAACTCATATCGAGTAAATAAATCGAATTTCTTGAAATCTGAAAACTCTTCCATAAAACAGAAAGACTGCGTGGCACTTTGTTCCCATAGGACTCAAGAGGTGGCCCCATAATTGCCTTTCGAAAACAAATTTCATTTCTCAAGCATAAGTTTACATACCAAATTTCATTTCATTCAGAAACATGAAATCAATCATACATAAGTCGAAACCATGACATTTATTCAGAAATCTTGTTTGAAACTATGCGTTTAATTTCATATAGCATTTCTTTATCTCGAAAACATGATCAAATAATCTTGGGCTTATTAGGTGTCGGGTTTTGTTTTACAATCAAGGGTTGCACGAGAAGGCACGAAAACACATAATTAAATCGGAGTCTAAGGGTAGGGATACCATTACCATCTTAAATTACACCCCTTACCTCGATTTATCGAAATTTTTGAATTCGAGTGGTGACGCCTTCTAGTACCTCCTTTAATTCCTTCTACGATCACCTACACCGAAATCGTATAATTAGCACCCTATTCATGTGAATTGTCCAAATTGTGTTAAAATCGTAACCTATTCGTTACTACTTCGTGTGTACGTGTTATTGCACATACCTAGGCCAACACGCACGTTTATATATTTTCTTTGCTATTTAGATATTTTGTACATACAAATCTTAACATACACATTCATTATATACATCTACATGTATATACACATAAGTATATATATATATATATATATATATATATATATATATATATATATATATATATATATATATACTCCTATATATATATTATTATTTGTTTTCATTTTTTCCTTATCACATGTACATATTCTTGTATGTACATAAACTAATATACGCCTTTATCATATACACCTAAGTATATACACACACTCATTTTATCATTTAATTTCCTTATTCGTCATCACATAAATATATGCATATACATATATATTTTTCTATTTCTCATTTCTCCCATTTTTTTCTATTTTTATTTCACATACAACTTAATCCACACTAACAAGCCTATATCTCAAAACATATAAATATATACATGTATATTGAATATACATATATATATAAATTTACCTTGTCTCCTTTCCAGATTTCCAGCCCTTTCTTCTTCTTCTTTTTTTTCCTTTTTTTTTCTCGCCTTTCTTTTTCTTCCCTTTCGGTTAGCTTCTAATTTCAGCCTCTTCTCTCGGTTTTCTCTTGTTTCCTCTCGGTTCCAGCCTTCTCCCTTCGGTCTCCCTTCCAGCTCCAAATTTTGGTCTTCTTCTTCCCGTCAGTCTACTCTTCCTCAATCTCCCCTGCCTCAGTTTATTGCTACTTTCCAGTTTTCAGTTCCGTTTTTAGGCTTCTCAAACCGTCCATTTCAATCTATATTTTTTTTTTTTATCGAGACCCCATTTTGTTTCAGCCATAGACGGCAACTAAATCAACACCTGTAACTCACCCCACAGTCAACCTTGAAGCTCACCTTCGCTTCAGTTTGGACTCTGTTCCAACTTCGGTTCTGTTTCAATTCTTTCCCAGCCTTGGTCTTCTTCAAATCCTTCTCCCCCGCCTCTCGGTTTCGCCTCCAGCAGCAACTCTCCTACTCTGTTTCACGTTCCAAGGCTGCTCTTGCTTCACGACTTCACTGATTCAGTTTGTTCCAGCCTTCGCGCAGGTCTTCCTCGTTTTTCTGCTTCCTACCGACTGTCCCCCTCTCCTTCTCCCCGATCGGTTTGCCTCAATCTCCGACCGGCCAGTCTTTCTCCTCTTCCCTTCTTCCTTCTCTTCTCCTTTCTCTTTTCTCTCTCGGCCAGCCCCCTCTTTCTTTCACCTCTTTTCTTTCCTTGCTTTCTCTTCTTTCTCCCGCCCAGCAGATGGTTCTCTGCTTCTTTGAATTCTAAAAATGCATAATTGCATTTCAAAGAAAGCCAATTCCGTACAATATAGTTTATTTTATAATAATATTATATTAATATATATATATATATGTATTATATTAATAAATATATATATTTTGTATTAATATATATATATATATTATGTTTGATTAGTGTTATTATTATTATTATTATTATATTTATCTTTTTATTTGTTTTGTATGGTTTCCATTTCATTTTTAATTGTCTCATGCTTTAATTTTAATTTTATTAACACATATTTATTAAATACTATACATTGCATAATATATATATATATATATATATAATTGCCTATTCATTTAAATTTGTTTAGTATATATACATATGTTATACCTATGTACGTATATATATACATTTTCTTTCCCCTTTTTTGTATATAGTTTAACTAAATGTAGGAAATTTGTGGGGTTTACAATATCCATGCCTTCCATGAAATTCTCATTATTTCGAAAATGAAATATTATCGGGATTCCATCACTCCTCACGAATTCCCAATACAAGTTTTTACATCAACAATTTTCAACTAATAATTTAAAATTTTTCAATCCCTCCGTACTTGCATTTGCTTCATCATTTCTTGTATTTCGGGTTCCCTGTCGTTCACGAGCTTCTCAGTTCCTATAGTCTTCGAGCCCTACAACGAATATTCACATTTCCATTAAAACATATTATTTTTATTCTTATATGGTCTAATTAAATATAGGAATTTCATGGGGTTTACATTCTCCCCACCTTAAAAGAATTTGGTCCTCCAAATTCATTCGAGTCCATCTGTCTACGATCACCCAGATTGTATCATGCCCCTTTCGGGTCCTTGGTAATCCCATTATGAAATCCATAGTAATTCGCACCCATTTCCAAGTAGGCACTAGAAGAAACTTAAGTAACTCCGCTGGTCTTTAGTGTTCGATCTTAATATGTTGGCAAATCAAATACTTGGCCACAAACTCAGCTACATCTCTTTTCATACCGACCCACCAATACACCTTCTATAAATCATGGTACATCTTAGTGCTTCCCGGGTGCATGGTGTACCGACAACAATGGGACTCCTTTAAGATCCCTTGTCGTAGGGCATCATCGTTTGAGACACCAAACTTATCACAATTTCCCATTTATCCTTAATGAGAACTTATTCTTAATTTATATCCCTTGATCCGAATCACTTCACACACCAGAGATATTCGTATCTTACATACATCTCTTATTCCAATATGACTCGTATATTCAAGATTTATCTCACTTCAATGCTTGTCTCATTTCGTACATCAACTATAGCAAAATTCCTTCCTTATTCCAATTAAGTCTCACATTCAAAACATAAAAACTATAGGAATTACAATCCTTAGATTCAATACGTAATCCATATTCCAAAGTTTCCTTATATCTCAAACTCTGAATTTTCATAATAGTTTGAATCCTTCCCATTAACATGTAACCTCTGTTTGGGAAATCATACTTACACCCATTCTTAATACACCGTGACCCAAGAGACTCCGAGTCTCCTTAAAATTTAACACCAGTACACTCCAAAGTGGGTCACTCGGTCCAAAAATCTCCCCTTCATATAGTTCTTATAATTGCTCTCTCAGCATTTCTAATCCAAGCAAAGTCACTCAGAATAGTGGTTTGAGTAATTAATTCGATACCACCTGCTAAATCAATTCTAGAACTTCTCCTTTTAGTTTAGGGGTAACTTTGATAAATCATTTGATCATGTGTCAGAAAACTTTTCTTGTTTACAGGGATGTTTCTATACTCCGAACACGCCCTATCTTTATCAATCATGTAAGCAGTGTGATCTTTAGAGTCTTATTTATACCGTTAGTTCCCTGATTCATTCTTCCAGCATAGTGACTGTGCTCTTGCATTGTCACTATTTCCTTTGTAGATCTCTTTTCCGTCATTCTCTTTATCTTTCCCATTATCTCCTATGAGTTTCTGAACTTCCTTTATCTAACAGTTCTTGCAACTCCCTTTTATTTATTCCTCAAGATCTACAAAGTCCATCCAATAGGGAGACTTCGAGATAGGTCGCACATCTGGAGCCAAATCCACAGTGAACTCCAGTTCTTTCTCCTGATGTAGTCCCGATAATTCACCAGGAAAATACATCCGGGAACTCGCATACCACTGGCATGTCCTGAATACTTGGACATTTTCGACTAGTATCGAGGATGAATGCAACATAACCTTCACATTAATATGTTCACCAAAATCTTTATCCTAGACAAAATCATAAAATTTATTCCTTAACTGCAAAGCATACATCAAACTTACTAGGTAAGGAGAAGGCTACAATCTTAAAGTAGCAGTCTAAACTTACACGGTTGGTGGCTAGCCAATCCATACCCAAATTTACATCAAAGTCATACATGCTCAAAAAATTAGATCTGCTAATATGATCCTATCACCTACCTCGATTTCACAATTCCCGCATACCACATCAATCCTAGGCAAAGATCCTTCCATGATTAACAGGCTTCTTGTCTTTCTTTGCCGCAGTAGCCCATCTCTGTGGGACTTGTCTCTGGGGAGCTTGCCTCTCAGGTTGTCGTGGTGGCTCTGGGAGCTGTAGTGGGCAATCCTTAATTAGGTGTCCCCTCTGCCCACACCTAAAACAACTCCCTGAGGACCAGTGACACGCACCATTATGGAAATTTCCACATCTAGTGCACAATTTGTCGTACCGCTGGAAGCCTCTGGTAGTCTGTAGGGTAGCTGTTGGCTCTACCGAGAGGGGGGGTGAATCGGTTTTCTAACAATTATGGCAGATTTTAAATTAATCACAATTTAAACACAAATGATAATGAATAAAACAGTGCAATATAACAATTTAATGCAGAGAGAAGGGAAGAGAAACAAACACAGTCACTTATAGAGGTTCGGCCAACTCTTGCCTACGTCCTCTCTCCTTGACCTTCTTGTCAAGTGCTTTCTTTCTCTCTTTCAATAGAGCTTACAAATTTCCTTTTACAGGTTAAGGAATAACCTCACTACCTTTGGCAATACAGAAAAAGTATTCAGCCTCTTACAATATACTCTCACTGAGGAACAATCCTCTTCTCTTTTAAGATAAGACTGAATACAATTTAATGCTTTAAAGTGGTAGGACAAGTGTAGCTATTTTGCACTTAAGCTTTTACAATGATTCTCAATGAATGAGCAATAGGAACACAAAGAATGAAAGAATTAAAGCTTGAGAATGTTTGAAATATGCAACAATAGTGTCTCTATTCTCTTTGTCTTCAATGCTTGGTTAAATACTGAAGGATGGGTAGTTGGAGCATTAAATGCTATTCTTCCCGTTGTGTTTTTGCAGAAACTAGCCGTTGGGTGCCTCCAGTAGAGTGCCAGATCGATCTGCCTTCTTGGCCAGATCGATCTCTTAGTTATAAATCCTGCAAGATTGAAGCACAAATACACAAGGAGATCGATCTCATAGGTTAGCAGATCGATCTGTTAGTTTAAAAGTAATGAGGCAGATCGATCTGTCGAATAGGAAGATCGATCTCCTTAACTCTCTGTTTGAAGCAAGATCGATCTCTCAACAACACAGATCGATCTCTTTAGCTCTCTGACTTTGAGGAGATCGATCTCTTCCTTACCAGATCGATCTCTCAACTCTAGCATTAGCCAGATCGATCTCTTAACCCTTGTAGATCGATCTCATTTTACCTTAATCTCTTTACTACGTTATAAGGCTAGACAGATCGATCTCTTACTTCATGAGATCGATCTCTCATCAATTAAAAACCCAGGAGATCGATCTCTCATACCCCAGATCGATCTCTCATCAGCAGAACTCTAAGTTCTGGTACTAATCACTTCTAAACATGTTTGTATATCATCTTAACATTATTGAATTAACTTGTTTTGTCATTTCAAAATACATTAACTCAACAATCTCCCCCTTTTTGATATGACAAAACTCATCAATTAAAACATGTTTAGTGATTTTACAAAACTCCCCCTTTTTGTGAGCTTTTGACTTTGTTATGACTTTGTTAATAACTTAACTCCCCCTCAGTTAAATCTTAACTCCCCCTCAATTAAATCATAACTCCCCCTCAATTAAATCATTCAATTAAATCATTCTTTTAAACCTTTAACACAACCACAACACATGTTTCTTCTCCCCCTTTTTGTCATATCAATCACATACTAAAGAGAAGATTCATGGCATTTCAAAATCAACATTTTCATTAACTCACCAAATATCCAATCAAAACATATTTCATTCAAGCAAATTCTTCACAGAGAACATCAAGTAGCTTAATAATGTTGTAACTACACTAAATCAAGGCACCTAATGCCTATTGCGAGGGAGGATCACGATCCAAAAGATTCTCAACGTGCGTGCGTGTTACTTGGAGCTCATCGAACATCGCCTCTTGAGTCTCTTGAATCCTATCCACTCGTTGGTTTAAGGCCTCGATCATACGCCGCTGAGTGGCAAAGCCGTCATTAATCTGCTGACTGAGGTCCGTCACCATCGTTATGAGCATCTCCAATTTAGCAGGAGACGATGTTGATGCAGTGGGCGGAGCCGATGGTTCCGCAGCTGGTGCAGCAGGTTGGTGTGCTGGTTCATCAGTGGGGTCCTCCTCAGCCTCAGCAGGTTGCTGTTCTTGCTTTTTCGTCCACTCTCCTCGGAAATTTTTGTAGTACCCCATATGATGTAGGGTCCCAATGTTAAGCACGCTTTTGGGAGATGGTAGCTCGCCAGTTTCGCCGCTGCAGTTGATACCAAGGCGGTGGAGAAGATAAGCCACTGGTTGTGGAAATACTATTGTGGTAGCTTGGCCACGCACAATCTTCAACCAATCTTCGTAAATAAAGTGAGGGAGGTTAGGTTTTTGGCTTGTGGTGTGGATGTGATGGAGCCAAAAACGATCTAGACGCCTAACGGTAGAATGACGAGTACCGAAAGGGCGGAGGTTCCACGAGATTATGAGGTGGAGTAACCGAAGGTGCATTGGAAGGTTACTCGCCTTGTCCCCGGGGAGTTCAAACGCAAAAGGGACTTCCTCATCCTCATTTGTTAAGCCTTCATCGCGGATATCAAACACTTTGGCTAGAACTTCAGAGTCAATTATAATGGATTGACCCATGACGAAGGTTTTGAAGGCTAGGATTTTACAGGTGTCATCGGAGTCATAAACGAGTTCGGCATTGGAAAAGAATGCGCGAACGAGATTTGGAGGGACAGGAGTGTTGATTTTCAAGAAGTTTGTCCAACCAAATTCCTCAAACTTTGACATGTATGGAAAGTCTATGTGATTGAGGAATGAAAAATCGATAGTGCGCCAATGCTTGATTGGCATGGTTGAAAAATATTCCTCATACCGCTTTCTTTTTGCTGGTGTTTTAAAACACCGATTGAAGGAAGCGATAGGAGGTGGAGGAATGGGTTGTGATGAGGAACCTGCCTCTCCTGTGGTTCTAGGGGGTTTGTTTGCTACTGACTTCCTAGGCATGATTCTAGATTCTAAATTCGTCTAAACAAATTCAACAGTGAGAAAAGCAATGAAACAGTACCTCGGTTTGACCTAGAATCAAAATGAACACAAATTGAAGACAGATTTTGAGAAAATCAGTAAGGAATGTTGGTTACAATATGTGATTTTGACACCGAGACGCAAGGAGGACCGTACAGAGATCGATCTGAGGAGGAATCGGAGGAAAAGATGCGAGGGAAAATTGGAAATTTTGAAGATTGGGTTTCTGAAATTTGGGAATTTTACGCGGGTATTTATACTCCAGGGCACAGGAGATCGATCTGTCGAGGCGACAGATCGATCTGTCATTTCCAGAAAGCTAAGGAAGATCGATCTGTCGTAAGGCCAGATCGATCTGGTCGCAAACAGAGGCTTAAGGAGATCGATCTGTTACACACAGATCGATCTGTCGTTTAACAGAGGCTTAGGCAGATCGATCTGCCAAATGTAAAGATCGATCTGTAGAATGCGGAAGCTTGAAGAGATCGATCTGTCGTGTGGACAGATCGATCTACCTTTAAACAGAGACGTAAGGAGATCGATCTTATGGTTAGAAGATCGATCTGCTTAGCTTAACCTTGATGATTTAGGCTTGTTGGAGGTATGGAGATCGATCTATATTGCAAAGAGATCGATCTCTCATCCTCATTGCCAGAAAATCTTTGCAAAAACTCATTTAAAATCAATTTGAAACCAAGATTTTTGAAACACAAAAAATCCTAAGGCTTATCCATGAGTCCTAATTCACCTCTAAGGATACAAAACCTATCTCTATCAAGGGGTTTGGTGAATATATCAGCTATTTGATGTAGAGTGTCAATGTACTCTAAAATTATATCCCCTTTTTGTACATGGTCTCTAAGAAAGTGATGTCTAATTTCTATGTGCTTGGTTCTGGAGTGTTGTATAGGATTCTTAG
Organism: Firmiana major; assembly: GCA_033439115.1. Lineage (NCBI taxonomy): Eukaryota > Viridiplantae > Streptophyta > Magnoliopsida > Malvales > Malvaceae > Firmiana > Firmiana major. The sequence continues at coordinate 21,143,857 of CM065895.1, forward strand.
ACAGATTAATGGCACTGGTATTATCACATTTAATAGACACTTGTTTCATGTCAATACCATAATCTCTCATTTGTTGTTTGATCCACAACACTTGAGCACTACAACTACCAGCTGCTATATACTCAGCTTCAGTTGTGGACTGAGCTACACTGTTTTGCTTCTTGGAGAACCAAGAAATTAACCTATTTCCTAAGAATTGGCAAGTACCTGAAGTACTTTTCCTATCTATTTTGCAGCCTCCAAAATCAGCATCTGAAAATGCATGAAGGGCAAAAGTAGAGTCCTTGGGGTACCAAAGTCCTAGTGAGGGAGTGTCTTTGAGGTATCTAAAGATTCTCTTAGTTGCCAATAGATGTGATTCCCTAGGAGATGATTGAAATCTAGCACAAAAGCACACACTAAATAATATATCTGGTCTACTAGCAGTTAAATAAAGCAAAGAACCAATCATAGACCTATAGAGTTTAGTGTCTACACACTTACCACTTTCATCTTTGTCAAGCTTGATGTTGGTGCCCATTGGAGTGGTTTGAGATTTGCAATTGTCCATCCCAAATCTCTTGAGCAAGTCCTTGGTGTACTTTGCTTGATTGATGAATGTTCCATCCTTTGTTTGCTTCACTTGAAGTCCCAAGAAGAATGTGAGTTCTCCCATCATGCTCATCTCAAATTCTCCTTGCATGATCTTAGCAAATTCTTGGCATAAAGACTCATTAGTTGAACCAAAAATAATATCATCTACATATACTTGTACAACTAGTAAGTCCTTATTTTTATTTTTTATGAATAATGTGGTGTCTACCTTTCCTCTTGAGAACCCTTTTTCTATTAAGAACTTTGACAACCTTTCATACCAAGCTCTAGGAGCTTGTTTTAACCCATAAAGTGCCTTAGATAATTTGAAAACATGTTCAGGAAATTCATGATTTTCAAATCCGGGAGGTTGCTCTACATAGACTTCTTCATTAATGAAACCATTCAAGAATGCACTCTTTACATCCATTTGATATAACTTGAAATCTTTATAACATGCAAAGGCAAGTAACATTCTTATTGCCTCTAATCTAGCTACCGGTGCATATGTTTCATCATAGTCTATGCCTTCCTCTTGTCTATAGCCTTGAGCAACTAGCCTAGCCTTATTCCTTACGATCACACTATTTTCATCCATCTTGTTCTTAAATATCCATTTAGTTCCAATTATTGAGTGATCATTAGGCCTAGGAACTAGTTTCCATACTTTGCTTCTCTCAAATTGATTTAATTCTTCTTGCATTGCTAGGAACCAATTATTGTCTTCTAAGGCTTCATTGACATTCCTAGGTTCAATTTGAGATACAAAGGCTATATATTGGCACATATTCCTTAGGGATGATCTAGTTCTAACTCCAAGAGTTGGATCTCCTACTATTTCACAATCTTTTACATATCCTAACTCTCTTGGTGCTCTAGGCTCTCTTTCTAAAACCTCTATTTCTTCTGCATCTTCTTTATTCAAGTCAAGTTTTTCTAGAAAGTCATCTTCTAAGCCTTCATCAAATATTCCAACATTTTCATCATTGGTTGAATCTTTAGATATATTATTTGATTCATCAAATATAACATGAATAGACTCTTCAACCACTAATGTTCTTTTGTTATATATTCTAAAGGCCTTTGAATTCAATGAATATCCTAGAAATATTCCCTCATCACTCTTGGCATCAAATTTTCCTAAGTTATCTTTTCCATTATTTAGAACAAAGCATTTGCAGCCAAAAGGATGGAAGTAACTAATGTTAGGCTTCTTGCCTTTGTAGAGCTCATAAGGAGTTTTCTTTAGCATGGGTCTTATCATAGCTCTATTAATTATATAACATGATGTGTTTATAGCTTCAGCCCAAAAGTACTTTGGCAAGTTATTTTCACATAACATGGTCCTAGCCATCTCTTCCAAAGTTCTATTTCTTCTCTCAACTACACCATTTTGTTGTGGTGTCCTAGGGGCTGAAAAGTTATGGCTAATTCCTTGATCATTGCAATACTCATTAAATCCTATATTTTCAAATTCTTTGCCATGATCACTTCTAATGCTTGTTATTGTATATCCTTTTTCATTTTGAGACACCTTTGAGTAAGCTATGAATTTCTCTAAGGCTTCATTTTTTACTCTCAAAAAGAACACCCAAGTGAACCTAGTGAAATCATCAACTATTACAAAATCATAGTGTTTCCCACCTAGGCTAGTGGTTCTAGTTGGTCCAAACAAGTCTAAATGCAGTAATTGAAGAGGCCTAGTGGTGGATACACTATTCTTAGGCTTAAAAGTTGTTCTCTTGTGTTTTCCTTTAACACAAGCTTCACATATTTCTTCATGATCAAAAGGTATTTTGGGTAAGCCTATAACTAGATCCTTTCTAGCTAATTTGGATAGCACATGCATGCTAGCATGACCTAGTCTTCTATGCCATAACCAAGATTCCTTTTTGTTATCTACCATTAAGCATATGTTTTCATTTTTGAGTTCATTAAGGTAGACTATATATATGTTACCTTGCCTATGACCTAGAAGAAGAATTTTATTTGACTTAGGATCTATAACATTACATTTCATGCAATCAAAAATTACTTTGTAACCTTTGTCACAAAGTTGACTAATGCTTAGTAAGTTATGCTTTAGACCCCTAACAAGTAATACTTTTTCTAAAGAGAAATGATCATTACCTATTGAGCCACTTCCTTCCACTTGGCCTTTGGAGTTGTCCCCAAAAGTGACTTCTCCACCAATTTTCGATTTGAAGGAATTGAAATGGCTTTTATCACCCGTCATGTGCCTTGAGCATCCACTATCTAAGTACCAAGCTTCCTTTGTTTTAGCTTTGTGGCTATGCTCAATCACCTACAACAAAAAAAATAAACACACTCAAGTCTTAGGTACCCAAATTCTCTTGGGTCCTTGGAGGTTAGTAAATGCAATTCTTGATCCCATTGGGATCCATTTTGCTAATGCATTGCAGTCCTTGGAATGAATTACCTCTTTTGGAATCCATATCCTTTTTACAATTTTTCTTTTAAGATTCCTCATCTTTATATTGCAATAATGTGACTTATGTCCCTTCTTATTACAATATGAACAAATAATTGCAGGTTTATTCATGCTCTTCCTAGCAATAAAACTCTTAAGATGGGTCTCCCTACTTTGTGCATTATACCCTAAGCCATTTTTGTCAAAAAATGCCCTTTGGGTTTCTAACATGCTATCTAGCTTTTGTTGCCCCATGTGAAACCTATTAAAGGAGTTATGTAAATTGCTATTTTTCTCCTTAAGGTCACAAATTTCTAAATTTGCAATCTCTAGTTTCTTCTCACATTCCAATTTATCTTTTAACATTATCTCATTTTCCCTTTTTAATTTAGATATTAACTTTTTATACTTCATGCTCATAGATTCATACTCTAATGCTAAATCATCAAATGCATCTTGCAGTTCATCAAAAGAGTATTCATTGATATTAGAAGTTACCTTTTCATCATCATCAATTGCCATGAAGCATAGGTTGGCAATGTCCTCATTTGATTCATCATCGGAGCAGTCACTGTCACTCCATGTTGCTACCATTGCCTTCTTTTTATGAAACCTATCATTAGATCTTTTGAGAAGAGGGCAGTTAAATTTTATGTGTCCAGGTTTTTTGCATTCATAACACACAATAGAGTCTTTTCTACCTACTTCCTCTTGTTCTCTCCTATTGTTTCTCCTATTGCTATTACCAGCTCTCATCCTCATGAATTTATTAAATCTTTTGGCAAACATTGCCATCTCAATATCCTCCTCACTGCCACTCTCATTTTTAATCTCCTTTTCAGCAGTGGATTTTAGAGCAACTCCCACTTTCTTGGGTGGCTCTTCATTTCTTTTAAGCGTCATCTCATAAGTTAGCAAGGAACCTATTAATTCATCTAAGGACAATGTGTGTGGATCCTTAGATTCCTCTATTGCTGTCACTTTAGCTTCCCATGCTTTAGGTAAGCTATTTAAAATTTTCTTTACCATTTCAATGTTAGAATATATTTTTCCTAAGGACTTTAGTCCATTAATTACATCTGTAAATCTAGTGAACATATCACTAATCGATTCTCCTTCCTTCATCCTAAAAAGCTCATAATCATGTGTGAGCATACCTACTTTTGTCTCCTTCACTTGGGTTGTACCCTCATGAGTTATTGCCAATTTATCCCATATTTGCTTGGCATTATCACACCCGGAGACTCTATTATATTCATTAGGACCTAAAGCACAAAATAATGTGTGCATAGCTTTAGCATTTAGTTGTGCACATTTAATGTCATTAGAATCCCATTCATCTTCTTCTTTGGGGATATCTCTTCCCTCTATTTTCTTTGTAGGGATTTGAGGTCCCTTAACTATAATTCTCCATACTTCATAGTCATTTGCTTGAATGAATAGCATCATCCTAGTCCTCCAATATGAATAATGTTCACCATTGAACATGGGAGGTCTAACCGTGGAGTGCCCCTCTCCTATCAAACTAGTTGCTACATTGTTAAGAGCCATTTGATCGTTTTCTAACTCTTAGGAAGTTGTTCCTACGTGATTAAAGAGTCCTAGCTCTGATACCAATTGTTGGCTCTACCGAGAGGGGGGGTGAATCGGTTTTCTAACAATTATGGCAGATTTTAAATTAATCACAATTTAAACACAAATGATAATGAATAAAACAGTGCAATATAACAATTTAATGCAGAGAGAAGGGAAGAGAAACAAACACAGTCACTTATAGAGGTTCGGCCAACTCTTGCCTACGTCCTCTCTCCTTGACCTTCTTGTCAAGTGCTTTCTTTCTCTCTTTCAATAGAGCTTACAAATTTCCTTTTACAGGTTAAGGAATAACCTCACTACCTTTGGCAATACAGAAAAAGTATTCAGCCTCTTACAATATACTCTCACTGAGGAACAATCCTCTTCTCTTTTAAGATAAGACTGAATACAATTTAATGCTTTAAAGTGGTAGGACAAGTGTAGCTATTTTGCACTTAAGCTTTTACAATGATTCTCAATGAATGAGCAATAGGGACACAAAGAATGAAAGAATTAAAGCTTGAGAATGTTTGAAATATGCAGCAATAGTGTCTCTATTCTCTTTGTCTTCAATGCTTGGTTAAATACTGAAGGATGGGTAGTTGGAGCATTAAATGCTATTCTTCCCGTTGTGTTTTTGCAGAAACTAGCCGTTGGGTGCCTCCAGTAGAGTGCCAGATCGATCTGCCTTCTTGGCCAGATCGATCTCTTAGTTATAAATCCTGCAAGATTGAAGCACAAATACACAAGGAGATCGATCTCATAGGTTAGCAGATCGATCTGTTAGTTTAAAAGTAATGAGGCAGATCGATCTGTCGAATAGGAAGATCGATCTCCTTAACTCTCTGTTTGAAGCAAGATCAATCTCTCAACAACACAGATCGATCTCTTTAGCTCTCTGACTTTGAGGAGATTGATCTCTTCCTTACCAGATCGATCTCTCAACTCTAGCATTAGCCAGATCGATCTCTTAACCCTTGTAGATCGATCTCATTTTACCTTAATCTCTTTACTACGTTATAAGGCTAGACAGATCGATCTCTTACTTCATGAGATCGATCTCTCATCAATTAAAAACCCAGGAGATCGATCTCTCATACCCCAGATCGATCTCTCATCAGCAGAACTCTAAGTTCTGGTACTAATCACTTCTAAACATGTTTGTATATCATCTTAACATTATTGAATTAACTTGTTTTGTCATTTCAAAATACATTAACTCAACAGTAGCTATAGGAGCCTTGGGCCTATCAATCATAGCTCGAGACTCATCTGCCCTCTGTCTCTTAGGCTGGCCCCTCCGAAAGTCCTGTCTCACAAACTCCGTTTGCTTACTCTTATCTCTGTTCTTTCTCTTAATTGCTGGAGGCTTCATCTTCTAGAAATCTCTCATTCTACTGATATCCCTCTCCTCCCTCTGAGCCTGTACAGGAGGCTGAGGCACCATGGGTACTGGAGGAACTTATGAAGGAGGTGGAGGTGGTGCTTGTGGAGGAATCGACACCGATGTACGAAATGGTGCCGTGTCAACTGAATTGGAAATGTTTGCCCCTAGATGTTGGGCAATCATGGTAGCTATCGACTCCAAGCCTCGCTCGAGGTGCTGCTCCAATCGCTGCTCGAACTGAGCCAAACGAGTACGAGGACTCTCTGGCTCCGATGGAGGAGGTGGAGGTGGCTGAGCCTTCCTCCAAAGACATCCACGTCTTCTACTCATCATGCAAGTGGTCTAATACCTGCGCATAATTCTAAAGATCAAGTCTTAATTCCATTAGGTATACATTACCTACAACCAGACAAGCACAAACATTGGGATGTAATTTTAGCCTTATTTTCGACACTGGCAGTACTAGACAACCTTCGCTCTGATACCACTTAAACTGTAACGACCCTTGACCCTTGAAATTTGAGGGAAATTTTTTTTTGAACTTAATTTACCCACTTATTCCCTTATTCACTTAGGTTGCATTCCAGTGCAGTGTCAAAACACTTTTCCTAATTCTTTATCCGTAATTATATTTAATTTTCATACTTTAACTTATATGGCCGATAGAAATTTCGGCAGCATAACGGCTTATATATAAGCCTACCCACCTGCAAAACAATTGGTTTGACAATCCTAGATATCCACAACTACCAAGCATGCTTTCCAACAATCCTAGATATCCACAACTACCAAGCATACTTTCCAAATCCACCTTTACAAATCAATACATCTATTTCAATTTAATACTTGTCATCTCAAAATATAATCCCAAAATAATACTGTTTACATCGTTTTCCTTACAAATTACATCCCAACACAAATATTCCCAATATATATGTCTGTGCGTACAGATATGTCTTGTACAGGAATGTAAATGCATACCTTTTTGCATGTATAAAAAGTAGTCTATGGTAGCTCTTCCCACCAGCCTACGTCGTGTACGCGGTAGGTAGCGCCTACGGATCACTACAAATGGTCTGAGAGGTAGAAAGGTGAGCTTTTGTGAAAAAACCCAGTAAGAAGATGTATTTAAAACGGTCGTAGTAATTCAAATATGTAGAAAATATAATAGTACGTATAATGATTACTTTTGAAACTAATATAAAAGGACATTCAAAGATTAAGAAAAATTGGAAACATCGAGATTCAAAGCGTAATTCTTTAAGTACGTGAACTTAACAGATATTAAGTAAACTTTTCATACATTCAGAATTCCAAAACAGCAATACATGTCAAATCACATACTATAAAATTAGATTCTGAAAACAGAGTTTAATTTTCAAATAGAGACTACATCGGCACATATAATTATCATACGGCAAATAACCAAGTCATCCTCCGTAGAGGGAATTCAGAACCTATGGCCATGGTAAGGCTGTAGACAGAATCAAGGTCGTACAGCGTTCAGACACCCGAAGGTGAAGTACAGGCGCCACGAGAACGAAGTACAGGAGCCACGAGGGCGAAGTACAGGCACCACGAGGGTGAAATACAGGTGCCAAGAAGGCGAAATATAGGTGCCACGAGGGTGAAATACAGGCACGAAGAAGGCGAAATATAGGCTCCACGAGGGTGAAATACAGGCTCCACGAGGGCGAAATACAGGCGCCAAGAAGGCGAAATACAGGCACCATAAGGGCGAAATACAGGCGCCACGAGGATGAAATACAGGCACCACGAAGGTGAAATACAGGCGCCACGAGGGTGAAATATAGGTGCCACGAGGGCGAAATACACATGCTTTAGCACATAACATAAATGGCCTTTAGTATCAAAACATATTATAGTTTTCATATTCGAAAACATCGAAATAAAATCATCTTATTCGAAAGATCATTTCAAAAGACACGCTCTTATTTAGAAGTCAAGTTCAGAAATATGCAATTATTCAAAAACACAAATACAGAGATCATATTCTTGATCAGAAATATAAATTTAGAAACATGCATGAAAATCATACTTCATGTCTTTGTAAGCTTTCCTTAAATCATGGTTCAGAAAGTAACTATTACTGTTTTAATTTATATCCCCTTACCTCGATCTATCGAAATTCACGAATTCGAGTGGTGATGCCTCTTAGTACCTCCTTTAATTCCTTCTACGATCACCTACACCGAAATCATATACTTAGCACCCTATTCATGCGAATTTTCCAAATTACGTTAAAATCGTAACCTATTCATTACTACTGCGTATGTACGTATTATTGTACATACCTAAGCCAACGTGCACGTTTATATATTTTCCTTACTATATATTATTTTGTACGTACAAATATTGACATACGCATTATTATATATGTGAGAACCCGTATATGTATAATAGTATATATGTACATAGAAATGTAAATTAAGTGAAGTATATGTCATGTAAGTCCATAAGTTAATGTACACACTTGTAATAAGAGTTGTGATTGTACATACAAGTTACATTATGTATAAATGTAAAGAAATGGACTTTAAACATGTGGAGAATGTGAGTAGAATGGATTATGAGTAGTGTGGTAAAATGGAAGTAGAATTGCATAAGTTGTGCACTTCCATTTGGTTTATATCGTATACTTTTGGTTATACAAGGATTCCACACAAGTTTCAATAGGAATAAGGTATGTATGGATGTCATTGTCAAGTCTCAAAAATGAATGAATGAGAAAATGATCATGGTAGCAAATTAAGGATATTTGAGCATGAGTTGCTGCAGAAGAACTACAGAAAATCTGGAAACTATGAAGGGGAGATCGATCTCATGGGATGAGAGATCGATCTGGAAGAGCCAGAATGCTCTTATTTGGGTAATGGAATAGAGCATATCGATCTCCAATGGAGCCAGATCATTCTCCTAAGCATTCTGTAATGAAAAGATCGATCCTCAAACACCCAGATCGATCTCCTTAGCTCTCTGTTTGGGAGTAGATCGATCTCATGCTTCGACAAATCGATCTCATGCTTAAAATGCCGTGCAAAAGAGGGATTTAAGGGGACTAGATCGATCTCTTCTTGGTGCAGATCGATCTCCTCAAGCTATTTCTATAAAAGGAGTGTTGAAAATCTGAAAATTTCGGGAAAAACACCATTCTTCCATTTTCAACCCAAAAACCTAACTTTCTCTCTCTAAAATCAGCCATTTCAGTAAGATTTGAAGAGATACCATTAGAGGCAAAGTTGTTCATATCAAAGAGAAGAACAACATAGTTGGAAGGCATTTTCCCATTATTGGTATTGAAGGAGTTAAGGGCATTGCCATTTGGAGCAAGAAGAGAAATCAGATTTGGTAAGATTCTAACACTCCAACTATGGTACATTGTTTATTTAATTGATTTTGGAGTTGTTTGGCATGAGTATGGATGGTTAGAAACTATCTAAAATGCATTAGAATGATTATGACCTAGAAATGGTCTAGTGTGAGAAAGTGGAATGTATGGTGATTAATGAGGAATGAGATGTCTAGAGGTGACAATAGTGTTATGGATATGATTTTAAGATGTTATTGGTGAATAAATTGTAAAATTTACCTAAAAGGGGTAAAATGTGGATTAAGGCATTGGTAAAATGCATAAGTGAATTGTATTGACTAGTGAGGTCAATTATGTCACGACCCAAATTACCTAAAAATCAGAGTAAATTTTTCGCTTTTTCATTTCCTTACCCGTCGTGAACAGTTACACTACTAAACAGTTGGGCTATGATTCGGTGTTAGTCACCTCTCACCTATTTACCATTTCATTTCCATAATCACATTCATTTACATATCAATTTATTTTAAATAAATGCATCCCCAATATTACATCCATGTACAGTACTGTGCCTCTATATGTTCAGATACAAAAATTATACAAATGTGTATACCTGATCTTGATAAGAAGCAGCGGATACGACTACTGTCGTTCTCTTCTACTGAATATACCCTGTGGGGTGGAAAATGAAAGGGTGAGCGAAACGTGCTCAGTAAAGCAATAATGTAAGCAGGTAGATAACTATACTATCTACGTGCTGATAATGTCATGATATAAAATCCTTTATATTTTGATCATGAGGAATGACTAAAACGATGCCACATGTATGTATATATCATATGAGAGAAATCATGAAATTGACATATAAAACACACATGGAAAAATCATGTATGACATCTTATGCTCGTCACATTAAAACTTATTAGTTTCATCATAAACTCATCACTTTAAAACTCATTTGTTTCATTATAGAACAACCACATCAAGGCTAAACCCATCTCTCGGGAATACCTTGATTCATTAAATCGCATTTCGTTTAAAAACATAAATCGGGACCTTACCCCTCTATCGGGTTTGTCCTGGTCTATCCAGACCGTATGTTATCATGTGAGGCATGTAGGTTACTGTATGAAAATCGAGGACTATGGCCATACTTTGTCCCTGTGATCCCAGGCTACACGGATCCCAGTGTGCGGGGTATCACAACTGCAACGGGAGGTGGGGTCAAGTCCTACCCGCCAGAATATCAAGTAACATCATAGAGTCATCATGACTGCACGGTACAGTGTTCTCCGTGTGACATACACGGTACATCGTACTCCGTGGACCCATATCATAGTCTGGGGCTGCCTGCCATAGGTCTTATCCACCCCAATACTATGTCGATAACCAACCCATATCTCAAAGTATATGTGCGAGCATCTCAACTCTCTGTGACACACAGTCTACAGGAGGCTTCTGCACGACTATATGCATGTCAACTCACGTCTAGTGCGAGCGAAGCTCCAGCACCATGCTATGCATATCATGATATCTAAAATCTCGTGCGAGCGAAGCTCCAGCACGGTTTTGTACATACACAAATTTCTCATACGAGCAATGCTCCAGTACGGCTTATTATGAGTAATAAATCAGTAAACTTGAGTGCGAGAAAGACTCTAGCACTTTTTTTATTCATGTAAATACGATAGGTGGCTCAATCTTGATAAAACATCTTTTAAAATGGTAACCGGTACAAACCGGTACCCTTTCGTATAATTCAAGAAATCAATAGCCAACCTATGTGTATATTTGCTTAAATCAAAGCAATACATTCATATAACACGTTAAAAACATGAAATCATGCAATTTACCTGCCTTACTACCCTTTTTGTAAATTTTATTCCTAGGGGCAAAATCATCTTTTCTTTATTCACATAAGCCCCAGTTTTCGTAAAATTATCATTTCATTTTCTAAATACTTTAAGTAATTCTAGACCCTGTAATTTCCCTCAAAATTACGCATAGAAATCTCTATGCGCCTACAAAATTCCCTTGCCTCAATTCTCGTCGAGCACGTATCTAAATTCCACTGTCGGAGGCTCGTCCGATCCGATTTGCTGCTAATCCAATCTTTGGGGCTGCAGATAATTATTTATCATGTCAATTTACCCCAATAAATATAATTCTCCTGTTTACTACAGTCGATTTTACTAATTGGGCCAATTTACTCTTATTGGGCCCAATCGCACCTTAATGGGCCTCGACCCATTTTCAGCCCGTTTCTACTAATTAAATTCCTTCTTCGGGTTTACTGGGCTCATTCAGGTTACCAATAATCATCGGGCTTCGTTCCAAACTCATTGGATAGCCCATACACTATTTACGATAATTACTGTAAAATTCTGAATAATATTCCTTTTTATACAGAATTATTCCGTAAAATAATCCAAACTCTGTATTAAATGACTTTAATTGTTGGGATTAAAATATACTTACCCAATATGATGCGGGATACGAAAATCGGAGCACAATCGGCTCTCGTTCAGGCTTTATCGTAAAACTGCACAATTAATATTTAATTTCGGGTTACTTTTCGATAAATATAATTTAAATAAATTTCCCGAAATTCAAAACGACCACTTTTGACCTCTTACCGACTTACCCGAAGTCCGGTGTATCCCCGAAAATTCTTTTCCTTTTTTCCTTTTTCTCTTTTTCTCCTTTTTTCCCTTCTTTCTTGGCTGAACCGGTTCAGTCCGGTTCAGACCGATCCGGTTCACTCCGGTTCACTCCGGTTCGCTTCGGTTCGGTCGGTTCGGTGCCTTTCCGGTCGGTTCTCCGTCGGCTTCCACCGTCAGCAGCTCCGCGGTGTCATCCGCAGCTCGAATCTGGTCTCGGGTTTGGCACGAGGTCGTCGAAAAGTGGCCGGTCCGGCTGTTCTCCTCTTCGACGTCGGTGGTTCTCCCTCTTTCCGTCGATTCCGACGCCGTCCGTCGGTTTCGCCAGCCGTGACCACCACCGATCGCGCCGTCTGGGCCTGAGGAAGCCTCGACTGGGGGTGGGGTTGACCAGATCGACGCCGGTCGCGTGAATCTCCCCTTTCCTCTCCCGGTTTCTCTCCCTCGATCCGACATTCTCCGGCGTCGGTGGGCTGCACCGCCGGTACCAGGGAGGTCGCCGGCCTTTCCTCTTCCTTTTTCGACCTTCACCTGGCCGATTGGGTCGCTGGTGGCCCGCCGGTCTTCTCCCCGATTTCGGCTAGCTTCTCCATTTCTCACTGCTTTCTCTCTCCCCGACTAAAGTTTCTGATTCCTTTTTTTTATTTATTATTATTTATAAAGGGTTTATTATTATTTTATTCATTAAAATAGTCAAAGATATTCTAAAATATCTACAAAATTAATTTTTTTATTCCAAATTCATTTATTTAATTTTATTTAATTTATTTTAACCATTTTCGGTATATTTTCTCCGTATTTTCGGGATATTGTCCCGAGTGAAAATTTCGATTAATTTTTGTAAATTCATATCTTGATTAATTGGACTCGAAATTTAATTATTTCTTTGTTATTGATCAAGATTCTCAAATCCATTATTTTTAATTAAATTTTCTTATCGAATTTATTCCGACTTTCGATCTTTTGACCGTTTTGCCCTTCACGTGTTCGAGATTAATTTAGACCGAGTTCCCTTCACGAACACTCACTCATTTCGCATTTTAAATCCTTATCTCCTGTCCGAATCCCGTTTCATTTAATTTGGGACCATTTTCAATTCTTTATAAGAAATTACGATATAATTTTCGAGTCTTACATAATCTCCCCCACTTAAGAAATTTGGTCCTCCAAATTAGAACCAAGTTAGTCTGTAAATCATTCTGGATATTTCACACATATCATACTCTATAATTCCCTTGTGACTTTTTCAGGAGTGTAATACTACCAACATACTTTAATTTGGGAGATCATCTTAAACCTCAACACTTCCTCCTTCCATCTAATACCCGAATCAAGTTTTCCAATCATATGTTATACTTTCATTGAGCTAAACTGTTGGAGCTCAAATCTGATCTCATACACGGGGTCTGGATAATATTTTCGAAGCATCCTAAGATAAGACACATTGTGGATGCCTGCTAAATTAGGTGGTAACGCCAACCTACAGGTCTTATCTCCCACTTTGTCCAATCTCTCTCCGGATCTCGTTACGTCCTTATGCTATGTCCTAAGGGCATGTAACTTCCAATAAAATAAATTCACCCTCAGTGAATTCCAATGGTTTTTGTTTCTTGTCAGCATAGCTTGTCTATCTGCTCTGAGGTGTTCTTAATCCTTCACAATTAACTGAACATCCTCAGAGGTTTGTCTTTCTAATTCGGAAACAATTTTCTATATCTGTTACCCACTTCTTATTATCCAAATCAGGGAAACAACCCTTACGACCATACTATGCCTCATCTGAAGTCATCCCGATACTCAAGTGACAACTGTCATTATTGGCGAATTCGATTGATAATAACTGATCATCCCACGAGCTTATCAGATAAATGGCACACGCTCTCATCATATCCTCCAGAACCTGTACAGTCCTCTCTGACTGACCATCTGTCTGAGGATGGAAAGCTGTGCTAACACTCAATCGGGTTCCCATAGCTTCCTGAAAAACGTTCCCAAGAGTGGGAAGTGAAGCGGGAATCCTTATCTGTACCATGCTCCCTGGAAAATACTTGGTGTTCTACAATTTTTCATACACATAAATCCGCCTACGTACTTAGAGTATCTGGGGACTTTATAACCAGAAGGTGGGTAGACTTAATCAATCCATCAACTATCACCCAGATAGCCTTATGATTCATCCGGGTACTCTATAACCCATCACGATATTCATGGTAACTTGTTCCCATTTCTGTGTCAATATAGGTAGAAACTACAATAACCTTGCAACTTCTTTTCTCTACCTTACTCTGCTGACATACGAGATACTTCTCCACAATCTCTACTATATCTCTTTCCACATCTGACCACCAATAACCTTTCTAGAGATTTCATATATATATTTGTTACTTTTCGTATGCACTGTATATCCCGAAGAGTGAGCTTCTGACAATAACTATCTCATCACTGTGGTCCTGGGGAGCACTTATACTATCTCTGAACCTCAGTAAGCCATCATCTCTCTCTGTGAACTTTATCACTGTACCCATCTGAATCTGACCCAAACTATCGACACCATGTCTATCATCACGCTAAGCCTGTCAAATCCGGGCACTCTCATCCGGTTCTAATCTCAGGCTAGCTGTCACATAATCACTGTCATCATCAGAAGGGATCACATCACTACTGAGGCTCACAACTGCTCTAGCAGCTCACGCTCCCTGACCATCATATGTGGTACCATCCCGAGGCTCTTTCTACTCAAGGCATCAGCCATCACATTAGCCTTTCCTGGGTGGTACAATTTCCACAATCATAATCCCTCAGAAGCTCTAACACACTATGTATTCTCATATCCGACTCTTTCTTGTGAAAATAGATACTCGGGGCTTTTATGATCAGCGCATACCTAAAATTTCTCACCGTATACATAGTAGTGTCATATACTCAATACCACTATCGCTGTCAACTTTAAATCATGGGTCAGATAGTCCTTTCATGATCCTTGAGTTGTCTGGATTCATAATCGACTATCTTCCCTTTTGCTTCAATACGCAGTTCATTCATTATTTTGAGGTATCCATAGACTCATGAGAAACCTCTTAATTTGTTGGGTATGGTGAGAATGAATGCGGTGGTCAGTTTATTACTTCAATACACCAAAACTCCTGTTACGCCTATCATCTCATTCAATTACAACTTTTTCTAAGTTAAACGTGTCAATAAAGTAGTCCATTTCGAGAATTCTCAACAAATCATTTGTAAAAACAATCTCCAATTGTTGCTTATAATTTCCCTGGACTTTAAATACACCTAAATATCATCAATATGGATGATAACAAATCGATCCAGGTAAAGTTTAATTAACTTGTTGTAGTTGACTTCCACTGAATACTTCAATTACTCATTTCCTTGACCTATGTACGCATAAACGTATAATGTTCTTCCAAAATCGCTTCCATTGAAGCTACTAACCCGCATCATTTCCTTTTTTAACGGCTTTTATAAAATTTTAAATTTTTAAACTTTCCTGATTAATCGAATTCTATATTTCTTATCGTACCAGTAAAGGTACCCTAATTTTAAATGTATATTATTACGACTGTCGATTTCTATTTATAGGTTACGTGTATACTTTTAGACGCTGTCAAGTCTTCAGGCGGGGAGGTATTTTGAAATACCTTTATTAGCCCTCAAACTTGACCACAATTACTTTACATATTAGTCCATGTGGTCACAATTCATATTCGCTACTAATTGCTTTAATCCTAATTACTTCACGTATCAGAGATATTCTTACCTTGCATACGTCTCTTATTCCAATGGATTTTGTATTCAGGATCTTTCACATCGCAAAGCTTATCTCTTTTCGTATATTACTTATAACCAACTCTGTCATTACTTATTCCGTGAGTACAATCATTTACTCCTTTAATTTCAATCACTACTCCCCTTTTATCACTTGTCAAAACTTACAATATACTTTCCAGGGATAAAACATTACTGTCTTAGAATAGAACTCTGAACATCATAGTTTGCAGCCGACCAATTGAGATTTATTCTCAATATTACTTCAATTTATTCATAGTCCATTGAATAAAATCAACTGACTTATACTTCTTCCCCCGTTTTCAACATATAATTTCTTCATAATTATTCCGTTAATTAACCCTCCTTCATTGGGGTACTAACTATCAGCATTGTGCCGATGGGTATAGGCATTCACGTCTTTTACTCACTTACATACAAATGAAGGCGGTATGAAGAAATACGTGGTACCAGGATTAATTAAAATAATTATTTCTCTATTCACAACCAGTGTGGTATCTTTCACCACATTATATGAAACATCAAAATGTCCTGGTCCAAGGCATACACTCGCTCTCTTCCAACAGCCTACTTTCCCCTTTTCTCTTCGACTATGGCCTCCCTTTTTTGGTGCAGGGATATCAATAGGGTTTTCTCTGTCTCT
Organism: Firmiana major; assembly: GCA_033439115.1. NCBI lineage: Eukaryota > Viridiplantae > Streptophyta > Magnoliopsida > Malvales > Malvaceae > Firmiana > Firmiana major. Next base: position 21,160,261 of record CM065895.1, read on the forward strand.
TTGCTCTTCTGTAGGGCAGTCTTACCCAACTCTGAGCAATCATTATAAGTGGTCCATCTTACCACACTTAACGCCTATTTTAGTCAGTAAAGTGTAGGTGTAGGCCCTACTTCCGTGGTATCTACCACACATCCTACACTGCTTACATTGCTACACTGCTTATACTGCCACACTGCTATACTGCTCACCCTGCTATGGAGTAGGTCGGGGTTCTCCAATCACAATACCCCTCATAAGTGTTAAATTGGATATATTGGGGCCTTACCAATCATCTTACACCGTCACTCATAAACTCTAATCTCTTACCAACTGGTCTCTTTCCCGCTCTGACATTTCTGTCATTCTCTATTTTCTTTTCTGTCTCTATTTCGGCCCTTACTACATTTCCCAATCTCAGAGGCGTTCAACACATGATCTTCTTCATGCAACTGTATTCTGCGTACTGCCTCGATATAAGTAGTGAGCTAATCGGACTCTAATCGATAATTTGAGTCCTTTCATGAACTTTTGGGCTTTTCGACTCTCACTGTTCACAATATCGGGTTCATACTTGCTCAGGGATGTAATCTGAGATTCATACTCATCAATCAACCAATGACTATGGGCAGTGTAAGAAATTTTAATTGTAATTTCCTTTAAATAGTATTCAAAATATTCTGTCACCGGAATACATCCAGAATTATTTCTCGTCGGTTCTGGACGTCTAATGCTTTAGATTGGTCGAGCGGACTTCCACCAATGTTCCGCCTCGACTCCAACATAAACGTATTTAAAAGTCACTTTCTCGATCGACATACACTGAAATAATTCATAGCACTTCAATATCTCATACACCTAGTCCTCAATAACTATTGTTTTCTTTACTTCGCTATATACCGGAGGGGTGTGAAAATCTCTATAGTCAGAGGCATCTGTTTAGGCTTTACCCTGCCTATCCTTAACTACATGCATAGACTGAGTAAACAACTTCGAAATATTTTCTACACTCCACTCCATCCTCTTGGAGCGTGTCTAATACTGTTTGGTCTCTTTATAGGACCCTGTGGAGTATGCTCATCATCAGCCTCCACCTCACTCTCATTTTGAGTCTCATGTGACGACTCATTCGACTGTCAGGCCGATCTCTATGGCCTCGAGCATGTGTACTTGCCCCTCTACCATAGCGGCTATCATTTATAAAAACTATATTCTTGCATTCGAAACTAAATTCTTAGCTGCTGTTCCATCTTGATATACACAATTGTATCTAAACAATGCACAGTACATGGGGATGTAAATTTACTTAACCACTAACACCGACTCATATCAAGCCAACTCAGCTCTGATACCATCTTTTCTGTCACGACCCAAATTATCTAAAAATCAGAGTAAATTTTTCGCTTTTTCATTTCCTTACCCGTCGTGAACAGTTACACTACTAAACAGTTGGGCTATGATTCGGTGTTAATCACCTCTCACCTATTTACCATTTCATTTCCATAATCACATTCATTTACATATCAATTTATTTTAAATAAATACATCTCCAATATTACATCCATGTACAGTACTGTGCCTCTATATGTTCAGATACAAAAATTATACAAATGTGTATACCTGATCTTGATAAGAAGCAGCGGATACGACTACTGTCGTTCTCTTCTACTGGATATACCCTGTGGGGTGGAAAATGATAGGGTGAGCGAAACGTGCTCAGTAAGGCAATAATGTAAGCAGGTAGATAACTATACTATCTACGTGCTGATAATGTCATGATATAAAATCCTTTATATTTTGAGCATGAGGAATGACTAAAACGATGCCACATGTATGTATATATCATATAAGAGAAATCATGAAATTGACATATAAAACACACATGGAAAAATCATCATGTATGACATCTCATGCTCGTCACATTAAAACTTATTAGTTTCATCATAAACTCATCACTTTAAAACTCATTTATTTCATTATAAAACAACCACATCAAGGCTAAACCCATCTCTCGGGAATACCTTGATTCATTAAATCGCATTTCATTTAAAAACATAAATCGGGACCTTACCCCTCCATCGGGTTTGTCCTGGCCTATCCAGACCGTATGTTATCATGTGAGGCATGTAGGTTACTGTATGAAAATTGAGGACTATGGCCATACTTTGTCCCTGTGATCCCAGGCTACACGGATCCCGGTGTGTGGGGTATCACAACTGCAACGGGAGGTGGGGTCAAGTCCTACCCGCCAGAATATCAAGTACCATCATAGAGTCATCATGACTGCACGGTACAGCGTACTCCGTGTGACATACACGGTATATCGTACTCCGTGGACCCATATCATAGTCTGGGGGTGCCTGCCGTAGGTCTTATCCACCCCAATACTATGTCGATAACCAACCCATGTCTCAAAGTATATGTGCGAGCATCTCAACTCTCTGTGACACACAGTCTACAGGAGGCTTCCGCACGACTATATGCATGTCAACTCACGTCTAGTGCGAGCGAAGCTCCAGCACCACGCTATGCATATCATGATATCTAAAATCTCGTGCGAGCGAAGCTCCAGCACGGTTTTGTACATACACAAATTTCTCGTACGAGCAATACTCTAATACGGCTTTTTATGAGTAATAAATCAGTAAACTTGAGTGCGAGAAAGACTCTAGCACTCTTTTTATTCATGTAAATACGATAGGTGGCTCAATCTTGATAAAACATCTTTTAAAATAGTAACCGGTACAAACCGGTACCCTTTCGTATAATTCAAGAAATCAATAGCCAACCTATGTGTATATTTGCTTAAATCAAAGCAATACATTCATATAACACGTTAAAAACATGAAATCATGCAATTTACCTGCCTTACTACCCTTTTTGTAAATTTTACTCCTAGGGGCAAAATCATCTTTTCTTTATTCACCTAAGCCCCGGTTGTCGTAAAATTATCATTTCGTTTTCTAAATACTTTAAGTAATTCTAGACCCTGTAATTCCCCTCAAAATTACGTATAGAAATCTCTATGCGCCTACAAAATTCCCTTACCTCGATTCTCGTCGAGCACGTATCTAAATTCCACTGTCGGAGGCTCGTCCGATCCGATTTGCTGCTAATCCAATCTCTGGGGCTGCAGATAATTATTTATCATGTCAATTTACCCCAATAAATATAATTCTCCTGTTTACTACAGTCGATTTTACTAATTGGGCCAATTTACTCTTATTGGGCCCAATCGCACCTTAATGGGCCTCGACCCATTTTCAGCCCGTTTCTACTAATTAAATTCCTTCTTCGGGTTTACTGGGCTCATCCAGGTTACCAATAATCATCGGGCTTCGTTCCAAACTCATTGGATAGCCCATACACTATTTACAATAATTACTGTAAAATTTCGAATAATATTCCTTTTTATACAGAATTATTCCGTAAAATAATCGAAACTCTGTATTAAATGACTTTAATTGTCGGGATTAAAATATACTTATCCAATATGATGCGGGACACAAAAATCAGAGCACAATCGACTCTCGTTCGGGCTTTATCGTAAAACTGCACAATTAATATTTAATTTCGGGTTACTTTTCGATTAAATATAATTTAAATAAATTTCCCGAAATTCAAAACGGTCACTTTTGACCTCTTACCGACTTACCTGAAGTCCGGTGTATCCCCGAAAATTCTTTTCCTTTTTTCTTTTTTCTCTTTTTCTCCTTTTTTCCATTCTTTCTTGGCTGAACCGATTCAGTCCGGTTCAGACCGGTTCAGACCGGTCGGGTTCACTCCGATTCGATCGGTTCGGTTCCTTGCCGATTGGTTCTTCGTCGGCTTCCGCCGTCAGCAGCTCCGCAGTGTCGTCCGCAGCTCGAATCTGGTCTCGGTTTGGCACGAGGTCACCGGAAAGTGGCCGGTCCGGCTGTTCTCCTCTTCAGCGTTGGTGGTTCTCCCTCTTTTCGTCGATTTCGACGCCGTCCGTCGATTTCGCCAGCCGTGACCACCACCGATCGCGTCGTCTGGGCCTGAGGAAGCCTCGGCTGGGGGTGAGGTCGGCCAGATCGACGCCGGTCGCCGTGAATCTCCCCTTTCCTCTCCCGGCTTCTCTCCCTCGATCCGACATTCTCCGGCATCGGTGGGCTGCACCGCCGGTACCAGGGAGCTCGCCGGCCTCTCCTCTTCCTTTTCTGACCTTCACCTGGCCGATTGGGTCGTCGGTGGCCCACCGGTCTTCTCCCCGATTTCGGCTAGCTGCTCCGTTTCTCACTGCTTTCTCTCTCCCCGACTAAAGTTTCTGATTCCTTTTTTTATTATTATTTATAAATGGGTTTATTATTATTTTATTCATTAAAATAGTCAAAGATATTCTAAAATATCTACAAAATTAATTTTTTTATTCCAAATTCATTTATTTAATTTATTTTAACTATTTTCGGTATATTTTCTCCGTATTTTGGGGATATTGTCCCGAGTGAAAATTTCGATTAATTTTCATAAATTCATATCTTGATCAATTGGACTCGAAATTTAATTATTTCTTCGTTATTGATCAAGATTCTCAAATCCATTATTTTTAATTAAATTTTCTTATCGAATTTATTCTGACTTTCGGTCTTTTGACCGTTTTGCCCTTCACGTGTTCGAGATTAATTTAGACCGAGTTCCCTTCACGAACACTCACTCATTTCGCATTTTAAATCCTTATCTCCTGCCCGAATTCCGTTTCATTTAATTTGGGACCATTTTCAATTCTTTATAAGAAATTACGATATAATTTTCGGGTCTTACAAATTATGAGTTAAAAACATTAACTCAAATGATTTGAATGAACGAATCGCAGCTTTCGAGGATACGCCGGGGCGAGTTGAGCCAAGAGCGTGAGAAGCTAAGAGGAAAGGAGTCACACCAAGTAAATCGAGGTAAGGGAATTGTGTGGACTCTTAGAGATATCTGTGCGCAATTTAGGTGCATTAAATGCTTTGCTAGATTGCATGTGATATAGGAAATGATGTTGGGTGATTGAAGGGTAAAAGTTGGGAATTTGAGAAATGTGCATGAAAACAAAAGCATATTACTTGAAAATCATGTTTTATTGCTTTTTAGCAAATGATTTGGTAGGTTGGCTAATATTTGAAATGATTTGCAAAAGAGTTGAGTTGTTTTGGTTTGTTAACCACACTTTGCAAACAAATGAGCCACCTACATCATTTTCGTGAGTATGAAAGCGTGCTAGAGTACTACTCGCACGGGATTTGACGTGTTTTATACACATGAGTGCTAAAGGCACTAGTTTTCACATGGATTTCATAATTATTTTGGCATTGTGCTTGGAGTTTGTCTCGCATTGGATGCCCACCTTGCATGTTGCCGTGTTTGGAGCTTCGAGTAGACTGGGTGTCACATCGATTAAATAGGCTCACACGTGCATTATTTTGACATGATTAATTAGCCGTGTTAGGAGTTTCGGGTAGACAAAAGGTCGTACCGATTAAATAGGCTCACACGTGCATTTAAGATGTGGCGTGATATGATGTGTTGATTGGGTCCACGGAGTACGTTGTACCGTGCACGTAGCATAAAGTATGTTGTACCGTGTTGAGATGTGATGTGCCGTCTTCGGACGAGATCTGCTATGGACCAGCAGGTAGGATTTGACCCACCTCCCGTGTGGAAGCAAATAGTGGTGATATCCCGCACACCTGATCCGTGTAGCCGGTATCACAGGTTATGTACATAGGCCTTGAGGTTATTACCTGTTGTTGAACTGCCTATCTCACATGTCTATTGCTTTGAGAATAAATCCATGTTTGAAATGATTTGTGGGTCAGGAAAGTCCAAGGGATGGGCTGAGACCTGACCAGTGTTGGATTGATTTGTTAATGGTTTTTAAAGTGCACGGATGCATAATGTTTAATGCCATGCTTTATTGTGAAAATGCATGATGTTTAATGCCATACTTTATTGTGAAAATGCATGATGGTTCATGCCATGCTATTTGAGAAAATGCATGATGGGTAATGCCATGTTTTTATTCTGAATTATGCATGATGATTTATACCATGCTTTGAGTTGAAATGTGCACTGGATTTTAATAGCATGAATGCTTTACATACCATTAACACAATCATACACTCATGTTTTGAGATAAATGATGAATTAAATGCTTTTGAGCATGGCATCACGATCACGTAGATTGTGCAGTATCTACCTGTTCGCATGATTGCCTTACTGAGCGTGTGGTTTGCTCACCCCCCTTATTTTCCCCCTCTCTACAGAGTGTTGAGTATAGATTGAGTGTGACTGGAGGCGTTTCCCTTTTGGTAATCCATTGCATCCCATCGCTAAAGGTATACACATTTGGATTATTTTGTATCTAAACTAGACATAGCACAGTAGCATTTTGTATGTAACTATTGGGGATGTAAAACAATGTAAACACATGTAACGACTCTGATATATATATATATATGTATATATATATATATATATACATTTATACAAGTGTTTACTCATAAATAATGTTCAAATTGAATGGGTATGGTGGAATGAGTTAGACGTCGACACACAGCCCAACTGTTAAGAGTGTGGTTGTTCACGATCGAGGAAGGATGATTAACAATTGATGCATGAAAATGTGAAAAATTTGTACGTATTTTGGTAAGTTAAGGGTCGTGACAATATACATCTACGTGTATATACACATGAATATATATATATATACACTCCTATATATGTATTATTATTTGTTTTCATCTCTCCTTGTCACATGTATATATTTTTGTATGTACATATACTAACATATCAATTCCTTATATACACCTATATGTATATACTCAAATATATGTATATATTCACATAAATACATATATATATATATATATATTATTACTTGTTTCCATTATTCATCATCACATATATATATATTTGCCTACTCCTCATCACTCCCATTTTTTGTCTAATTAAATCTACACTAACAAACCTATATCTCAAATATATAAATATATATACATGTACATTAAATACACATATATACATATATATACATTTTACCTTTTCTCTTTCCCTTTTCTTCTTCTTTTTTTGCTTTTCTTCCAATTTCATCGGATGACAAAAGTGAAGAAACTGGCAGCAATTGTTGCTGTTTCAATGCAGTCCGCAAGGTGGAACCACCGTTCTGCCACCAAGAGGATGCCGCTGTTCCAAGGGTCCAAGGCTTCAGCTAAACCTTTCCTCTGTTTCGTCTAACTCCAGTTGAGGGGTGAACGTCTGCAACCCCTGCTGCCGTTTTGCTCCAGCTCTCGGTCTGCCTCAATTCATCTTCAATTTCCTTTCCCCCTCAGCTCCCAGTTTGCCTCAGTTCAGTTCCCTCAGCTCTCGGTCTACCTTCCAGTTTTCCAGCTGCTCCAACTTTCTTCCAGCCTCGGTTCATGCTTCTCTTTGCTTCAATTCCCAGCTTCAATCTTCACTGTACCAGCTCACCCTTGGCCTTCACTCTCTCGATTTCCAAATTTTTCCTGCTTTCGTTTCTTCTTCAGTTGCTCTGCCTCTCAGTCAGCTGCTGTTTCCCAGCCTTTCCTCTCGGTTTCAGCCTTGGTCCTCTTCTCTTCTTCTTCTCCTTCCCTTCTCCCATGGCCTTCCAGCCTTCTCTTCCTTTTTATTCCCTTTCTCCATTCTCTTCTTTCTTCCTTTCTTCTTCCTCGACAGAACCAGCTCTCCCCTTCTTTCTTCTTTTTTTCCTCTTCTTTTCTTCTTCTCCTTCCTTCCTTTCCCGATCAGCCTTCCTTCCTTTCCTTTCTTTTCTTTTCTTCTCTTCTTTTCTCCCTTTCCTTCTTCCTCTCCAGCCGACCAGTCCCCTCTCTTTTCTTTTCCTCTTTTCTTCCCTGCTCTTCCCACCCAGCTATCTCTGTTTTTTCCAATTGAATTTTGCTCTTCCTTTCTTTTGTTTCCAGGTGCGGGATTGGCTTCTTTTTGAAGCCAATTCCGTACACCTTATATGTATATATCTTAATATTATACTATATATATATATATATATATATTATTTTATATTAACATATATACATTATATTAGTATATGTTTATACATTATACCAATATATATATTAGTTGTTTGTTTATTTGTGTTTTTATTTCCATTTCCTTTTATTTCATTTAATCATTTTTATTTTTATTTATATATTATATACTATACATTTCATAGTATATATATATATATATATATATATATATATATATATATAGATTTGTTATATATATATATATATTATTATCCATCTATTTAAATGTCATGTATATTTATATATACATATACACCTATGTATATATATCTATATATACACATTTTCTTGTAAGATTATCCAAGGACATAATATCCATGCCTTCCATGAAATTCTCAATATTTCGAAAATTAAATATTAACGGGATTCCATCACTCCTCACGAATTCCCGATATAAGTTTTTACATCAACAATTTTCAACTAATAATTTAAAATTTTCCAATCCCTCCGTACTTACATTTGCTTCATCACTTCTTGTATTTCGGGTTCCCTGTCGTTCACGGGCTTCTCAGTTCCTATAGTCCTTGAGCCCTACAACGAATATTTACATTTCCATTAAAACATACTATTTTTATTCTTATATGGTCTAATTAAATATAGGAATTTCATGGGGTTTACACTACCAGTTTCATATTTTATTACACCCTTCAGTCTAACTCTCCATCTTTACAATAGGCATCAGTCCAATGGCAAAATAAATATATATATACCTATATATTTCTCCTGAACGCCTCCCCCAATTGTCACTTCTTAGACTGCTAAAGCCTTCCCCATCTATTTCCCTTTTATATCATTTATTCCTATCATATTTTATTTTGCTTCATAGCTCTGGGTCCGTGCCTATGTATGTATATATTTACACTCATATATGTAATATATATATATATATATATAAATATCTATGCATCAATAAGTATGCACGTGTACTTTTATTCCTACGTATATACATACAAATTTTTGTATAGTTGTATACTTTGTACATAGATATATATATATATATATATATATATATATATATATCTATACATCAATTTTGAGGAATAATTGAAATATTACATGTATACGTATATATGTATGTCTATGTATTTGATCGAATTCTCCGGTTGTCTAATGTTTATATTCAAATTAATTCACCCATATTCACACGTTTAACCTTAATTGTCTAAATTATTACTTAGAGACAACTCCAAGTGCATTGAAAATTTTCGGTATTTACAAAGTTCTTCACTTACCAAAACAGGGCAAATCTGTCCACTTTTTTTCTTTTGAGTTTTTCACCTAGAAAATGAACTTATTTGTGGCTGATTTTTTTTATATGTTATATAGGATTGGATGAGGAATATTTTATCCTTGTTGTCTGACACCTTAATCTAGCCGTAAGGTCACTGTAAAAATCACACAATGAGGGAAAAGGGAGGACGCCTGTGGGAATGAAGGGGAGGGGATTTCTCTCGGTTGGAAAGTCCAATTGGGTTGATTTTTATGCCTCCTGAAAGCTTAAGAAGTCTACTTTCAGACTTGAGAAATTGGGTTCAAATTCATTACCCTAAGGTCTTCAAATTTGACAAAAATGAGAGCTTGGTCGGCAAACTAAAGAGGACAGATTTCTGTCATGCTTTGAAAAAATTCCAAAAAATAATTTTAGTCCAATTTTCTTCATATTTCCACTTCTAAAGTGTTATAATATGTCTCTAGTGTTGTCTATAAAAATTTTGAGGTCACTTGTTTAAGAAAAATTCCCCGATTGATCCCATTTTGCGCGATTTGGTCAATACCGAGCAAAATGGCTCAAAGTTTTCAATTTAACTTAAAAATAAATTTGATCTTCGAAACCTCCATATTTCCACTTGATTTTGATTTATCAAGTAAATTTCACCTTATATTAATTTTCTATGGCCTCGTAATAATTTTTGAGAATTTCTAGAATTTAATCCGAATTTATTCTCTTTTTCGAGCTCATTTGCTCGGTTTAGTGCAAAACCCAAACCTTACTAACTTTTTCACTTTCAATCCCTTAGTTTTCATTTCTAAACATTATTTCATTCTCAAACATGTAATTCTTAAGTAATTCTCAGGCTTAGAGTCTTACCTCGATTTACGTGCTAGTGGGCCCCACACCATTAACCCGAGTGCTTCGGTGGTTTCGGGCCTGCACAATATTATTTCGAGTTCTTAATTACTTCTTAGTTTTCCAAATAATAAATAAAGTGAGAAAAATTTGGGTTTCACATTTCTCCCCACCTTTTAGGAATTCGGTCCTCCGAATTCAAACTGGTCCATCGAATAACTGCGGGTACTTCTCTTTTATGTGACTTCTAGCTCCCACGTAGCTTCTTCTATCGAGTGGTGTGGCCAGAGAACCTTTACCAGTGGAATCATCTTAGATCGAAGTACCTTATCTTTTCTGTCGAGGATCCGGATCAATTGTTCAATATAACTCTTGTCTTCATGAATCTCCAGTGGTTTGTACTCTATGACATGAGAAGGGTCCGGATAATACTTCCTCAACATGGAAACATGAAAGACATCATGTATACCCGACAACTGTGGGGGTAGTGCAAGTCGGTATGAAACGTCTCCCACTTTCTCCAATATTTCAAATTAACCAATGAAGCGAGGACTGAGCTTTCCTTTCTTCCCGAAATGTGTGACACCCTTCATCGGAGACACCTTTACAAATACAGAGTCCCCAACTTGAAATTCCAGATGACGTCTTCGCACATCTGCATAACTCTTTTGTCTACTTTGTGTTGTCCTCAATCTATCATAGATTAACTGAACACCTTTAGCTGCTTGTTCAACTAGTTCGGGAGGAAGTATTTTCTTGTCACCCACATCTTCCATGCAATCGGAGACCTACATCTCCTGCCATATAGAGCTTCATAAGGAGTCATACCAATGCTAGCATGATAACTATTATTATAAGCAATTCAGCGAGAGGCAAATGATCAACCCAAGAGCCCTTAACATATCCTCTAAGGTCTGCATAGTCCGCTCGGACTGACCGTCTGTCTGAGGATGATAGGGGGTGCTCAAATTCAATCGAGATCCCTTGGCTTCTTGAAAACGAGTCCAAAACCTCGAAGTGAACTGGGAATCTCTATTAGAAGTAATACTCACAAGAGCTCCATGTAATCGTGCCACCTCTCGGACATACAGTTCTGCTAGCCTATCCAAAGAATCAGTGCTCTTAATGGCAAGAAAGTGGGCACTCTTTGTCAGTCTGTCCATAATCACCCAGACTGCATCATGACCTCTCTGGATCTTTGGTAACCTCATAATAAAATTCATAGTAATATGCTCCCATTTTCAAGTAGGCACTGATAAAGACTTAAGCAGTCTTGCTGGCTTCTGGTGCTCAGCCTTAATCTGTTGGCAGACTAAACATCTAGCCACAAAATCTGCCACATCTTTCTTCATTCCTGTCCACCAATACACTTTTCAGAGATCATGGTACATCTTAGTACTACCTGGGTGCATGGTGAATCGAGAACAATGAGACTCTTTCAAAATACTCGGTCTCAGGGTGTTATCATGGGGTATACAAATACGGCCCCGAAATCTCAACAACCCATCATTACTGACTAAGAATTCTGACTGCGATCTCTCCTCGGCCTGACTAACCATATCTAGTAATTTTTGATCATTCCTCTGTTCTGCTCTGATTTGATCTAATATACTGGGCTCTATCTGTAGGCTAGCCATAAACCCATCCTTAACCTTATCAACACTGATTCTGAGCTCGGTGAACTGTTCTAACAAGTCTCATTCTCTAATAATCATATAAGACACCATACCCTTTTCTACAAAGGGCATCTGCTACCACATTCGCCTTGCTCGGATGGTATAAAATCTCGTAGTCATAATCCTTCAGGAGCTCTATCCATCTCCGTTTTCTCATATTCAGCTCCTTCTGATCAAAAATATACTTGAGACTCTTATGGTCAGTGAAAATCTAAAATTTTTCACCATATAAGTAATGTCGCCAAATCTTCAGTGCAAAAATTACTGCAGCCAATTCCAAGTCATGAGTGGGATAGTTAAGCCCTTGATCCTTTAGCTGACAAGAACCAGAAGCAACCACTCTACCATTCTACATTAGTACGTAGTCCAAACCCTGGTAGGAGGCATCACTGTAAACTGCAAATCCTCTTGAACCGCTCGGAATGGTCAAGACTGGTGCTGTGGTCAATCGGCATTTGAGCTCTTGAAAACTCCGCTCACACAGATCAGACCACTCAAATGGGACATTTTTACGGGTCAATTTAGACAGTAGAGCTGCAATCCAGGAAAATCCTTCGACAAACCTTCGGTAGTATCCTGCTAATCCCAAGAAACTCTGAACCTCTATCACTGTCCCCGGTCTCTCCCATTTTAATACTGCATCCACCTTGGACGGATCCACAGACACTTCGTCCTTAGATACTATGTGTCCGAGGAAGGCAATCTGTTCTAACCAGAATGCACATTTACTGAATTTTCCATACAGTCTCTTCTCATGAAGAGTTTGGAGCACAATTCTCAAATGCTGCTCGTGCTCCTCCCGAGACTTAGAATAAATTAGTATGTCATTAATGAATACAATCACAAACTTATCCAAATATTCTCGAAAAAACATCATTCCTCAAATTCATAAAGGCAGCAGGGGCATTAGTCAATCCAAAGGGCATCACCAAAAATTCTTAGTGCCTATATCGGGTCCGAAAGGCTATTTTCGGTACATCAGCCTCATTCATCCTTAACTGATGATAACCCGATCTCAAATCTATTTTAAAGCACATTAAGGCCCCTCTTAATTGATCGAATAAGTCATTTATCTTTGGTAAAGGATACTTATTCTTTATCGTTGCCTTATTCAACAGTCTATAATCAATACACAGACGAAGACTGTCATCTTTCTTTCTGCCAAACAGTACCAGAGCACCCCATAGAGACACACTCAACCTAATAAATCCCTTATCGAGCAATTCTTGTAACTTCTCTTTTAATTCCTCTAATTCGACCAATGCCATTCGATAAGGTGGCTTGGAAATAGGCTGAGTGTCAGGCACCAAATCAATTGCAAATTCAACTTCTCTCTCTGGTGGTAGCCCCGGTAAATCTTCTGAAAAGACACACGATTAGCAGCTAGCCAATCCATACCCAAAATTACATCAAAACCCGACATATTCAATAAAATTAGATCTGTTAATAGCTTTCTACCTGCTACCATGATTTCACAACTTTTACATATCATATTCGTCAATTGAGATTCATGCATAGGTGTACTGATATGTAACACGTGATTTAAGGACTCAGGTTTTAAATTCAATTTACATGCAAATTATGGAGATAAAAGAGTGTGTAGCACCTGAATCAAATAAAACATGTACGTAGCAATTACAGACCATAAGCGTACCTCTAATAGTATCGGAGGAGATGTCAGCTGCTCTCCGTCTATCGCTCGCAAATGTCCCTGTGGGATGGGCCTCTTACCCTTCTCTGCAGCTGTTGCTTTTCGCTGCAGGACCTGTCTCGGGGGAATCTGTACTTGCCTCTCAGGCTGTTTTGGTTGTTCCTGAGATTCATAAGGTCTCATTAATGGGCAATCCTTAATCATGTGTCCTGCCTCTCCACACCTGAAACATACATTAGTAGCGTAACGACATTCACCAACATGTATCTTGCCACAGTTCTTGCACAGCGACACTACTGTCCTAGGGCTTCGACAGTGGCAACACTACCCATAGGGATCTTGGGCTTCCTAGCCCCTATTTGAGACTCATCTGTTTTCTACCTCTTCGGCTGGCTCTTTCTCATATCAAATCGAGATGCTTGCATCCCCTTTCCTTTATCTCAATCTTTTGCTTTGTACCCATGCTCAGCTTGGGTCACATCTAAGCCCATTTCAACTTCTTGAGCCTGACCTAGAGCATCCTTAAAATCCATAAATCGGAATCCCAATAATCTATTCCGGATCCCTGATCTCAGACCTACCAAGAATCTCTCAATTCGGCGAGCTGGATCCCTAAGGGTGTCAGGATTATATCTCAAAAGGGTAGTGAATCGACTTTCATACTGATCAACAGTCGAACTGCCCTAAGTCAAATTCAAAAATTCTGCCTGCATCTTCTTTTGTTCTGTAAGCAAAATATACTGGGCCCTGAATGCATCTAGAAATGCCTCCCATGTAATATCTGCTGGATTATCAGCTAAGATTTTCTGTGTGGTCCTCCACCAAAATTTGGCCTCTTCCCTGAGCATATAGCTGGCCATAGTCACTTTCTCTTTATCCGTGCACCCTAAATACTGAAATACTATATCAAGGTCTATTGACTATCCCTCAGCCTTAATTGGATCCTTTACCACTATAAATTCCACGGGACTCATTTTCAAAAATTCTCACAACCTCTGGGTGTCTCTAACATCTAGGCTGTGGAGCTGCAAGCTGAGGTGCTGGGGCTACTTTGACGCCCCGGAAGCGCGAAAAATAGGACAAATTTAAAATTTATTTACATCAATTCACAATTCTGGGTGCATTCCTGTGTAGTGTCACGTATCATCATATATAAAATATAATTTACACCTCAGGATCTCATCATCCAACATCTATATGATACATCATATTCATTCTTCAATTCCAAATTAATTAATCCCAATACATCCTATACATCACTGTTCATCAAGTGTCTGTAAATACAACTTATGTCTGGGTACATGAAATATTAAAATATACCTCAAAGTACAATATATGGCCGGGAGCTCAAGTCCTCCATTAGCCATTACTCTGTACGTCGCAGGAAAACTCTCTTTACTTGAAGAAATCTGGGGGGAAATAAAACAGGGTGAGCTTCTAAATCGTTCAGTAAGGGGGTAAAGGACTCATTGATAAAATAATGATTTGCACAGTACAATCATTTTGTTTTGTGAGTGTAAACCCAATAAACTCAGTAGAAAAGTGTAGCATGAATAATTAAAACATCATCTCAACTCATTTCTTAAAGCTCATGTAGAAACATGATAATCAATAGCTTAAACCATGATTACAAGCATGTATAAAACAAGATGCGATAATGGCTTTTCTCATAAAACGTGATGAAAATCACCACAATAGTAATGCACGTGGCGCAGCCACCAAACACAATCTCATGTGTAAAGCGATACTAGGCAAATAAAACTCATATAAAAATTCGTCATGGCACATCAAAATGATTGAACTCATCCCCTAGGCGGACATCCACAATCGAGGAATTTCGTCGACAATAATACACCAATGGCTATGGTTCGCTGTAGAATTGATCAGAGTCGTACAGCCATCAGTCTTACATGTTATTAAAGCACGGCTCAGCCTTACATGCTATCAAAGCAATGCCACCCATCGCTGCCGTGGAGAGCGGTCATCTCACGTTACCAAAACGGAGGAATATCGGACTTACATGCTACCAGAGCAAGGCTCGATATGTATACAACATGACACGCCTAAGTCTCAGTAATAGCCATTATCATATAAAACCATTTTGCCTTCACGTAGCGCTCATAATGGTTTTTCTCATAAAACTCATCTCAAAATCGTTTTGTGCTCAACACAAAACATGTTAAAATCGAGCTCAAACCGGTAAAACCACACACACATTTCTCAAATCTCAATATGCCTTAACATAGAGCCCAAATCACTTTTCACTTTTTAAACTCAAAATGGTTGTAAAACAATTTCACATTTAGTTTACAACTCACAAAAATTGGGCCCCAACCGACTATAAAACCATGTGCAACAACTCATTCACAACTCATAAAAACATGCTTGTTTTCTCAAATTGCATTTCAGGCTACAATATGATAACAAAATCACATACACAAATGATTTTAAGTTTTCCCTTATCTCGTTGCACCTCGTATAGTGTAATGGTTCCCCCAAACAACGGACTTGCCTCGCATTCCTCTATGGAACTCTCGGGCTGTCCAAACAATGCTAAAACATTAATAATTCATCTCAATCACATCATCGAGCATATATTTGCTCATATTATTAAATACTACAAACCTCATTTTTCTCATATTCCTATCCTAATCCACATTCTCATCCATTACATTTCAAATCCTATATTTTTCATGCATAATATCCATGCCAAAATCACCTCATTGCCTCAATTCCAATTTATAGCCAAAATCCTAAAATTACTACAAATTGTATAATATCATCATCATTCCAACAAAATCATAATTTCATCAACTCTAATCATTTCATAGCTATTTTATCACAACACCCATAGTTACAATCACCAAAATCACCTCAATATCAAAGATTAAAGCTTAGAAATTTACCCAAAACTTATGGAGAGCTCTATTCACACCTCGATTCAATTCGTCCTTCGATTTCCAAGCATGTTGTTCTCCTTTGGATAAGGAACAACTTTCCTTCGTGCCACAACCTCTGATTCGAACAGAAATGGGCGATTTAGAGGAGAGAGAAAGCTAGGGATTTTAGTTTTTAAAAAGAGAGAGAATGAATTTCTAGAAAAACAAATGGGTCCTTATATAGGCGGAAGGTAGGAGATCGATCTGGTCCTTGATGAGATCGATCTCTTTTTGAATTTAGGAACGTTTTGGGGTAATTTTATGCCTAGGAGATCGATCTGTCATGGGGTGAGATCGATCTCTTAATTGCTTCATGAGATCAATCTGCTCCTTAAGGAGATCGATCTTCTGTTTACAGAATGCTTCATGAGATCGATCTGCTCCTTAAGGAGATCGATTTTCTGTTTATAGAATGCTTCATGAGATCGATCTGCTCCTTAAAGAGATCGATCTTCTGTTTACAAAAACATTTTGATATCTATCTTCTTGCCTATGGGATCGATCTGCCTATCAGTTCTTGCACATTTCCTGCATTCTGGAGCCATGATATCGATCTCTCATCCTTGGAGATCGGTCTAGCCTTCACAGATTGTACTGCTGCTGCATCAATTTGCTGTA
Source organism: Firmiana major (assembly GCA_033439115.1). NCBI lineage: Eukaryota > Viridiplantae > Streptophyta > Magnoliopsida > Malvales > Malvaceae > Firmiana > Firmiana major. The sequence continues at coordinate 21,177,240 of CM065895.1, forward strand.
AAACTTCCCAAAATCTATCCCATAGTCCATATTTCAATCCATACACATTCAAGATTTAAAAACCTCATCTTCGTATACTTCATCATATTTAAAACTTGTGTGTACATTAACATATCATAATTACATACACCAAATTACAATTCTCATAACTAGGGTATACAAAATTCTCAGTTCTCACATCCTCCCCACCTTTAAAGAATTTTGTCCTCCAAATTCAACTCGACTCATCAAATAGATGGGGGTACTTCTCCTTCTTGAAGCTTTCTAATTCCCAAGTTGCCTCTTCCATTGAGTGATGTTTCCACAATACTTTCACTATTGGGATACTTTTGGTTCTAAGTACCTTCTCTTTTCTATCGAGAATCCGGACGGGTTCCTCAGTGTAGTTTATGTCCTCTTATATGTCCATCTCTTCATACTCTATGACATGAGAAGGGTCCGAGTGGTACTTCGTCAACATAGATATATGAAAGACATTGTGTATTCCGAACATCTGTGGGGGTAATGCCAACCTGTAGGCTACCTCTCCCACTCTCTCAAGAATCTCGAATGGTTCGATGTATCGAGGACTCAGTTTCCCTCTCTTTCCAAATCTCATGATACCCTTACTCAGTGATATCTTCAGAAATACCGCATCACCAACATCAAACTCAAGTGGCCGTCTACGCACATTCGCATGGCTTTTCTGTCTACTTTGTGCAGCCCATAATCTCTCACATATGAGCTTCACACTCTGTATAGCCTGTTCAATAAGCTCGGAAGCATTTATCTTTCTGTCGCCCACTTCTTCCCAAGCTACAGGGGATCTACACTTCCTACCATATAGAGCCTCAAAAGGTGTCATTCCAATACTCACATGACAGCTATTATTGTACACAAACTCTACTAGAGGCAGGTGATCATCCCCTGATCCCTTAAAATCCATCGTACACGCCCTCAACATATCCTTCAGAGTTTGAATAGTCCTCTCTGACTGACCACTGTCTGAGTATGATAGGTGATACTAAAACTCAATCGAGATCCTATGAACTCCGAAAATTGGGTCCAAAATCTGGACGTAAATCAAGAACTCTGTCAGAAGTAATACTCACTGGAGCCTCATGTAATATAGCTATCTCACTGACATATAACTCAGCTAAGGCATCCACAGTATCTATACTCTTGATGGCCAGGAAGTGGGCACTTTTTATCAGTCTATCCACTATGACCCATATCGTATCACGACCCCTTCGGGTTCTCGGTAACCCATAATAAAGTTCATGGTGACGTGCGCCCATTTCCATGTAGGCACAAGTAAAGGCTGCAATAATCCTTCGGGCTTTCGATACTCAGCTTTCACTTGTTGGCACACTAAACATCTAGCCATAAAATCTGCCACGTCTCGCTTCATACCACTCCACCAATATCCCTTTCTCAAATCTCGGTACATTTTAGTAATCCCTGGGTGTATGGTGTATCACGAGCAGTGGGATTCTCTCAGTATCTGTCTCTTCAAGCATCATCGACTGGTACACAAATTCGTCCACTGAATCTCAATAACCCATCCTCACTAACTATGAGATCCGACTGCGAAGTTTGCTCAGCTTGGCTAACCATGTCGATCAACCTTTAATCATCACGCTGCCCAGTTCTAATTTGATCCATGATCCTGGTCTCTATTGGCAAGCCAGCCAAATATCTTGTTTCTACCTCTTTAACTCTGATCCGGAGTTCGTCGAACTACTTCAATAAATCCCATTCCCTGACCATCATAGCAGATATCATACTCTTCTTGCTCAGGGCATCAGCAACTACGTTCACCTTTCCCGAATGGTACAAAATCTCGCAGTCATAATCCTTAAGGAGTTCTATCCATCTCGTTTGTCTCATGTTTAACTCTTTCTGATCAAACAGATACCTCAAACTCTTGTGGTTAGTGAAGATCTAAAATCTTTCTCCATATAAGTAGTGCCGCTAGATCTTCAAGGCAAACCATAGCAGTTAACTCCAAATCATGCGTAGGGTAATTTCGCTCATGATCTTTCAACTGTTGTGACCCATAGGCGACCACTCTCCCATGCTGCAAGAGCACACACCCTAATCCTTGATGAGAAGCATCACTATACACTGAAAATTCTCCTGATCCCTCAAGGATAGTCAATACAGGTGCCGTTGTTAATCTCCTCTTTAATTCCTAAAAATTAAGCTCACATTAATCACTCTATATGAATGGAGTCTCCTTGTGCGTGAGCTTGGTCAAAGTAGAGGCAATCCTGGAAAATCCCTCAACAAATCTTCTGTAATACCCTGCCAATCTAAGGAAACTTCGTACCTTAGTAACTATCTTCGGTCTTTCCCAATTAAGCACAACCTCTACTTTAATTGGATCAACTGATACTCCCTCCGCTGAAACTATATGATCAAGGAAAGCTATTTGATCCAGCCAAAACTCACACTTATTAAGCTTTCTATATAATTGCTCATCTTTGAGTATCTGTAGTACTAACCACAAGTGTTGTGCGTGCTCCTCATAAGACCGAGAGTACACCAAGATATCATCAATAAAGACTATCACAAACTTATCTAGATAGTCTCTGAACACTTCATTCATTAACCTCATAAAGGCTGCAGGGGCGTTCGTCAATCCAAAGGAATCACTAGAAATTCATAATGGCCATACCTTGTCCTGAAGGCTATCTTCGGAATATCTTCTTCCTTAATCCTCAATTGGTGATAGCCCGATCTTAAATCAATCTTAGAGAAGACTAAGGTTCCTCTTAGCTGATCAAGTAGATCATCAATCCTGGGCAATGGATATTTATTCTTCACCGTTGTTTTATTCAACAGTCGGTAGTCTATGCATAATCTGAGACTACCATCCTTCTTCCTCACGAATAACACTGGTGCTCCCCACGGTGAGACACTGGGTCTAATAAATCCTTGATCCAATAACTTCTATAGTTGCTTCTTCAATTCCTCAAGTTCCACCAATTCCATCCTATATGGAGGTCTAGAGATAGGCTGAGTATCTGGTACCAAATCAATGGTAAACTCCAGCTCTCTCTCTCTGGTGGTAAACATGTAACTCATCTGGGAAGACATCTGGAAATTCACACACCACAGGTATATCCTCAATCCTCAGATGTTCCCGTTTATCATCTGAGATGAGTGTTTCATAACCTTCACATAAACAATCATATTTAGTACTCTCAAAAGCAACATCAAAATTTCAATTTGCTTACAAAAATTCCACACATTTATTTCCTCAAAATTTCAAACGTACACTGTAAGGTTTAGGTTGGGAGAAATTTACAATCTTAGTGTAGTAGTCTAAACTCACTCGATTGGTTGTCAGCCAATCCATTCCCAAAATTACATCAAATCCATGTATATTTAGCATCATTAGATCTGCTAACATTACTTTGTCTCCCACCTTGATTTCACACCCTCTACAGATTAAATCAGTTCTCTGGGACTCACGCATAAGGGTATTTACATGTAGTACATACTCTAAAGGTTCAAACTTCAAATTTAATCTAAATGCAAAATGCTCAAAAATAAATGAATGCGTGGACCCTGGATCAATCAACACATGAGCCTTATGATTACAGACAAAGAGTGTACCTCTTATAGTTTCTACGGAAGTGTTTACTGTTTCCTTGTCCAAAGCAAACCTACATCCTATTGTAATAGGCTTCTTTCCTTTTCTCTACAGCAGTGGCCCATCTAGGGGATTCACTCTCTAAGGCCACTGTCTAGTAGGCTCCGGAGCATGTGGTCTCTGAGGTTGAGAGCATTCTTTTACTCTGTGACCCATGTCTCCACATCTAAGACATCCATGGATCAACCCAATACAACTTCCCTCATGCGATCGGCCACAATTTATGCAAACTCTTATCTCAGGCTTGATATTTCAAGGGGTCTCACTGATGATAGGATAAGCTCTGGGTCTCTCCAATCTACCCTTCTATACCTCAAACCTTTCTCTTCTGAAGGAACCTCTCTGAACATTTGCCTGGGAAATCACTGGCCTCTTGCCCTTATCCCGAGTCACTCCACTGAACTCATTCTGGGATTGTACAATTTTGATTCCCCTCTCAATCTCTTGTGCTCATCTCAGGGCATCTCCAAACTCAGTAATACACAGCCCTATCAATCGATCTCTGATGATGGGCTTCAATCCATACACAAATCTCTCTGTGCGAAGCTTTTCATTTTTTAAGGTCTCTGGGTCATATCTCAATAGAGTAGTGAATCGGCTCTCATAATCATCCACAAACATATCGCTCTATACCAGATTCAAAAACTATGTTTGCTTCCTTCTCTGAGCAGCTCGTGGTACATATTGGGCTCTAAATGCCGTCTGAAACTCTTCCCAACCAATCACATCCTGGCTGGATATCAGAATACCCTAGGTAGTACCCCACCAATCTCGAGCTCTTCCTTTCAACATATAAGCGACCATATTGACCTTCTCTGCATCAATGTATCCCAAATAGTCAAATATGACTCTCAACTCAGTCAGCCACTCCTCAGCCTCAACAAGATCCTTTTTTCCTTTGAATGCGGGCAGATTCATTTTCAAAAAGTCCTTCAGTCGGACCATACTTATGTCATCAGGCTGAGTGATGAGAGGCACTGGGTCTATCTGTACTGGGGGCACGGGAGGTCTTAGTGGTGGTGTAGGAGTAGTACCCGAGGCATTAACTCCAAAATGTTGCGCGAATAGCGCTTCCATTTGCTCAAAACCTTACCGCACATCATGCTCAATCCGGTTAAATCAAGAGTTAGGACTCTCCAGTTGTGGGGCAGGTGGCGGAGGTGGCTCTGCCTGCCTCCTCGAACGACCTCGTCGTCCACTCATTCTCAATCTCAATACGTTTCTTGCGCGTGCACATTAAATTCGATTGAAATTTCAATCCTTGATTTCAGTTCATGACCAGACATATACAGACACTTGGGATGTATTCTATTTCACTTGACCAACACTGACAGTACTAAACACCCTAAGCTCTGATACCAAGAAAACTTTGTGACACCCCGGAAGCGAGAAAAACAGGGCAAATTTAAAATTTATTTACATCATTTCACAATTCTAGAAGCAATCTTGTGTAGTGTCATGCATCATCATATATAAATTATAATTTACACCTTAGGATCTCATCATCCAACATCTATATATTACATCATATTCATTCTTCAATTCCGAATTAATTAATCCTAATACATCTCATACATCACTGTTCATCAAGTGTCTGTAAATACAACTTAAGTCTAAGTACATGAAATATTAAAAAATACCTCAAAGTACAATATATGGCCTGCAGCTCAAGTCCTCCATTAGCCACTACTCCGTACGTCGCAGGAAAACTCTCTTCACTTAAAGAAATCTGGGGGGAGATAAAATAGGGTGAGCTTCTAAATCGCTCAGTAAGGGGGTAAGGGACTCATTGATAAAATAATAATTTGCACAGCACAATCATTTTGTTTTGTGGTGTAAACCCAATAAACTCAGTAGAAAAGTGTAGCATGAATAATTAAAACATCATCTCAACTCATTTCTTAAAGCTCATGTAGAAATATGATAATAAATGGCTCAAACCATGATTACAAGCATGTATAAAACAGGATGCGATAATGACTTTTCTCATAAAACGTGAGAAAATCACCGCAATAGTAATGCATGTGGCACAGCTACTAAACACAATCTCATGTGTAAAACGATACTAGGCAAATAAAACTCATATAAAAATTTGTCATGGCACATCAAAACGATTGAACTCGTCCCCTAGGCGGACATCCCCAATCAAGGGATTTCGTCGACAATAATACACCCATGGCCATGGTTCACTGTAGACTTGATCAGAGTCGTATAGCCGTCGGTCTTACATGCTATTAAAGCACGGCCCGCCTTACATGCTATCAAACCAATGCCACCCATCGCTGTCGTAGAGCAGGGTCATCTCACGTTACCAGAACGGAGGAATATCAGACTTACATGCTACCAGAGCAATGGCCGGACTTACATGCTACAAGAGCAAGGCCCGATGTGTATTCAACATGACACGTCTAAGTCTCAATAATAGCTATTATCATATAAAACTGTTTTGCCTTCACGTAGCACTCATAATGGTTTTTCTCATAAAACTCATCTCAAAACCGTTTTGTACTCAACACAAAACATGTCAAAACCAAGCTCAAAGAGGCAAAACCACACACACATTTCTCAAATCTCAGTACACCTTAACGTAGAGCCCAAATCATTTTTCACTTTTTAAACTCAAAACGGTTGTAAAACAATTTCACATTTAGTTTACAACTCACAAAAATTGGGCCCCAACCGGCTATAAAACCGTGGGCAACAACTCATTCATGACTCATAAAAAAATGCATGTTTTCTCAAATCGCATTTCATGCTACAATATCATCACAAAATCGCATACACAAATGTGTTTAAGTTTTTCCTTACCTCGTTGCACCTCGTATAGTGCAATGGTTCCCCCAAACAACGGACTAGCCTCGTATTCCTCTATAGAACTCCCGGGCTGTCCAAACGATGCTAAAACATCAATAATTCATCTCAATCACATCATCGAGCACATACTTGCTCATATTCTCGTTAAATACTACAAACCTTATTTTTCTCATATTCCTATCCTAATCCACATTCTCATCCACTACATTTCAAATCCTAAATTTTTCATGCATAATATCCATGCAAAAATCACCTCATTGCCTCAATTCCAATTTATAGCAAAAATCCAAAAATTACCAAAAATTGTATAATATCATCATCATTCCAACAAAATCACAATTTCATCAACTATAATCATTTCCTAGCTATTTTATCACAACACCCATCGTCACAATCACCAAAACCACCCCAATATCAAAGATTAAAGCTTAGAAATTTACCCAAAACTTATGGAGAGCTCTATTCACACCTCGATTCAATTCGTCCTTCGATTTTCAAGTATGTTGTTCTCATTTGGATGAAGAACAACTTTTCTTCTTACCACAACCTCTGATTCGAACAGAAATGGGCAATTTAAAGGAGAGAGAAAGTTAGGGATTTCAGTTTCTGAAGAGAGAGAGAATGAATTTCCAAAAAAACAAAGGGGTCCTTATATAAGCGGAGGGTAGGAGATCGATCTGGTCCTTGATGAGATCGATCTCTTTTCGAATTTAGGAACGTTTTAGGGTAATTTTATGCCTAGGAGATCGATCTATCGTGGGGTGAGATCGATCTCTTAATTCCTTCATGAGATTGATCTGCTCCTTAAGGGGATCGATCTTCTGTTTACAGAATGCTTCATGAGATCGATCTGCTCCTTGAGGAGATCGATCTTCTCTTTACAAAAACATTTTGAGATTGATCTTCTTGCCTATGGGATCGATCTGCCTATCAGTTCTTGCACATTTCCTGCATTCTGGAGCCATGAGATCGATCTCTCATCCTTGGAGATCGATCTGGCCTTCACAGATTGTACTGCTGCTGCATCAATTTGGAGAAAACTCAATGTAAAACTTCCCAAAAAATCTACCTTCATAGTCCATATTTCAATCCATACACGTTCAAGACTTAAAAACATTGTCTTCTTATAGTTCATCATATTTAAAACTTGTGTGTACATTAACATATTATAATTACATACACCAAATTACAATTCTCATAACTGGGGTATACAAAATTCTCAGTTCTCATAGCTGTTGAACGATTCTGTGGTGGGGAAGGAGGAACCTGTGTTGGTGCAGGAGTGGCATCAGTACTAGAGGTGTTTGCCCCAAATTGTTGGGCAATAATGGCAGTCAAGGCATCTAAGCCTTCCCTCATTCCTTGTACTATTTCCTTGAGACTCCTTATTCTCTTAGTGGGGCTCTCAGGTTGAGGGCGAGGTGGCAGAGCAAGTTGTACCTGTTTCCTTGGATGACCTCTCCTACCACTCAATTTCAGTAATCGTTTACCTGCATGTACACCAAAATTTTAGTCATGACTTAATAGATATACTTACTTTACAACCAGACAAGCATGGACAATTTGGGATGTAGTCTGACTTTTCTATTTGACATTGACAGTACTAGACAACTTTTGCTCTGATACAAAGTAAACAGTGACGCCCCAGAAACGCGAAAAATGAGCTTTTTTATATATATCCTTTACTTAAGTTGTATTCCTATCAATGCCAATTTCTTAATCTTTCGTTAATGTACAGAAACGCAGTCTATAATCACAACCAGTTGATTTCAATTTCTTTTCTCTGCTTATCAGTGCATCTATTCTCATTCCCACACTTTACATATCCAGAATATACAGTAAGGTTTAAACTGCGTTACTACAACTTTAGTTACATTCATGTTTCTTATTTTACATCCCAAAACATTATTACAACATTGTCTATGCTTTACAGAAAGTCTGGTAGATAAAGTAAAAATATACCTTACTAGTACTGAGGATAGCCTGGAAAGAGCTGAGTCTGCCTGTCCACGACTATTGTACGACAAGTAGGGTGATAATTTACTTAAGATAATCTGTTAGGTAAAAATAAAGGGGAGAGCTCTTCAAACCCAGTAAGACATGCATTTAAAGCAATCTTAGCATTAAAACATGTGAATACAAAATATTGTGATACAAGCTTATAAAATACCATGCACGTGAATGTTAATTGAAACAAATTTAGTTTCAAAAGTCAAGTCAAACACTTGTGATATCATGACTAATAGCATGTAATTTATAAATCATGCATCTTATAAATCATGTGGCATGTAAATCATGTAACAAATATCCCATAGGAATTCATTTCGCATAGCATATATCAAATAGCTCATTTAAAGAGCAAATCAATTCAGAGTACATAATATTTAAATCATAAAACTTAGTACTCTTTCTTTCAAATAATACTGATTCTTTTCATGGAGACTAGGCAGCATTTTCATTACGACAAAAGTCGTATTCATGTATGCATTTCACATAGGAAATTTGCATAGATGCTTCACTTATACATAGTACCGATGGCCATGGTAAGGGACTGTAGACTGGATTAGGGTCTTACAGAGCCCCTCGCCACTAAACATATTTTTCCTTTAACGGAGAGTGGCGTAAACATCGCACCGAGTGGTACAAATACCCAACGCAGTTCAACATGCACCACAAGGGACTAAACGTACATCAGGTGGTATGAGGCATGTTCCACGATGGTCCAAACCCCACACGGCAATTTAAGATAGCTCTCATAGCTTACATATAGCTTCAGTCTCAAAACATTTCTTTGAAATCATTTCTTGGGCCCGTTCACCCGTAAAATCATAAAAAATCATATCTCGAGTCCGTACACTTGAAAATTCATAAAAAATCATATCTCGAGTTCGTACACCCGTAAATTCATAGAAATCATATTTTTAATCATTTCTCAGGTCCATTCACCCGTAAACTCATAGAAATAATGATTTAATCATATTTCAGGTCCATTCACAGTAAACTCGTAAAAATCATATATTTAATCATAATTCAGGTCTTTTCACCCGTAAACTTATAGAAATCATATTTTTAATCATATTTTAGGTCCTTTCACCCGTAAACTCGTAGAAATCATATTTTTCATTTTCACATAATAAATTTTATTTAAAACATGTCACTGATATCAAAAGTACATTTTTTGAAGAGCTCAAAAAATAGGGCTTTTCTTTTAGTTTTCTTGATTTTTGAGTGCATAGTAGCTTTTTTGGGTTCAGAAATATTATTCGTAAAAACTAATATGCTCAACACATTTTTAAGCTAAAGTAAGGTATTTGAATACCAATACTACTTTAAATCATATCCCTTACCTCGTAGATCGTAGGGCAGTGCAAATATGTCGGGTCTCGGGATTACCTTGATTAGTGTGTCAAATTCTTGAACTGCCCAAAATGATAGCAATTCATCATATATTGCTTAATTTCATCTTAACATACTCAATTTTGATTTATCTTCTTGAAGTTTGACCAATTTTGACTTTTCGGTCAACTTTTTCAGTTTTCTCAGTTTTACCGATTTAGTGCTGTTTTTGGCCAATTTCATTATTCTAATTTCTCATTTCATTACTTCATTAACCTTATGACTCATTTAAGTTCATAAATCATACTAGTCACTTCGCCAAATTTTTAATTCTTTCACTTTTCGATTTTATACTGAGTTAAGCTATAAATTAGGCTTTCTCGGTATAAATTTAACCGTTAATAACCTTAGATCCATCAAATTTTCATCACAAACACATCAACACCTTGCTTTTCAGAACTCAAATCATCCATATAAATTAAATCATCCAATTTCGCTTAACTAAAAACCTTCAAAAAACACCAAACAACAACATATATGAACTTCATCATCATCCATCAACTTTACCTCGGGTATGACCAAGGTTGACCACATTTTTCTTCCTCAAAATTGATCCTAAACTTTAATTTAACATGTATAGAGCTTATAATCATCAAAAAGTACAAGAAAATTCGACCAAAGAATAAAAAACTCCAAGTTCTTCACTTACCAAAAACAAGGTAGATCTGTCCACTTTTTTTCTTTTGAGTTTTTCACCTAGAAAATGAACTTATTTGTGGCTGAATTTTTTATATGTTATATAAGACTGGATAATAAAGATTTTATCCTTCTTGGCCAACACCTGAATCTCGTCGGAAGGTCACTGGAAAATTGCGCAATGAGGGGAAAAGGAGGATGCTTGCGAGAATGAAGGGGAGGAGATTTCTCTCTATTGAAAAGTCCAATTGGGTTGATATTTTTAGCCTCCTGAAAGCTTAAGAAGTCTGCTTTCAGACTTGAAAAATTGGGTTCAAATTTATTACCCTAAGGTCTTCAAATTTGACAAAAATGAGAGCTTGGTCGGCAGACTGAAGAGGACAGATTTCTGTCCTGCTTTGAAACAATTCCAAAAAATACTTTTAGTACAATTTTCTCCAAATTTCCACTTCTCAAGTGTTATACTATGTCTCTAGTGTTATCCATAAAAATTTTGAGGTCACTTGTTTAAGAAACATTCCCTCATTGAGCCCATTTTGCACGATTTGGTTAATATCGAGCAAAATGGCTCAAAGTTTTCAATTTACCTTAAAAATAAATTTGATCTCTGAAACCTCTATATTTCCATTTGATTTTGGTTTATCAAGTAAATTTCACCTTATATTAATTTTCTATGGCCTCAGAATAATTTTTGAGAATTTCTAGAATTTAATCCGAATTTATTCTCTTTTTCGAGCCTATTTGCTCGGTTTAGTGCAAAACCCGAACCTTACTAACTTTTTCACTTTCAATCCCTTAGTTTTCATTTCTAGATATTATTTTATACTCAAACATGTAATTCTTAAGTAATTCTCGAGCTTAGAGCCTTACCTCGATTTACGTGCCAACGGGCCCCACGCCACTAACCCGAGTGCTTCGATGGTTTCGGACCTGCACAATATTATTTCAAGTTCTTAATTTATTCTTAGTTTTTCAAAAACTAAATAAAGTGAAAAAAATTTGGGTTTCACAGGGTAATTGTTTCAAAAATTAATCCGGTAATTATAGGTGTGAGATTCGCATCTTTATATGATATTCCTTATGATTTCCATATTGTATGACATTATTATATGTTAATGGATTCATAATGTAATGATCCTTGACCCTTGAAAATCGGGGGAAATTTTTTTTTTTGAATTTAGTTTAACCACTTATTCCCTTATTCACTTAAGTTGTATTCCTGTGCAGTGTCAAAACTCTCTTCCTAATTCTTTACTCGTAATTATAATTAAGTTTCATACTTTAACTTATATGACCGATAGAAATTTCGGCAGCATAACAACTTATATATGGACCTACCCACCTGCAATTCAGTTGTTTTTCAACAATCCTAAATATCCACAACTACCAAGCATACTTTCTCAATCCACTTTTACAACTCATATATCGATTTCGATTTAATATTAGCCATCTCCAAATATAAACCCAAAATAATATTGTTTACATCATTTTCCTTACAAATTACATCCCAACAAAATATTCTCAATATATGTCTGTGCGTACAAATGTGTCTGGTAAAGGAATGTAATAGTATACCTTGACTGCGTGTACAAAAAATAGCCTAGGGTAGCTCTTTTCCACTAGCCTACGTCGTGTACGCGGTAGGTAGCGTCTATAGATCTCTGCAAATAATCTAAAAGGTAAAGGGGTGAGCTTTCGGGAAAAAGCCCAGTAAGAAACGCATTTAAAACGATCATGGTGGCTAAATCACATTGAATGCATGATAACACCAAGAGATACGTCTCTTTACAAATATCACATAGCTTTCAAAAACGTATATATAAAACATAATCGATAAAAATATAATCTCGAAGAACAAATCTATTCAGTTACATCACAAACTATCGAAACACACAAAACTGTAAATTATTTCAAAACCGATAAAACTTCAAAAGCATAGTTGATGCATAAACATATATCAGAGGATCAAAATCATATAGCATAGTTCATATCAGATGGAGACTAGGCTAACTTATAGAATTGTCATGCGGTAATAACAAAATCATCCTCCGTAGAGGGAATTCAGAACCTATGTAGGCGAAGTTCAGACGCTACAAAGGCGATCATGACAAAAATAAATTGACTGTATGGCACTTTGCATCTGTAGGACTCAAGAGGTGGCCCCCACAGTCACACAGACTGTGTGGCACTTTGCTCCCACAGAACCCAAGAGGTAGCCCCCACGATCGTATGTCTTTGTGAACCATGTGACACTTTGCTCCCGTCGGACTCAAGA